>CM040428.1:60662154-60972730 GCA_022702705.1 Papilionanthe hookeriana x Papilionanthe teres
TGAACCATTAAAAGTCCCGTCTCTCTACTGTTTTATTTTAGTTGTATTTTTGTATTATTCTAGTTTTATTCCGGAGTTGGGTCTTCATTTGGAAGAAACTGTAATAAATACTGTAAAGATTTATCTGATACACTGTAATAAACTGCAAATCCAAGTCAAGACACAATGAACATTGATATAATTTCTCCAATACACCAAAAAAATGACAAAAGAAATGAAGCATTGGAATTTTCCATCAAAACAACCACCATACATAGTATTTGACAACCAACAATAGACTTAAAACAATAAACCAATTTCAATCACTGTCAAATTCTTTTCGATTGTATTTAATAACAGAAGGAACCACATGCAGAGGTCATATGCTAGTTGAGCGCGGAATCAGGCATTTCGGCTTGCCGGTTCTGCTCTCGCTTCTAGTCGATCGGGGTAGCACGGGTTAGTCTTTCAATATATTTGCGAGACAAACATGCCGCGATCAACACTGTTCGTCCGTGCGGGAATACCTTTGACGTGAGCCACACCCCACGACGCGGGTTTCCTATTCTTGAAGCATTCGCCAGTTAAGCTCGTAAATAGTTTGATCTACAAAGTGCAATATAACGATTACTTATTTAATCTACACAAGTCAAGGAAATTAAATTATCGTCCACCATATACTCACGAAAGTCTTTGCAAATATCCTTGTGTATGTCGTTGGGTAGAGAATCGTATATTCGCCACTTTTTATTTTTTAGATCGCAAACCAACAACTCCCAATGAGAATTATGCACTGATAGGAAAAAATATAAAATCCGAGTTAGATACCGTCGTGGGAGTGATGTGTGACGGAAATTGATAAGGGTCGCCATCCATTTTATGATAACTACGTAGGAAACGATATTTAGTTAAAATTTTAATGTCATTCATTAATATGTCAAACAAACTAAACTAAGGGCATTACCCAAAATAATGGGGTAACATAAAGGTATTTACGGTACTTGGTGGGATGCATCCTCTTCATTTGGTACAAGATGGCGGCGAGGGCATCGACATGATCATTACCGATAAACTCATTAAAAAGCAAGTCGTCCATCATCCCACGATCTAACAACAAGAAGCGTTGATTTATGATGATATCACTCCTGCATTAAAATCAACCCCATTTAATGTCAGTTATGTATTAAAGATATGTGAAAAACATTATATAAAAGTTGGTGCACGTACGGCTTCTTATAATTTGTCAAAAACTTTTCAATTACATGGCGCTGCTCATCTCTGATAAGGTCTCTACCAGGATACGTTGCTATGTCTCTCAACTCTTGCTTCTTGTGCACAAATGAACTCAACTTTAATGTATGATGTTTAAATAGAAGCATATATAAATGGATTTAGTAATATTTATAGAAATACCACCTGGGGAGGCACGGGTAATTCCGGTTGATACAACACTAATGATTTCGAAGTACCCGGGTCGGCGGGTGCAACTTCCTGTGGAGTTGGAGTGGTCGAAGACACGAGTGAGGGGGCTGGACCGTCCGGAGCCGGTGCATCATCCCTTTGTCGTGTCTCTTCATCGTTGGTTTCCTGAATAATCTTCTCGATTAATGCGGATATCCGTGCGAGGGGTTTTGTTCTCGGTGAGGGGTCCGCTCGTCCGTTGTATCCTTCACCGTCTTCCTTCTTTTGAATTGAAAGGATGTGAAAGGTGATCTCACAACCCTCTTCACCCGACTCCGTCGGCGCTTCACCCTCCGCATCAAGCTAGGTATGGATAGTCGCTACATCAACTCCGATCATGAACATCGGTTTCAACCTCCGGTATGACGGTGTCCTCCTCCTCACCCTCTCCGGATTGGGAGGTGTGACCTCCCATGATATTTTCATCCGCATTGGGTGGGACTTCAACGGGTTGTTACGGTAAAGCGAGTAGGGTCTTCGAATTCAGCGGTAGGGTCTCCAAAAATAGAGTCTCCAAATTCGGTAGTACGTTCTTCGAGTACGGCCGTAGTGTCTCCAAAAGAATCAACTTCGGCGGTAGAGGATTTCAAAAGTAGGGTCTTCGGCGGTAGGGACTTCCGGTCCGGCCACTGGGTAGAATTCTCTAGCCACTTCGGGTTCTTTGATTGATAAATGTTGCTCGATCCTATCGACCTTTTGGCTCGGCTCGGACATTTGCAAGCTGCAGCCCGTCAACCCAACATTTACGGTGTCGAAGTTTCCTTGATATTCTTGTACACATTGTTCTCGGCGTCGACTAATTCATTCATAACTTCGATGTTGCGAGTCATGGTAGCTAGGAGCGAAGAAATGGTGTTATTATCGCAGGGAACTCCACCAATAGAAAATGAAGGTGAAGAGGGGATAGAAGTTCAGTTTGTTGAACTTGGACTGGGTTTGGAAGGCCCTCGTCCGGGTTGGCAATCCACATAAGTTCATCAGCAGTAACATCACTGAATTTGTCTTGCACCTAAATACAGTTTCAACAAGGTATGAAATGTTTTATTAACCATTACACAGCTAGTACTTCGTTAGAACGTTGGGAGTGACTCATCTGTTTCGAGTGTTTAACCGCTCGAAGAATAGGTCGGCTTGTGACGAGTTCCACTTAAGGGACCTTGGCCACCGCAACATTCTTGGTCCAAGCATTGGGAGCTGCGGGAGGCACTGGAGAAGTGTGCTCGAAAAACCAAAGTCGCGTGGAATCAATGTAACATTAGCATTACCGATCAATCAATAAAGTAAATAGAATGATTAAATAAGATACTAACCGTTAACAAAAACAAAAACCCATTTATGTAGCCGATTGAGCGATTCGATCCTAATTTTAATGGAAACTAGCGTTGATCCGCTCTAAAAGATATTCACGGATAGCCGCGAGCCGGTTGTATGAGGAGAATGACTCTAAATTATCACCGTAGGCATCAAGGTCCGAAGGAAAACCGAAATTACTTGATGGAAAAAATAAGTTTGACAACGGATATTTTATGTAGAGGTTCTCAAATGGGATCGAAGTATCCCTCTTGCATACACTAATAGTACGTCCTTTATGTTAACGGCATTCATTGTCGCCGATGGACGTAGCTTCCACTTCGGCATTGGTCCTCTGTTTGGCATCCCGATTAAAAGTGCAATTTCATCAGACGGCAATCTAAGCTCTTTCCCACCTAATTTGAACAACATTTTGTCATGCCTCCAACACTGTAGTATTTGCAGAGTGAGAATATTGTCCTGGGGATACGGAGGCAAATCAAAGAACTGGCGAATATTCAGTCTACTGAGATTACTCATGACAGCTTGAGAGACTGCAGACCTGACCACATCAAGTAACTCCCTCACAGAGGACGACCGACATCTACAGCTCATGTTTCTCGAGTTAAGAAACCTGTAGAACAAAAAAAAGAAAGAAAGCCTTAGTTGTATTATTGTAGTTTTAAGAGTTTTTCGAGTTTTGTTCTAGTTGTTTTTTGATTTTATTTCAATTTTATTTCTACGCTCAGTTTTATTTTCGTAACATTTATTGTTTATATGAATATTATTGTGTTTAGATGTTTTGGCTTGCGGTTAGGTTACACACTTGGAAGTTCCTCGATTTTATTTAGGTCGTATTCGGATCATATTACAGATATTCGGCTTGTACTTCAGTATTGTTTCGAGTTTAAGTATAATAATGCTATCTGCTAATAAAAATACGAAGGTAGATTACGAGTAGTACCTCGACGAACTGTCGCCGGTGACCATTTTCTTGCCGGTCCCCTTATTCTTTTTCTTGTATTTGGTCTTCGCGTAGGTCGATCGGATTCTTGCTCCTCATTCAGTTCGAACCTCTGTTTCCATCATATCTTCGACTCCATCATCGTGTTCTCTCGCTTCCATCGACGTAAATTTCGGAAAGTCTGGATAACGTTCTTCTCTACTCGACTAGAGAACGAAATACTCGAAACCACTAGAAATTTTAATTTTGGACCGGTAAAAAGTGGTGCGTAGTATTCCTCCGGAAAAGTACTCGACAAGACGTTTCGTTTCCGAGTTGTATTTCCGGGCATTGGCGTCGAATTTCAAAAGGGCAAGACAATTTAAATAAAATATTTTTTACCATAGTTCTTGAAAATTTTAATATTACAATCGCGTAAATTTAATATCATCGAATACACTCTAAAAACGATCCGAATATTACTTGGATACAACCGCTCTCGGGCATTATTGGAGCTAAAGCGGTTGTATTGGAATATTTTGATCGTATTCGACGATTTGGATTAAAAATCGGAATATTCCAATACAACCGGCGTTTTTCATGAATAATACGAAGAATATTCCAATACAACCGCTTTAGCTCGATCATGCCGACGCGGTTGTATCCAAGTAATATTCGATCGTTTTTAGAGTGTATTAGATGATATTAAATTTACGCAGATTGTAATATTAAAATTTTTATAATTATGCAATTGTTTGTAATTATTATTTTCTTTAATATAAACTTTTACGTATTACAAAATATATAACTTTTCTCGATTACAAAACAAGATTGAATTGGAGTATTTAACTCTGTTGTATTCAAATTATATCTCCGTCGTATAGCTGTCGTATTCCAACGAGTTGTAGTAAAACGCGGAATATTCCAATACTAACTCGTTTTGTTCATGAATAAAACAAGGAATATTCTAATACTAACCGCTTTTACTCCACTTAGTCGATCTGTGGTTATATGTGAGTGATATTCCTATTGTTTTTAGAGTTTATTAACCTCTATTAAAATTATGCAATTAGTAATATTAAAATTTTGATAATAATGCAATTTTTTGAAATTATTATTTTCTCTAATATAAACTTTTAAGTATTACATTAATATATAACTATTTTCATTAACAAAACAATATCTGAATATCTTTGAACTATTTATTCGAAAATGTTTATTGATACAACTAAAAAAATACCATGATATTTCCATGATACGAGTAGAGATCTATGATACATCCATCTACGATTTAAGCGTGTTGAGTTAGAGTATATCGCCGTTGATACAACGAAAAAAATACCACTCGGCGTCATACGACTAAATACAACCCTAAAATAACATAGGTATCGTTCAAATACAACGGAGTTAAGTCGCATCTGTTGTATTGTATAGGAGTGCGGAATATCTCTAATACTTACCGCGCTAGGTTGTATTAGAATATTCCGCGTTTTATTCCAACGAGTGGGCGGAACGTTATCGAATACGACCGTAAAACAACATGAGATATTGTTCAAATACGATAAAGTTAAATCGTAAAGATGGACGTATTAGATATCTCCGGTTATCTTGTTGATGTATTCTTGTATTTTCGGAGTTGTATTTTACGTACCGTTCGATTTTATTTTTGTTATATTTTTGTATTATTATCTTTTTATTCAGAGTTGTATTTTTGCGCTCATAATCACGTTAATGATAATATTTGATTTTCAAATAAAGCGTAATAAAGCATTTTCGATGACAGAATAAACTGGAAAAAACACTCTTAGAGCATTTCGATTTGATTCGTTAAACCTCATAGGGTAATTTGGAATAAACATCATAAACACGGTAAAAAATCATCCAATATACTGCACGAAGCAAAATAAACTACAATACAACACGTTTAAAGTCCGTATTTCTTCTGCAACCGTTGTATTTGAGAAATATTATAAGTGTTTTATAGTTTGTATTTTTAGCGAAAACATAACTCCGTGATAAAACAAATATTATAAGAAAATAAAGCACTAGATGTTACTAAAGCGAACGTAAATATAATCAGTAATACTAATCGAAATGTTATTAAAATCAAACCAAAACATTGCTCAACTCCTACATTAAATTAAAACCGTAGAAAACTTTTACGAGTGTCGGCTTTCGATGTTCTTCGAATAATACTTGAATTACAACTTAAATAAAACTACAATAATACCAAAAGCAAAATTCTCTAAATAAAACGAACTTATAAGACAATAAAGCGCTAAATTTTACGAATGCGAACGTAAACAATAATTTATATAATCATCTTCAAATCCATCTTCACTTCTTCTACCCTCATCCAGGAATCTCAAGACCTCCATGAATAAAAAATCCACCTCATTCTTACGTCGTCACTCCAAAATCAAATTTCAATCTCATGATTCTACGACAAGTAGGTCGACAAAAGCCCTAAATGTCGGCATCCCAAATATAATGGAGACAAAAAATGCTTTTATGATTTGATGGGAAAATAAAGCGAGAAAATTTACGCAAATTACTCTTTCGGTCAGGTCGGTCAGTGAGATTGAGATAAAAAAGCGCTTTTTTTGAAGCGTCTGTGCGTGAGTCAGAAATCCACGTGACGCATTTTTATTGGCTAACGGACGCAGCGCTGCGTACGCTCTCCGGACCGAATAAAAATTCCGAATGTGGACGAGTGTTTATCGGCAACAATCGGTCGGCGGTTTGCAAACTTTTGCGGTCTTTTCGAGATCGGTCGTCAGAGACCATAGGTTGGAGAAAGGGTGAAAGGGTCAGTTGGCGGTTAATCTGTTGATATCTTCTCATCTCCGCTGCTTCGCCGACCAAATCATCGTTTCACCATGTCGGAACCCTACCCCGACGATCTCGACCAGCTTCTCGATAGTATGATTTAACCATTGTCGCCTTTCTCTTTACCTGTCGTGGTGCTTTTTCTCGTTGATTATGAGATCTCTCGTTTTTCTTCCAGGTGCTTTGGATGATTTTGCGAAGCTCGATCTCGCCCCCAGTCAGAGGTGTTTCTTTCTTCCCCCATGTCCATTTAGAACCCCTGTCCACTTTGAAATTGTAGATTTTCTGTTAATTTTCTGTTATCTATGTTTTCGTTTGATAGAGGAAGCAGCAGCGGTGGAGAGGGGAAGGATGAAAGAGGAGATGTGTTGGCACAGCCTTCTTCTTCCTCTTCAGTGAGGGGGTTGGGGATTGGTCTTCCTGATTTGAGGACTAGGAAGCAGCAGAAGGCTCTTCCTCCGAAGAAAACTCACGCTACCGAGACGCTCGAGAAGCTTACACAGCAGACCCGCGAGGCTGTTCGGGAGCTGGAATCAGTAACGTCTGCGGCAGCAGCAGGTTCGAGGGCCACTGGTGGGTTTGACGAGGAGAGCATGGTCGAAGACTTCGTCAAGCAGTTCGAGGAGCTCGCTGGTTCGCAGGTTTTTATTTGTATTTCTTCTTCTTATTATCAATCTGCGAGTGAGGTTTATGATAACTTTTACCGTTCTTTTTCTCTTTGGAGATCCATGTGTTAGTCGGATTAAGATTTAAGGAGTGAGGCATTCAATTAAACTAGTAATAATGATTGTTCTCTTACGTTTAATTTATTTTACAATCAAGAATAAATTTTATTCTTTGAGTTTTTGAGTTCCATAGCGGAAACTAAGCTCGAGTGGCTGGTTTACGAGTTTGCTGTTTATGTAACTTTGAAAGTTGCTTAAAATTTTCTAAGCTTGTCTTAGAGGCATGTTTGGTGAATCTACACTAATTATTTGGCGTGAGGGTCGTGGAAGCAATTTAATGATGTTATAGGACGTTATGGCTAGAGAATAGAGAGAGTGATGGGTTTGAGGAGGATAATTTTATTGTTGTATAAGTTTGTTTTTGGCTTTTTTTTTCGTTTGTTGGGGGAGGAGAGTTGGTCTCAGGATATAAACCTCTAATTGGTGTGCTAACGCTACTGTTTTGGTAGCAAACAAATATGATTGTGCTTTGCACATGATCAGGAATATAAGTGTTTCTGAATATAGAATGGTTTTAGTACCTTTATGAAAGAGTTACTTGAGGGCTTAATTTGTTTTTTTTTTCTAATTATAATAAGTATAAAGTAAAAACTTCTCATGATTCTTGAATTTATTTAGTGCTTATTATAAAACAAAGTTCGAGTAAACCTAATTTTTCTTAGGTTGTGATATGCATATGATGTGATAATATGAATAGTACATGTCTTAAGTAGTTAGGTCTGTGCTGCATTAAGAATATCAACTTTGAATATATATCTAATATCTCAATAATCTGATAAGTTGATATGCTGATTTTTTGGAGAAACTGCTTTTAATTTATTTTTCTCTTTATTCATTTAGACAAAGTTCTACTAATATCATAGATTGTCTTAGGTTTTCTTCTGCCAAGATTTCATGAAACATGTCTTTATTAACTGTCATCAATCCTTCTATGAGTTAGGATTGTTAAAGTTGAGCATTGCTTGTATTTTTAAGGAGTGTTGATTTCTCTTGTATGTTTAAGTTGAACATTACTACTTATTTTTAAAACTTATGCTTTCTATTGTAATGTATTGGGTGAAAGGAATCTCATCCACCAGATACAGGGATGCTTTTATGCATAAAAAATGTTTATCTAACGTGCGATAGTGCCGCTTTTGCAAACTTATGAAGATTTTTACTTCCTCTTGATATGAAACACTAGTATTTTTATACTATATAATTTCTTAATTTATGGATCTTCTCTTCTTCTATATGAATCCTATTTTTTATTTGATCCAAAACTTTTGTTTATTTAGTTTAGTTTGTGCAGGATAGAAATGATATATGGTTAACATTATTTGTTCTATTTACAGGATATGGAATCAATAGTAGAAACCATGATGCAGCAGCTTTTATCAAAAGAGATTCTCCAGGAACCGATGAAGGAAATAGGAGAAAGGTATCCTAAGTGGTTACAAGAGCATAAAAGCAGCCTAAGCAAGGAAGAATATGATCGCTATTATCGCCAATACGAGCTGATATTAAAGCTTAATGAAGCATATGAAGAAGACCCTGATAACTTCCATAAAATAGTTGATCTTATGCAGAAAATGCAAGAATGTGGCCAACCACCAAGTGATATTGTTGAAGAGCTTGCTCCTGGTCTTGATATAAACAATCTAACCCAATTGTGAGTCTCCCCTTCTTGGTTTTAAAAATGCAATAATCTAAATTCAAGAAAAAGATTTAAGATATTATCTATAAGGGTACACCATATTTCTACTACTGTATAATTTATTGAAACTAGGATTATTAGTGTTTATTCTCATTCTAATAAACAAGCTATTCTCCTTAGAACAATAGAATCCTATGTTATGGTATTTCACTTAATTTTTAAGCATGCAAGATATTGTGACAATGCCATCCTTTTTTGATGGGTCAGTATATTATGATTGAGCAATGAATTGTACAAGATTAATAAATTTATGCATTATGGTATTAGTGCAATTATTATATAACCTCTTACATCATGTCGCTTGCTAATGCATAAAATTTTGGCTGCCTTAGTGATACCTGTCTGTTCAGTTCCTATGTTATGGTATTTCACTTGATTTTTAAGCATGCAAGTTATTGTGACAATGCCATCCTTTTATGATGGATCAGTATATCATGATTGAGCAATGGATTGTACAAGATTAATACATTTATGCATTATGGTGTTAGTCCAATTATTATATAACCTCTTACATCAGGTCGCTTGCTAAGGCATAAAATTTTGGTTAGTGTTATCCGTCTGTTCAGCTCCTATAGACATCATTTTTAATGGTATTGTTCTTTGAAAAAATTATTGGACTTATTGATTGCCTATCTGCATTAGCTACTTGCCAGATTTTCTTTTTCTTAATTCTCTATAAATAATATGTTACATTGGTTAACATTTTACTCCATATATGTCACAACTTAGGCTTTCTGATTATCTATTCATTGAGTCATCGTGGCTGTAAAATTGGGTAGTAATTGATTGCATATCAAGTTTAATGTTATTCAGCTGTACTTGAGTTTATAACCCAATTGTTAGAAAGGGAATTTGAGGCATTAAGGGCAGGAGAGTTAGAAGTTTGACCACTTTGAGCTAGTGTGCCGGAACTGAAGGACTTATCAACAGGTTTATGAATATCTATTATTTTATAGATTTCTTTTTGCTGAGTCCTAACATTGTAAAGTGAGCATACCCCTTTTCCTTATGTCCTCCACTTTGATTTTGTGATTTACCATACAGATTTCAGTAGTCTTTTTTGAAATGTCCCATTTTTTAGGAGATTAAGTGTTAACATGGTGGAGTATTTGTAGTTGGCCAATTTATTTTTCAGAATAGTATATTTCTTTAATTTAATTCTTTGAATGTATAAATATGATTTAAAATAGCCTCTTATATTGAAATTGTAATATAAAATTGATCCCATTTTAATCCCTCGACTATTCAGTTAAGGACCATTTTGGATTAATTTTGTATAGTTTAGGGATTAAATTGGAGAAATTTGATACTCAACGACTCACTTAGTCACATAAAAATAGTTAGGGGCAGACCATTTTAAGATTTAACTCTTTTTGCTAGTTACCATATCAATAAGCTTCCTCATGATGGGATTTTGCCCATCATTTTCGATGGCTTATATGGAAATTAATCTCATGTCCTTCTATAATCACCATGGTTGAACTTTTTAAACTTCGTGCCTTGAAGATGATAATTCATCTTCTTTGCTCTATTCTTACTCTTTCGTCTATTCTTACTCTTTCCTCTATTCTTACTGAGGAGAATTCTTTAGTATGAGGGCAATATTTTTCTTCCAAGTATTTGAATATGAATTTGTTCAAAATCTACATTTAGACATGTAAAAGAAATGAAAGATATTTTCTCTTTCCACATCCTTTTGGAGTTATAACATCTTCACTACATGTAATTTTTGAGTTTTGGTATTAGTGTATCTCCAACCGAAGCTCTTCATTATATTATAATATTCAATGATGAAAACATTATCTTATTTGATTTTTGAAAGTTTCATCTTTATTTCATAGACAAGATCTTGTCTAATCTTTTAACAAGTTTGCCTCAAGGCGTCCAATTTTTAATAGTTGATATTAGAAACATTTATGGTTCACATATTTATGGTTTTCGGCAGTTCCATGGCTACAACTTAATTATGGGGTCTTCTTCTTCCCAAGTCTCAAATTTGGATCCTCAACCTTAGTAAGTTTTTATTAGGTGGTAAATCTTTTCCTTCTCTTTCATGAAAGTCTTCACAACTTAGGAGTACTTTAGGTAGTTCCTCCATCCAATCATTACCTGAAGATTTTATAGATCTCAATTATGTTTATTATCTTGAATCTCCAAATTCATGACAACTGGTTCTTTAGAGATGGATTTAGTAATTTCGAACATGGGTGAAACAAGAATAGGAGGGTGATGAGTGGAATTTGGGTTTTTAGTTGGAATAATAGGAGCAACTTAACCAAGCTTCCATTCATGCAAAAGTAGAAAATATCTACTATAATTATTCTCTTGTTTTATTCCATCAATAAGGGTTAAATATATAAGATGATGCTTAACGCAGACTATGTAATATTTAGGAAATCATTTTACAAATCACCCTCTAAATTCTTTTTAATCTTGATTTTTTGCCTTCAAAAGAAAGCTTTAAATCATTCTTGTTTTTGTATTGTGCCTATCATCTAGCATTTGTATTTGCATTTTTCTTTGCAGATACATTTGTTAGACATAAGCACTTCTTTTGATTATATGAATGACAGGTTGTGTCAAATGCTAAGAAACTTAGGTTTAGTGGAATTGAATAAGAGCTAGAGGAGAAGCTTTATGTTATGTTTGGTGGGGTTGTTTCAACTGGTGAACATTATTGGACTCCTCAGGATTCACAAGAGCCTAGAGAGAGCCCAATCGTTCCTACTCAAAGATCATCACATGGCAGGATTGATTTTAGTGAATCTAGCAATGCAGGAACACCACCTTCTTTAAAATCAAGGGTAAGTCGTAATAAAAACTTGCTCCTGCGTACCTAAAAAACCAAATATCCGAGTTAGTTACAACATATAAAAATTTATCTTCTGAGGCTACCACTGCATAACAATTTTGATCTATTCCTGCTGTAATGAAAATTTTGATCTATACCGGAGTTTTATGAGTTAGTTACAATTTTGATGGCACATGAGAGGAGGGTTCATTACTTATGATTCTTTTATGAAAATCGCAATGTCTGATTAAACATACTTTTATGTGTTTTGATTGAAGTGCAATTGATAATTTAGTTGAATGACGACCTTTGACATTAATTTTTGTAGTACAACAAATGCTCTTGATGTAATTTCATTTTGTGAAATATTTTGACATAACATTGACATTGATGTTAGCATTTGTGATGTGTAATCTCTTTTGATATGATTAACTTTTATTATACATGTTCTACCTTGTGATGATCTAATAGTTGATCCCCATATACAACTTGTGATATAATTTATGTGTAACAATGTTAATTATTTTTACAGTTATGGATCCCAATGATAGAGTACATAGAGAACACTGCAAAAAAAATATTACAACAGTTATATGTGTGCTGATTGTATAATATGAATCTTACATCTATCTAACTCCATGTTTGACGTTGACATATAACAAGGACGAGTGGGTAAATGAACTTCTTGGGGGACATCGAGGAGATTTTATAATATGTTTCATATGAGCCAAGTAATCTTTATCGATTTTTTGAATGAATTGCACAAGAGTCATAGTTTTCATGACTCTTTTAGAATGACTTTTAAGGAGGTATTCAACATAAATCTTTACATTTTATCGCATAATGAATATACAAGATCCGCATGCGAGAGATTTCAACATTCATCCAAAACCGTGAGTAGATATTTATCTATTAGTTTGAATTTCTTGATAAGTTTGTCTGGTAAAGTTATCTCAAACTAACTCTAGAGAAATATCATGCGATTATCGATATATGCCATATTTCAAGGCATAGTGAAATCTTTTTATTTTTCTCAAAAATAAAAATAACTTTCTCATTTAAATTGATTCATGTACAATCTCGAGAAATAAGATTGTATCGGTACTATTGATGAGACACATGTTAATGCATGTCAAATGCGTATAAAGTCGCATACAATAGATTTTGTGATTCACCAACCCAAAATGTAATGACAGTCTGTGGCGTTAATATGTGTTTCATTTTCGTCATGGCTGGTTAGCAAGACGGTGCTCGTGATGAATTTTCAAGTTCGCAACACAATCTCGTATGCATAATTTTCTCTTACCGCCTTAAGATTGGTTAATTCTTTCTTAAATCTATATTAAGGTGTGATATAATAACTCAAAATTAACTACTCTTATAGGAAAGTACTATTTAGGGAATGCTAGTATCCTTTACGACGAGTATTTCTAAAATCATTTTCAAACACGAGATATCATATTGCAGACTTCGAATGGGCTAGTTAAGTAGTGCGAGGAAGAAACAAATTATTTAATAAGCAACATTCATCATTAAAGAGTGTGATTCAGAGAGCTTTTGGAGTTTGAAAGAAAGAACGAGTTATTTTACGAGACCCAGCATATCAAAAAACAGGTTAAAGTTTTTGCTGCGACAATGACAATTCATAATTATATACTTCACCTTCATTCACAATTGATGTCGACTTTGCAAGTGTAGTAGAAAACAAATTAGTGCCTTCTGAAACATATGAGTACAACTTAGGTGAATCACTGATGGATACTAATTAAGAAATATTAATGCTTGCGTAGGTGACGGGGAAGGTGATGATGAGATGTCTGAGTTACAAGAGCATATCATCGATGCTTTAATTAATAATTGATTAATATTATGTGGTTGGATGTACGAGCAACTGTTATGTAATGCAATTGATTCGTTGTGAACTATAATTTATTCCATGTTGCGGGTGTGATTGCAATTATTCGTTGGGATTCTTTTTCTTTTTCTTTCATTAGAAATTTATGGACTTCATCATATCAATTGCATGTTGGGCACTTTTTTTTATTGAACTATCATATTTAAGTTGATATTTACATCATTGATCTACAGACTCTCATTATTTAATGTCATTGTTTTTGAGTATTTGTGATGATCTTACTGTTATTTTTTTACCGAAGCTAGTTTGCCTCTTTGAGCTAAGGTTAAACTATACTGACATGTATAGATTTTGAAATCCAATTTGCGTTAGTTCAAATATAAGTAAAATATAAATTTATACCCACTCGATTAGTTGAGATGATTATATTGTTATTTATTTATTCCTTAATAATTCGATCCTCAATGTGATTGGTTTATTTCTTGGACCCATGTTCAAGGAGAATTCGGTATTATGTGTGATTACGCTGGTATTTTATATTATCTGCACCGTCCGCTTTCGGTGAAAATATTTGCATGCTAACACTGCTTTATGTGGGATGTTTTGATATTGTTTTCACACTTGTGGTTCTCATCCAAAGTTTTCTGTAAGTTTAGGTTGGACAATATTTTCTTTCAGAGTTATGTGATGCATTTGTTGCAGCTGGTTGTTTCCTTGTCTTAAGTTAGATTTATAGTTATTTCATTGTCTTCATTATTAGTTTTTTAAGCATGAGAATGATATAATTTCTATTACCTGTTATGATAGTTATGCTATTGATGGTGTTGGTACCATTGCGGTTGGTGAAACATTATTAGATTTGGCTTAAAATATCGTATGCTCTCTTTTAACCATATTCTTGGCGGTAGGTCATTCATTTATTTTTGGGAATAATGCTGAGAGAGTGTATGTTGCATTGGTTCAACCAAACACAACTTTAAATGTAATTAGATGCTTGAGGGGTTGTTTTGGATGACCTTTTGAAATATTTTTTTCTACATACACAAATTTGGGTTTAAGTGTCTCTGCCCTGCATTATGGGTCTAGTGTTTTCTTTAAATGAATGATTATTCATCTCCATGTGCTTACTCTGAACCCTGAGATTTGGAATAAGTTATATTTGTGTTTGTGGAATATCTATTCAATTATTTGTTATATGCTTCTGCACATGCAACGAAATCCATTATTTTTGTGTTAATCATTAATATACAAGATTATACTATCGAAAATAAGCTCAAGCAATTTAACATGTACTAAGGAGACCAAACATCAATCGGTTTTTTTGTGATTGCAATCTGTTATGCGTTATTTTTTAGTTGTCTAAAGAATTTAACAAGTACAGATTGCAAATTTTTCCATTGGTTTGATGAACCGAGGGATGCACTACAGGAGCGAGCTGAGGAAAAATATATGCCGTTGATAATGCAGTGAAAAATGATATTAAAAACTTGATACTCCTTGTGAAGACAATACTTTTATTTAATTTTGTAATTTTAGCATTGTTTTTTACTGTTATTATCATTGTATTTGTTTTGATTATGTTTATGTATTATGAAGTACAAACTATACATTTTTCTAGTTTTTTTTTGTGAGCAAACCTGCCTTTTTGGACCTTTTGATCTATCACAATTTGTTGTCTTTATGTTGTTGTTGGATGACATAATTTGATGATTTCTTATGAGTTGGTTAATGTTCAAATTAATTTGCCCCATGGCGTTGTGAGCTAAAATAACTTGATAAGTTGTTGAATTTATTTCACATGAAACACTTTCAAAACAGTGTTTTGCAAACAGTTTAAACTGAACTATGTTTATATACTTAGGGGTAATACAGTTATGTCAACAGACAACACATTTCAGAATTGTGTTTTTCAAACAGACAAATTGCTTCTGAAATACCAGCTTCCGAACAACATATTTCAACAATAACTTCTGAAATCAGCTTTTTTACAACAACAACTAAAACAAATGCACCTTTAATGTGAACATTAACCGACTCATAAGAAATCACCAAATTATGCCTTTCAACGACAATATAATGACAATAAATTTTAATTGATCAAACGGTGCAAAAGTACAAGTTTTTTCATAAATAAAACCAAGAAAATGTACAATTTTTCTTCAATAATACATAAATTTAATCAAAACTGATACAACAATAGCAACAGTAAAAACAATACTACAATTACAAAAGCAAACAAAAATATTGTTTTTACAAGGAACATAAAGTCTTTAACATCACTTTTCACCGTATCATCAACTGCATATATTTTTTCTCAGCTCGCTCCTGCAGTGCATCTCTCGGTTCATCAACGCAATGGAAAAATTTGCAATCTCTATTCGTTAAATTCTTTGAACATCTATAAAATTTTCACCATGCATTGTCCCCTTTTCGAGTTGTGAAAATAACACATTAGATTGCAATTATGGAAAACCGGTCGATGTTTGGTCCTCTTAGCACATGTTAAATTACTTGAGCTCATTTTTGATACCACAATCCTTTATATTAATGATTAGCACAAAACTAACGGATTTCACGTTTCACATACAAAAGCATATAACAAAGAATTGAATGGATATTCCAAAAACTAAAATGCTTGCATATACAAAAACAAATAAATAAAATTTTCAAAATTGAATATATCTTGCTCCAAATCCCAGGGTTTAGAGTAAACACATGAAGATGAATAATCTTTCATTTGAAGAAAATAATATACCCATAATGCAGGGTCTCTTGGTTATCAGATAACATATTTCAAAAGGCCATCTGAAAGAACCCCTCAAGCATCTAATTACAGTTACAGTTTTGCTTAGTTCAACCAATGCAGCATACACCCTTTGCCAGCATTATTCCCAAAAATAAATGATTGACCGACCACCTAGAATATGATTACAAGAGAGCATACGATATTTTAAGCCAAAACTAACAATGCTTCCACCAACCGCAAGGGGACTAACACCGACCAATGACATAACTATCATAATAAGTAATAAAAATTATATATTTCTCATGCTTAAAAAACTAATAATGAAAATAACGAAATAACTATAAACCAGTTGTATAACATAAGACAAGGAAACAACCAACGACAACAATTGCACCACATAGCTCTGAAAGAAAATATTGTCCAACTTAAACTTACAAAAAACTTTGGATGAGAACCACAAGTATGAAAACAATGTCAAAATATCATACAGAAAGCAGCTTTAACATGCAAATGTTTTCACCAAAAGCGACCGGAGCAGATAATATAATTGTAATCACACATAATACTGAATTCCACTTGAATATACCAAGAAATGAACTAATGGCATTGAAGTTTAATTATTAAGGAATAAAGAAATAACAGTATAATTATTTCAACTAATCGCGTGGGTATATATTTATGTTTTATTATATGTGAAGTAATGCAAATTGAATTTCAGAATTATATATGTCAATATATTTTAAGCTTAGCTCAAAGAGAGAAACTAACTTCAATAAATAAATAACAATAAGATCATCACAAGCACTCAAAAAACAATGACATAAAATAATAAGAGACTGTAGATCAATGAAGTAGATATTAACTTAAATATGACACTTCAATAATAAAAGCAATGCCCAACATGCAATTGATATGATGAAATCTATAATTTTCTAATGAAAGAAACAAAAGACTCCCAACGAATAATTGCAACCACACCTGCAACATGTAATAAATTATAGCTCTCAACGAATCAATTGTATTGCATAACGGTTGCTCGTACATCCAACCACATAATATTAATCAATTATTAACCAAATCATTGGTGATATGCTTTTGTAACTCAGACATCTCATCAACTCCTTCCTCATCGCCTATGCAAGGGTTGATACTTTTCTCATTAGTATCTATCAGTGATTCACCCAAGCGGTATTCATATGTTTCAGAAGAAACTAATTCGTTTTCTTTTACACTTGTAAAGTCAACGTCAAATTGCGAATGATGGCGACGTATGTAATTATGAATTGCCATTATCGCGACAAAAATTTTAACTCGTTTCTCGAATGAGTATGTTGGCATGTCTCTTAGGATAACTCACTTTTCCTTCCAAATTTCAAAAAAAGCTCTCTGAATCACACCCTTTCACGACGAACGTTGCTTATTAAATAATTCATTTCTTCCTCGCACTTCTTGACAATGCTTTCAAAGTCTGTAATGTGATATCTTGTGTTTGAAAATTTTTTAGAAATCCACGTTTTAATTGATATTCAGCATCCACTAAATAATATTTTCCTATTAGAACAGTCAATCTTGAGTTATCCATACAAGATCGTGTTGCAAACTTGAAAGTTCGACTATCTTTAGCATTGCTTTCCCAACCAGCCATGAAGAAAGTGAAACACTAATTGAAATCACAGACTACCATTACATTCTGAGTGGGCGAATCATAATGTCCAATGTATGCGACTTTATCTGCGTCTGACACGTGCATGAACACGAGTTCCATCAATAGCATCAATACAATCATCTCTCTGGATTGTACTAGAATCAGCTTAAACGAGAAAGTTATTTTTATTTTTGAAGAAAATAAAAAGATTTCACAATACCTTGAAGTATGACATATAGCGATGAACACATGATATTTCTCTCGAGATAGTTTGGAAAGTTGGATCTTCATGTTTGATAACTTCACCAGACAAACTTATCAAAACATTCAAACCAAAAGAGAAATATTTACTCACGGTTTCAGATGAATGTTGAAATCTCTCGCATGCGAGCCTTATAGATTCATTGTAAAATAAAATGTAAAGTGTTATGGCCAATACCTCAGAAATTATTTTAAAAGAATTATGAAGACTATGACTATTATGCAGTTCATCCAAATGAACAATAAATATTACTTGGCTCATATGAATAAGGCTGCAAACGAGCCGAGCCTGAGCGAGCTCAGGGTCGGCTCGTGTTCGGCTCGTTCGACACTGGCTCGAGTTCGAAATCGACTCGTGTTCGAAATGGCTCGTGAGCGGCGTGTTCGTGTTTGGCTTGAATAGTATTTTTCGGCTCGAGTTCGGCTCAAGTTCGGCTCAAAATTGGAGATGACTTGGCGGAAGAGGAAGAGGAAGAGGAAGATGACTCGGAAGAGGAAGAGGAACAACAAACCCTAAGCTCTCGCTGCCGAAGCCCTTTCGCGATTTTGAGAGGAGAAAGAGATGGCCAAGAAGAGGAGGAGAGCCGAAACAACAAACCCTAAGCTCTCACCGCCGAAATTTCTCGCCGCCGAACGCCTTTCGTGATTTTGAAAGGATGGAGAAGAGTCGGACGAAGAGAGAGAGGCAGTCGAACCGAGAACTTCTGAGAGGCGGAGAGGAAGGTCGGAGGAGTTAGGGTTATTTTATTTTATTTTTATACTTATATATTATATTATATTAATTATATAACCTATATTATATAAATATATAATATTTATTAATATTTTGTTATATATTATAATTTATAGACTTTAGTTTTTTTAAATTTGATAAATTTTTTTATTTTAAGAGTTTAATTAACTACAATTTATAATATTTAATTTTATGAATATGTATTATATGTGTGTGTATATTTATTTTCGAGCCAATTCGAGCCGAACACGAGCGAACAATTGTTTGCTAGTGTTCGACTCGTTTATATTTCGAGCTTAAAAATTTGTTTGTGTTCGGCTCGTTAAGCTTAACGAACGAGCTGAACACAAGCTGCTTAACTAGCCGAACACGAACTGTTCGTGAACAACGAGCCAAATTGGCAACCCTACATATGAAACATATTTTGAAATCTCCTTGGATACCCCCAAGAAGTTCATTTACCCACTTGTCTTCGGTATATGTCGAAGTTCAATAGATGTATGATTCATAGTATGCAGTCAGCACACATACAACAGTTGTAATTATTTTTTTGCAACGTTCTCTATGTACTCTATCATTAGGAGCCATAACTGTAAAAATAATTAACATTGTTACATAGAAGTTATACCGTACACTGGATATGAGGATCAAATGTTAGATTATCACTTGGTAGAACATGTATAAGAAAAGATTGATCGTATCAAAAGAGATTACACATCAAAAGTACTAACATCAAGGTCAATGTTATGTTAAAACATTTCACAAAGTGAAATTACCTTAAGAGCATTTGTTGTACTACAAAAATTAATGTCAAAAGTTGTCATTCAATTAAACTATCAATTGCACTTCAATCAAAACACGTAGAATTATGTTTAATCATATATTGCGATTTTCGTAGAAGAAGCATAAGTAATGAATCCTCCTCTCATATGCCATGAATGTCAAAATCATATTAATCAGTCCTCACAAATACATCCAAAACCAAGGCAAAGCCATTCTCTCCTATGTATTAAAACCAAATAGTTTGAAATAAATCCACAACAATATAATTCTTGATTCTACAATGTACTAAATAGAAAATCTTATGACACTCGATTCTTCCATGACAGTATATTTCCTAAAGTGTAAAGCAATGCAGATCTCTTCACTTCAATATTCTTAAACCAAATAGTTTAAAATACTTCAACAACAATATGCCAAAAAATATATTACGAAAGAGCCAAATGTGTAAAGCAATGCAAAGTGCTTCTCTTCAATGTGCTAAAACAAGATTTGACCCCTTGATTCTTCCATGTGAAGACAAAAAACTAGTGCTAATTTTACCGACTAATCTTGTTTGAGGAAGATGTGAATGGAATAGATGTGTTGAAGGGAAGAGAAGGGAGGAAGAAGATCAACTATAACGATTTACCGATTTTGAGCGAGGAGGAAGATGTTAGGGTAACGGGATCGGCTCTCCGAAATCTCGAGAAGATGGGATCGACTCGGACCGGGGTGGGGGGGGGGGGGGGGGGCGTTGGGTAGTGCGCTAGGGCTGGAGGCGCGTGCACGGGAGGCAAAAAATTTGCAAACTCACCAAACGTGGACTCTTAGCTGCGTTCGCGTCCCTATTAACATGTTGGATGGTGCTTGCGAATGAATGCCGCAATCGGGTTTTCCAAATAGTGCGAAAACACCATTTTAAACAGAAGCCAGTTCAAAAAGCTAAAACAGACGCAACCTAATTTGCCATATGCTGTTGTAAGCTAAAATAACTTGATAAATTGTCATTGAATCTATTTCACATGAAGCACTTTCAGAATAATGTTTTTTAAACAGTTTAAACTGAATTGTGTTTATATACTTAGGGGTAATACAATCATTATATCTACACATAACACTTTCAGAACTGTATTTTTGAAATAGATCAACTATTTCTGAAATGCCAGCTTCTGAACAGCAGATTCTCAACAGAAGCTTCTGAAACCAACTTTTCTACAGCTAAATGCACCCTTAGACCGCTAGCATGAGTTTCCACTTCCCGCAAGAATAAGTTTCTTCTCCGAATCGAGCTCTTCTTTGCTAGTCATCTCTCCCTTCTTTCTTCATGTACATAGGCTTACCACGCTCATGACATCCCACTAAGCACGTAGCGACGACCCCTCTTTTGGCTCGCTCGGGCACAAAAGGTTCCTTCCCGAACACCATTTATCTTCCTCGCCTTCCTCTCATTCCTTTACTACCTTCGAGCACAAGACGCAGATGCCTGCTCCTTCTATGCTTGCGACGACCCTCACACTCAAGTCAACACTGTTTGTCTGGCATCGATGCCTTGCCTGTGCTCTCTGTTGAACAACTAGAGCACGAAATCCTCTCGACTGCACTCCGTTCACGTCGTCGCCGGCTTGACACGACAGAGTGAGTCGTACCTTCTTCTCCCCATTCTCCTCCTTCCTTTTCCCGCTTCTACCACTGCTTTCTTCTCTCGATCTCACTACTCTCCCTCTCACTCACTTGTTCGAAGAGGAATATAAGTCTCTTAAGTCGAAACTGAAGAGATGCTTGTCTATTTGATTATTAATAATTCGATTATTATTATTATTATTATTATTTAATCAGTTGTTACATATTTTAGGTGAAATTGTGCCGACTTCTAATTGTAGATATTATAGGTATCTTGTGGTGAGTTTTTGAAAGGGTTGAATCCCAACAAATCATTTAAAAACTTAATGGTTTGATTGTAATTTCAGAAGATAGATTAACATAAATTTAGATTTTTTTTAGAGGTTTGAGATTTATTTAGATCAATGATTTATTATGGGCATGCACCCTCATATTAATTACCCTTTTTGTGTGCCAGGAATGAATTTTGAGTAAGGATGTATCAGGTTGATTAAGTGAGGATGTTATAGGGATAAAGGCAAATTTAATTAAGATATCATGATTTCTTCATCCAAAGTTCGCTAGCAGAGGTGGGCTATCCATGTTAGAGATCTTTGACCCTTAACATAGAGGGAACTTGATTAACAATCATGAATTACCTTCTCTTAATTATCTCAACCAAATTGAGGGAGTTGTATGTCAAAAAGTTGCTTTCAAGGTTTATTTTAGCTCAATCATTGGAAGAGGGTCTGCCGTGCTAACTTGATTGAATGCTTTAAATAAAAAAAAGGGTTATTTGTGGTTCAAAGGTGCTTGAAATGATCGATAGACTCACATGCTTGCTAATAAATGTTAGTCATTCATGAGCTTCAATTTGATATGAGAAGTATAATCTAGCCACAAGTGATTTTTGTTAACTTTGTTTAATATTACTCCTTGGAGTGGACCCCTTAGAGTTTATTCAATACCTTTGTATGTATATTAGAGCGATTTTATGTAGTATCATCACATATGGTGGAAGTTTGTATTGTACACGGAGCATAATTAACCTGGCATGTCTACTAGTGGAAATTTATGTAGTTAGCCCTTGTGATGAAGGCTTGTACCCCTTGTTGTGCGGAGTTTTCATAGCACATATATGAGCATGTTTACATCCCCTTGTGATGGGTTGATGCCTTAACATCAATTCAAATATATTTATGAAATGTTATTTTCCTTGACAGATTATTCAAGATGACTCCGCTTCTTGGGCGCCTAAGTGATAATTTGATTGGATCAACTTGTTATCATCATGGTTAAACTCATGTCTTTGGTGTTTATGATTTATTAATTTGAACAGATGTTATACATTTAGAATCATGCCTTTGCTTGAGTATTGTTAAGATAGATTACCCATGATTGTTAGATCAACAAGGAGTTAATGAGTTTCATTTTGGTTCTTGGCCATCTAGCTTAGCCTAGTTAGATCAGGTGGTTATTATGCATGTTCAGTCACACTCAGCATGAGATTTAAATGATGACTCATAGAAGACTATTTTTTGAACTGAGTTTATGAATCACATTTAGATTCTTAGCTATTTAGATTGACGAATTAAGTGAATGTTATGTATTTTGAGTCACATCGTAGTATGAGTATCATGATGATGATGATTCATCTAAGATTGTTAGATCGAATTTTATCTCGACTAATTAGTGAATTTCAAGCTGTTTCCTTTTTTAAGTGGAACTTCATAATCCATTTGCTTATTCATTTTAAAAGATTTGCCCTATGGTGTCAACAATGAAGGAATTGATGATGGGAATCATTGCCAATGGAGAGATCTTTATCATTCTTTATTTACATGGTCATTGTTGATGGTATAACTATCGAGCAGTCATCAACATAGTCATCATTTGTCATAGTCATTGTCGGCAGTGATGATTATCATAGAATAATCATTGAGTTTGTTGTCATTACCATACTCGTCAATTGAGTTGATTTTCAATGGAGTGGATGCTAACATTGTTGTGATCCCATATAGATTTTCAATTGAGTGGACCACCAAAGAAGTGATTGTTGGTGGAGTCTTAGTTGGCTTATATACTGCCAATGGAGTAAATTGTCATTGGACGATCATTAACAAAGTTGTTATTAGAATAGATGCACTGGACTATCAATAATGAAGTGGCCATTAATGCAGTTGCTATTGGCTTGGTTTTCATTGATTGGAGTGGACTATCATCAATTACATAATTGTCATTGCTAAGGGCGCATTGAACTATCAAT
Organism: Papilionanthe hookeriana x Papilionanthe teres; assembly: GCA_022702705.1. Taxonomy (NCBI): domain Eukaryota; kingdom Viridiplantae; phylum Streptophyta; class Magnoliopsida; order Asparagales; family Orchidaceae; genus Papilionanthe; species Papilionanthe hookeriana x Papilionanthe teres. The sequence continues at coordinate 60,685,736 of CM040428.1, forward strand.
TAAGTGTCCATTGATGAAGTTGCCATTGTCATAGTTATTATTGATTGGAGTGGACGATCATCAATGGCATAACTGTGATTGTTAAGGGTTGCATTATTGAAGAAAACATTGCTAATGAAAGTATCGCAGGTGTGTTCATCATCTACATTGTTATTATCCTCTAAGGTGGTTGTTGAAGAAGGTATCATTAATGGAGGAATCGTCAAAGGAGGAACCATCCTTGGAGATGCTTCCACATGTTCTTACATCTTACAAGAAATAAGGGAGACCTGCCATAAATTGTTAGATAGCCTTTGCAAAATGCAACAATGATAATAATCATCATAGGCAAGCCTAGGAATGTAATTATAAAGGTCAATAGATATGATTTGAATAACACTGCCATAAAAATAGTTTTTTTATTACCTTGTGATTGTGTTTCATATAATGAATGGATCCACTAATATCATTATTTTTATGCATGGAGAATCATCGTTATTCACCCACTTAATCATGAATGATGTTTCCATAGACATTATGTATAGAAAAATCAAAATAATATTCGTTCATGAAGAATCCATGTTATTATCATTTTGTTTTTTGTTTTGATTGAAGAACCCTCATCAACATTATGTTAATACATGGAGAATATATATTCATTATTATTAATTTTTTGCATGGATAAACTCATTACTTTGTTTTAATCATTGAGAATCCATATTTTATTCAGATAATTCATATTCATTTTTATTTCTCTTTTACAAGGACGATCCCCATCCATCTTCATTTTAATGCATGATTAATTCTTTTATGTTTTTTTTTATGTTTTACTTTGAGATATTTCATACATTTTTATTTTAATACATTTTTATTTTTGCATGTGGACAGTGGAGGGTTGTGTTAGGTAATCGTCAGTCAGCGTAATTTGTCGGAAAAATTTGAATATATCCGCGATAGAGTTAGTGTAGCTCCACTTGCGAATAAAATTAGAGAGAGTCGTCTTAGATGATTTCGTCACATTAAAAGTTGACCATCTGATGATCCGGTTAGGAGAGTAGATATTTTAGACGTGACTTACGCTGCGAAAGACAGAGGTAGACCTAGAAAGACGTGGGCATATTGTATAATAATTGATCTTAATTTATTAGAATTAAATGAAAATATGACACTCAATATGACACATGGAGAAAAAGGATCCATGTAGTCGACCCCATTTAGTGGGATAAAGGCTTGTTGTTGTTGTATTGAGGATTCTCTTCTATCATTATTTTACTTTATGGATAATCCTTTTTCAACTTTATTTTAGTTTTGCATGCATTATTCACACTGATTGATTTTAATACATGGATAGAATTCTTTCTGTTTTTTATTTTGCATTTTATCCATTTTTAATTTATTATACGGAGATAGGGTTGTCAAAACGGCTCGTTGTTCGTGAGCAGCTCGTGCTCGGCTCGTTAAGAAGCTCGTGTTCGGCTCGTTCGCTAAGTTAATGAGCCGAACACGAACAAAGATATGTTCGTTCGTGTTCAGCTTGTTTTGGCTCGAAATATTAGTCATCAATTACATATATACATATATATATATATATATATATATATATATATATATATATATATATATATATATATATATATACATATATATATATATATATATATATATATATATATATATATATATATATATATATCCGTGTGTGTGTGTGTGTGTGTGTGGTTTTAAAAAATTTAATTGACTAAAAGGCTACAATGATTTATAATCAATTAAAAGTATTAATTAAGAAAATAGGATACAAATTATTAAATTAGATTCAAATGATGTTTTAATATAAATAATAATTTTTAAATCTTGCCCCAATCCTTAACATCTTATGGGTACGTGATTAGGGTTGTCAAAACAACTCTTTGTTCGTGAACGGCTCGTGTTCGGCTCGTGTTCGGCTCGCTAAGCAAACGAGCCGAACACGAACACACTTTTTGAGCTCGAAATATAAACGAGCCGAACACGAACTGAGCCTGGCTCGCTCGTGTTCGGCTCGTTTACACCCCTATACGGAGAATCCTCCTTTTCTATTTTTTGTTTTGAATGAGAGTCTTTGATTTATGATGTTAATATTGGAGCTCAATATACACGAGCTTGATGATCTGTTGGAAGCATCATGGAATGATGGGAGGGTGTCAACATTGAGCATTGTGGATGAAGGAATCATAGTTGGAGCATCCATGTTCAGATTATGGATGGCGGTGAAGTCTCATGATGTTTAATTGTATGGAGAAGTCGTGCTATTTGTTGAATATGTTTCAAACACTTGCTTGATCTTCAAATGGGATAAACAGTTGATCCTCTTTCCTAATTGCATATATATGTTCCTTCTCCTTGATTAGTTACTTCTGCATTGTGGTTATAAAAGATTAGTTTCAAATTAAGTGTCAATTCCATTGGACGTGAACTAGAATAAAAGATTTATGATTCATATGATGCAAAATTAATGATTACATGGAATGTTGGAATTATTAATATGAGAGGCTTAAAAAAGTCCTTGTTAAGCTATTTTTCTTGCTTTTGTTGACACAAGTGCAAAGCTTTTATGAGGCGTTGAAGGGTGTATACAAATGGAGGGCTATATTCCTGTGGGTCTCTAAAAATCTTACTCAAGTTCTATTGAAATAAATAAAAGTTGGTTATATGGATTGATTCTTTAGAATGAATATTGAACATATGATAAAGCACTATTTATATATTTCATTTTATACCTAGACCTTATAATATAATTCTATATTTTTCTTTGATAAATGTCCATATAGTTAGTTACTAGATTAATCATGTGATAGAATTTTTACTTAAGGCTATTCTATAGGCTCTATTATGCTTTATTTTAGTACTAGCTATTTGGATCAGAGGAAGGAATTTATTGCGATTGGCTATAGTGGGTGTTGGTGGAATGATGATACTCCCAATGAAAATTGCATGATTCATTTTTCTTGGGTTGTCAAAGATCTTGGTTTTCTATTCAATTGAGATAATTGACCCAATTTTATTAAGTGATCTTTTTTAACAACTTTGAGTTGCTTCATATAAGGACACTCTGTGAGATGGGGTAAAGCTTGCTTAAAAGGGCTGATTTTAAACAAATCTTGGCTAATAAAATAATTCATACCCTATTGAGTCTGCAATAGGCTTTGCTATTGAGAAACATTTGATCTTGAGCTAAAACTATAATATAACGGTGCTGTCACAATTAGCTAGCCGAATGATTAAGGGCACATATTCCATGTCTTTAGGAAAACTAATGTGGTGATCATGAGAAACATTTGGTACGATCTTGGTTTGCGATAAAATCGATGTCACTGCTACCAACCTCGCCGCCCGTCCCCCACCCTCGCAGTCGACGGCCGACTGCAACTTCCGCCCGGTCGCCACCACCATCTGCCCGCCCACGAGTAATGCTTCGCGCTGGGTGGAGTAAAGGAGACGTTGTATATGTCGTGGGCGGCAGAGCTTAATACTAGAACACACGTCGATCTAAACGTTTTATAAAAAGTAAAGTTTTTTCTTAAAAAAATACCTAACCGAACATGTTTTATATTTTTTATTTTTAAAAACATATAAATCATAACAATTCCTAAACACGTTTTCTAAAAAATGAAAACAAAATATAAATAAAACAAACTGAAAATCAAAATAAAAATAGAAAAAAAAATGATCACAAACAGACCTTTAAGATGACTATTAGCAAGTTTGAACTTGACCAACATTCTCAATTGCTATATATCGAATGCATAGAGGAATGGGCCTTCTCGTAGACTCAGGGCAAAAGCAGCTTGAGCTATAGTTGGCTCCAAATCTTCACTTTGAGCATCTCTTTTTGAAATCTTGTAAAGAAATTTTTTAACGGCTCACTTGGCTCTTACCTAATTTTTAACGAAGCCTATGATTTTTTTGTACATAGCTCTGCACTGTTGAATTGCATTATATATGTTTTTTTAGCTCAGTTAATGATGGTTATTTTGAATGGCCAAGATGACTATGGGTTCGAAGTTGGTAACATGGCTTTCTTTGTATGAATCCAAATGTATGATTTTGAATTAGGCAGTCATTTGGCCTCACTTATCTCCCTTGAGATGGCATTTGGCAATTGTGGCTTCCTTTTTCAAATGCCTCCATTCTCGGTGAGGCGAGAGAGATGAATATTTTTCATTAGAATCTGGATGGTAGGTCTCAATATTTGCTATTGTGGAGGGATAGCTTGCATCAGAGTTTTTTTTTTTTCTTTTGATTATTGAATTAGAAGATTAGATTGGTAGCTACACTCTAGAAGTTGTTTTTGGACTTTGCTCCAGGATTTCTTGGATTATCTGCCTAATCTATTTGTTCCATCTCTATAAGTTGCTTTGATCACAAACTCGTGTTTTTTGTTGATGTAATTCTCAACATATGTCCAGTTCGTGATATAGTTCATGGTCACCGTACCTTTGATGATATTGAATATTAAATTGTCTATTTGTGAATTATACTCGACCTTATTTAACATAAAGAAAAAAGAGGAAAAGAGAGAAGAGTGAGATTAATAAGCTCTGGGATTTTCATTATAGAGAACCTAAATTACATGAACTTGGGGCTAGATTGCATATGATTGCATTTGCTTGAGCTCTCCTGAAACCTCCAATTTAAATTTTTTATATTGTGGTTTGATCACTAAAGAAAAATTTCCTGGACGTACATTAATAATTTAAAGCATAATGTGAGAGTCATTAGCTACTCGTTGTAAAATATAAGAGGCTTGTAGCCTGAGTAGGAACTCAAATATATAGTCACTGAACTCGGAAAATGTCACTGGTTACATCTTGAAAAGGTCTCCAAATGGCTTATGAGCTTAGGTGACTTTGCTTAAGCTTGGTCAGTGGTGAGATCTCCATGTTTTCTACATTTGCCTTTCGTGAACTTGACAGGCGAGTTAATTTTGAACTTGGCCAACGATTCCATTTTCAGCTCGGCTGATAAGTTCACCTTGAACCAATTTGGCAATTTCATCATGTGTATTGATAGTTAGTTCACCCTTAGAATATTTGAGTGTATAGTAGCAACATGACAATTTTTAAAATACAAAACCTTTTATTAAATTAATGATGTTTGTGTATTTTTTCCTAAATTAATTCTAATTAAATTTTTTTCTGTATTTTCATATTTATGATTAGCTCCCTATATTATGAATCATCTTGTAGGCGGCTCAAAAAATTTATAATATTAGTAGGATTTTTGCCCTAAAAGTGATATCTTTTTCCAAAAATAGGTTGTTGTCATGGTCTTCTTGCTTTACATCAAGATTTTACTAGTTTTAGAATCTTCTTTTTTGATCATCGAAGTTTCTTGACCGATTGAAGAGACCAACCATCAAGGGCTTTGCATTTTGTAGTGTTTGAGATTCACATAGGTGTTGATACTCTTGGTCATTATCTTTTGATAACCTTACACATCATCTATATGAAGACGCTTGAGCTCACTTGTCTTAGGGTTTGTTTGGGATAATTATAGTATTTAAAAGTTGTTGTCTCGAAGCTGTTGTGGTGAAACTGTGCATTTGTTTGTTTTGTGCAATTGTGCACAGTTATTTATAAAAAAAGACACTTTTGTCCCTGTTTTATTGTGTTATTTATAATATAATCAATCCTGGTTGCATATTTCATACATGAAAATAGATAATTTAATAATTACACAATAAAAATTGACACCTCACTTAATAGTAACACAACAATCAAAATTAAAAATAAAATTATTAAAATAACAATTAATATTATCATAATGTTGAATTTAAAATGCAAACGATTAATTTCACGAGATAATCTCTCATCTAATGAAACTCTTTTTCAATTACTATATTTTTCTTAAGACACAAGAAAGCCATATGCTCTTTGGCAGCGAGAGGGCTGTCAAACTTGGGCTTTTCCCTTTCTGAGTGGGGTATTCTTAGAAATCAGAACTTTAGCATGAGATTGATTGGGGTTACTTGCAAGTTGATTAGTAGAAAATGAACATGCAAAGACTTAACCAGATCTGCCAGGGTTAGATGTTCCAATAACACGGCTTGCGGTCGGAAGGAACCACAAGGCACAAAGTATAACCCCAAAATTCATTTTAAAACAAGTTCATAGACAGAGGCCGCAAACAACGAAGAACAACCCCACCAAAATAGATTCATCAAATACATAAATTAATTTCTCCAGTTCATCAAAAATATTTCACATAGGTATTCACCATCAATGAGCATATACAAAGCAACCCAACCAAGATAGAGACCTGAAAGCCATACATTTTTAAGCTTCTAGCGGAGCTAATAATGGCTAGAGTTGGTATGGTTACAATATTGCTTCAAAAATTTTATTTATATATGTTTAAATTTGTAGTTTCAAATTTCATTTCTTATTGAAGAGTAAACCGTGTGTTGCCTTTAAGGCAGAACGGTAGGCACTATGGGCCATAAGTATTTCTAATATTTATAGTTGGTCGTCGCACTTGTATTCTCTTTTACCCCTAAATACTCTTTGCTAGGATGATATGATTCTTAGCTATGCATTCTGTTTGGCCAGGATTTTTCTTCAGTCTACTGGGATATGCTATTGTCATGACGTTCTCATTACTCTTTACCTACTGATTCTTATAAAAAATCTCTTTTGGATTTTGCAGACCACGTGAACTTCTCGAGTCTCCTCCATCCAATTGCTGTATAATGTGAGATGGGTAAAGAAATAATCTATGGATTAATCATCATAGATAGCATATCAGGCTACCTACCATCTAAAAGGGGAAGGAAAGTTGCTCTATTCGTCCGTCATAACTGAAAATTTCAATGTTTCTTTTGTTGCAGCTATTGATTCTCCAATTATTTAGTCTTGTGGTTCTTGTTGATCAGAACTTCCAAGGAGTTGTATGGAAATAGAGTATATTTATTCATTTAAATGTCTGCATAAGTTTTACTTTATATCAACAAGCAGAATCTTCTCTTTATTATTAATAGTAAGTGTTGCTTTCATTCGATTATATATGATAATACCTGGAAATTGTTGAAGATTACATTATTTGTCATTTTGGACAGTTTGAATAATACTTTTCTTATAATACACAATGTGCTCTCTGAAAAAAAAATGAATCTCTCATAAACATACAAGTAGGTCTCCTCATCAAACTCCAGTTTAGGCATCCCCGGGGCTGAGCCAATGCCTTCCATTGACAAAGCTCTTTACAAGGAATGGTCGAGCTGCCTTGTAATCAAGTTCTCGCGCCCACGAAGCACTATGCAAATACACTGCACCAGGACCCCAGCATCTGTAGCTCCCAAAGAACGCAGTACTGTGACAAATTAAAATATTTATCAGTTTCAAGATATCCAGAATACCGCAAACAATTTTCAGTACATTCATCTTATAATCATTCAGCTTACTTTTTCTTGCTATCATTGTGATCCCAATCGTCCCATCCACCCTCTGCAACAACATCTTCAAAGTAGGTGTAGGCAAAAACAATCCTTGAGTACTGTCCCATTGCTCTCCCCACATACAGCTTCCCCGTGCCGGTCACTCTACAGTTGACAAAAGCAAATCCAGTTTGCTCGCATGGCGAATGCCTATCCTGTGCAGCGATGGACCCAAACCGGCTTGCAATTGAGTGCAGCCAGCAATTCTGCAGTTCAATCATCAGCACCCGTGAACTGAAGAAGTTTTTAAAATAGACAGCTAATGAATTTTATTGTGTTTGAAATACAACCTTGTACATTGATCTTCCATTGCCAAATATGAAGTCTATGGATCCTTCTATGTAACAGTCCTTGAAGTAATGACGGCCTGCATCATCGCAGAGGGTATCCTGAGCTCCGTAGAAACCGCAGCCAAAGAAGTACGCCTTGTCGCCAGAGATGCGGAATGCTGCAGCTTGCCATCCTTCCATTCCAGGTAATGGTGCAGGTGCAGAGTTCTGAAACATTGTTAATTAAGGTAACACCCCATTACTAAATTTGTCAGTCAAGCTTTAAAATTTGAGGAGAATGAGAAGGGGCATTTACATACATATCACAACACCTAAACCATTCATGTTTACACGCATATCACTCAAAATTTGAACTTCACATAACATATACCATGAATACTATCTTGTTAAAAGTGGAATATATCTTTTCATTCATAAGTTTATGTACTGAGGAGTGTAAATATTAAACTTTGGGTGTTAGAATATTGTGGTATGTGTGCAAATTTCCCGAAGAACAAGAAGGAAGAAGGGGGAGTTCCACTGCATTGCTTGAACTGACAGTGCCTGGTGTTGGTCTCTCGGCTGGTTGGCGGCGCGCCGAGGATTTCAATTTTGAAGTTAGACAAACTTACCTTGAAGCTAATATTCCTAGCAATGAAATAATTAGCAAATACAGTTACAGAAGCTGTATGGTATGTCCTGAGCTGCTGGCCATTGGGACCTCGGTCACTAGCTCTGTCATGCCACTCTATCACCGTCTTCTCTTTTCCAGATCCCTGAAACGTGATGTAAGGCTTCGTCGCCGGAACCACTACCTTCTCTCTAACCAGAGATAAATGTTAATTTAGTTCAAGGTTTTCAACAAAATGAATGCACATTTTTGTCTTATTTTCAAATGATCAACATTCATTCATACATGTAGTAACCGGCATTGATCTGCAAGATGAAGTGCTTGGTATTGTTCTCTGGTATTGAATCGACAGCATCCTGAACTGAAAGGAAGTCGCCGGAGCCATTAGCGTCGACGATAATCACTCGCTGGCCGGTTGGGCCAACCTGTTTGTGCTGATGGTGGTGCCCGGTGGAGTTGAAATCACAGCTTAAAGAGAGGAGCTTTTGTGATTGAAGTAATAGGAAGATGAAAAAGAAGAAGAGTGTTGCTGCAGCCTCCATGGAAAGGAGAAAAGGGGGGATGGTGGGAGTAATGGGCGGAGATAGTGAAAAGCAGGCTGGTGTTTATAATCTGACGGAGAGGGAAGAAACATCCAAATATTATTTGTATGCATGCGGAATGCTGGTCGGCCCAACGGTCATGGCTGATGATTCCTTTTACCTTTTCGCTATTCACCTTAGACTTAGTTTAATAAATTCTCTTATGATTTGCTTTTCTGCAAAATGGAAGTAAAAAAGGGGGTCGTAATTTTATAATGCCAGAAAAATGGAGGCAATTAGTGGTGTAAACGAGCCGAAAGAGAGCGAAGCTCTTGGTTGGATCTTTAAAAAATAATCATTGTTTGTGTTTGACTCATTTATATTTTGAACACAAAAATATTTGTTCGTGTTTAACTCATTTACTTAACAAGACGAACACGAGTTATTGGCTAACAAAGAATAGTTTTGACAACAGTAGTCAAAACGTCGTAGGATGTTAAGTGGAGGGCGAGATTTAAATCTTATTATTTATATTAAAACACTATATAAATATAACTTAATATATTTTTATTCTATTTTTTAATTAAGAATTTTAATTCATTATAAATCATTGTTGGTTTGTACTCAATTAAATTATTTTAAAAATATTATTAATTAATTAATTTTATATATATATATATATATATATATATATATATATATATATATATTAATTATTTCGAACCAATACAACTGAGCACGACGAACAAATCTTTGTTTGTGTTCGGTTTATTTATGTATCGAGCGCAAAAAAAAATTGTTCGCATTCGGCCCGTTTGCTTAGAGAATAAATCAAATACGAGTTTCTTAACGAGCCGAACATGAACTATTCACGAACAGCAAACTATTTTGACAGTTGCAACTTAAAATTTAATGTGCTAGGTGATTAAAAATAAAGTATAAAATTTTAAAACGTTGAGCGCTCTCGTCTCAAGAAAAAAGAGGGATTTTATAGGCACCGTGCAAAACCTATTCATGTACCCATCTAACACTGAATGTTAAGCGCATACCATGCAATACCATGCAATATGACGGAGTTAAATAGGAATACATTTCCTTTTTGGGGGTTGTAAACAAGTTGAATTGAGCTCAAGCTCCCTCGGTTCGAGCTTGAATTTGATTAATTTTATGGAATTTGAGCTCAAATTTAAGTTTAGATCTTGTTAAAGTAATGTTATAATAAAATGTTAAATAGATTGAGCAATTACTAGAAAAATAATAAGAAATTATTCAACATAAAATAAAAAATATTATTTTTTAAATATTTTAATATTTTAAAAATAAAGTCTCTAAATTTAATATATTTTGAATATATTTTTTATTAATATTTTTTAAACGAGTTGACTCATGAATTAACGAGTCCAATCAAAGACGAGCTTAAGCTTGTTTGCTCACCGAATTAAATTCACGAGCCACTCATAGGATTTTTTATTGCGTGCGGACACCGGACGCAAATTTGCGTCCGGTGCCCAATCAAGAGCGCCAAAAAAATAGAGCGGCGCCACTTAACAAAAATGTGTATGACGATGATCGTGATCAAGCTCCCTTTTTATGTCCGGACTCCGGAAGCTGCTTGCGGCCGGAGTCCAGTGGCTCCGCCACCATACATTGGCATTGATCAGTGTTAATGGTGGCGAGTCCCACTTGCCACGTGACGCCTCGTCACTGGAGTGCGGATGCATCCGGAGTCCGCACCGCACGCAATAAATGCTCCACTCATAAAGTCGTCACACAAGTCACTAGCACCCCTACTTCTGTTGCCTCATCGGGTTACCTGTCCTCATTGCTGCAGTGAACATCATGATTTGCCAGGTGGTGTTGCCTTGAGAAAAACATCACCAACCTGCACAAGGAAAGACCGATAATCAGATAAGTATCAAATGAATATTAATATTCAGAATTCAGAGTTGTATAGGCTTAATTGAAACAAGATGTTGCTAGAGCTTTTGGCTTGACTTTGATAGAATAGAAGAAATCGTAACGGAGAACAGATGCTACGCACTGAACGTCCTTCTGCCATTTCTGGCATATTATGGATTCCCGATGGTTTCTGATTCTTCTTCCTTCCTTAGGTTCGGGATCTCCCAATTAGCGGAGAAATATTTACGTGGAACACGTATGTACTTTCAATAATCTCATAATATTCTCATAATAAATTATGAATAACACTCGAATGTAATCGGCGAAGGTTATTGGAGTTATCGAGTTATTAAAATTAATACTCAATAATCTGTCAATAACCACTCAAAAACCTCAAAATAGAGGTTATTGAGGTTATTACGCATACAATGCTGTGTGCGTTCTCCCGTTTGGAATGAGCAACTCCTTTGCTTTTGTTTCATAATTATGGTTGAAAGTGGGATTGGAATTAATAAACCTTTATAAATTTAGATTTATGAATATTTGAATATTGTTTAGTATCTTGTTAAGTATATGCTAATAGATTTGATGAAAGTGTTTGATAATTTTTATAGGATTTAGTAGGATTTGTCTTCCTCCACATTTTAAATTCTCTTAATTTTATAAAAGTTTTCTTCAATGATATTTACAAATATTTGACTGGGGTTGCCGGCTACATGTATTTCTTTTTTCCATTACCACCTATCATATTTTCTTTTAATTCCAATAGATTAAGTTCATTTTTTATACAATATGCCCTAGTCTTTTTAGATCAATCTCCGTCTTTATCGGATCATCAAATGGTCGACATTTACTGTAACCAAACCTTCTAACACGACTCTCTCCATTTTTGTCCGTCTGCCACTCGAGCTACACCAACCCTATCGCAGATATATTCATTTCGTATTTCCTCTCGGCTCTGTTTGGGGCATGTTGTGCGATATGTACTTCCTGATATAGAAATAAAACGCAAAGAGCACAAGCAAACACAAATCGTTTACGTGGTTCGATCCAACTGGATCTACGTCCACGGGAGGGAATCAATCAAGTAGTTCACTAAGGTAAAAGAAATGGAGAATACATAGCTTATACATAGAGATGAGTCCTCATCTTCCTTCTATAGCCTCCCCTCAAGCGACACCTCGATACAAGGCCTCAAGATGCTCTCCTCCTCTCTAACTCTCTAGCTATTCTCTCCTCCTTAGTTCTTTTTCACTCTTTAGAAAACCCACACTAAAGCCTCCTCCTCTCATCTATTTATAGTAGATTAGATTACATTATAATATACTATAAATAGATGAGGTGTAACCTTTAAGAATTGCATGGCTTCCACATGTCCACCCTTTAGAGTCCTCCATCGCATGGTTTCCACATGTCCTTTCACATGTCCTTCTTCCACCGCATGGCCTCCACGTGTCCTTCCACATGTCCTCTTCTAGGGTATTCCATAATGAGGTGGCACCTTCTAAAGTCAACAAAAGAGGCTTTAAAGTAAGGAGGAGTTTAAGAGTGCTTAATTGCCTTAATGACTAATTGGGGGTCAAAACAACAAATCTCCACCTTGACCCTCAATTATGAGATTCTAAAGTAGTGATTCCCTCCACCCGGCCCCCCCAGGGGCCCTCAACCGATAGAAAAGTTCACTAAGTCCGGACAAAGTGTCCGAACTTAGCTATGGGCGCGCCTTGGTGAGCATGTCGGCAGGGTTCTCTTCGGTTGGTATCTTCTCCACCACTATCGAGCCTTTAGTAACAATGTCCCTTACGAAATGAAGCTTTACATCTATGTGTTTGGATCTTTCATGAAATACCCGATTCTTGGTTAGGTGAATAGTGCTTTGGTTGTCACAAAACACGGTTATCACCTTCCGATGTATCCCAAGCTCCTCGACCATGCCCTTTAGCCACATAGCTTCCTTGATTGCTTCGATCGCGCGATGTATTCAGCCTCGTTGTCGAGAGGGCCACAACCGATTGGAGGTTTGACTTCCAACCGACTCGCAGATCGAAGACGGTGAAGATGAATCCGACCGGTGACTTCCCGGTGTCAATGCTTCTCGCATAATCGGAATCCACGTAACCAACTACCTTTTCTTCTTTGTCTTCCTCGCCTTTCGAAGAGTAACCCTAAATCGGTGGTACCTCTTAAGTATCTCGAGATCCATTTTAGTGCTTCCCAGTGGGCTCGTCCCGGGCTTGCCATGAACCCGCTTACGATACCGACGGCGTAGGCTAGATCCGGTCTCGCCGTGACCATACCATACATGATGCTACCAACCCCACCGGCGCAGGGGACACCTTCCATGTACCTTTTCTCCTCTTCGGCCTCGGTGCTCGATTGTTCGATAGTTTGAAGTGTTGGCCAATAGGTGTTGCAACCTCGCTTAGCCTCATGCATGTTGAACCTTGCTAGAACCTTCGAATATATGACTTCGAGACAAGAATAAGTTACCCTTTTTCTTGTCTCGGTGATCTCCATCCCTAAGATCTTTGTAGTCTGGTCCTAGGTCCTTCATGTCAAATTCGAATTGAGCATACCTTTGATCTTCTCGGACTTCTTCCTTGCTTCGCCGGCTATTAACATATCATCTACATAAAGGAGCAAGTACGTACCGATTTCACCGTCTTGCCACTTCATGTACACACAACCGTCGTAGTCGCTTCTGACAAAACCGATCTTTAGCATGAATTCATCAAATCGTTTGTACCATTGTCTTGGGCTTTGTTTCAGTCCATACAAAGCCTTCTTCAGCAAGCAAACTTTGTCCTTTGTCTCCGGTGTGCTGTACCCATCTGGCTGGTCCATGTAGATGGTTTCTTCAAGCTCTCCATGCAGGAACGCAGTCTTAACATCTAGCTGTTCTAATTCAAGATTGAATTGAACTGCTAGTGCTAAGACTATCCTAATGGAGCAGTGCTTCACCACGGGTGAGAAAATTTCGTTGAAGTCAATACCTTTAACCTCGTGTGAATCCCTTTGCAACGAGTCCGGCTTTGTACTCGATCCTCTCGCACTCGGCGTACCTTCCTTCTTCTTAAAGGTCCACTTGCAACCGACTACGCGTTTTTCGTTGGTCGATCCACAAGTTCCCGTGTTTTGTTCTTCATCGGAGAAGCCATTTCCTCATCCATTGCCTCTTCCCACTTGTGTCTTTCCTCGCTCTTCGTGGCTTCCTTAGTAGCCGCTGGTTCTCGCTTCTTCTATCACGTCGACGAAGACTCGGAGCAAAGGAGATCATATCTCGCATGGCCATATCTCTCCGGCGGTCCGATAGTTCTCCTTTGTCCGTCCCTTACCAAGCCGTAGTCGTCGGATCTTCTTTCCGGTTCGCGTCACTTGCTGGTCTTCCGCCACTTCGTCTCGATCGTTCACGCTTGTCCTTCGATCGCTCAAAGTTTGTTGCAGCTCCACCTCAATCGACGAATCCTCCTTAGCTGACACTCGTCCCCGGTAACATAGCTTTGCAGATTCCCCATTTTGGACTCATCGAATGTCACATCCCTACCGATGATGCATTTTTGTTGATCTAGGCACCAAAGTTTGTAACCTTTGGTTCCGGTGGGTATCCGATGAAGATGCACTTCAAAGCCCTCGCTTCCAGCTTATCCTGTCTAACGTGAGCGTATGCAATACATCCAAAAACTTTAAGATTATCATAGTTACCTGGCTTTCCGTACCACATCTCCAAAGGAGTCTTCATATCAACAGCTGTCGATGGGCATCTGTTGATAAGGTAGCAGGCGGCCGACACAGCTTCGCCCCAGAAACTTTTGGGTAGACCTGCATTTAACGAGCATGCACCGCACTCTCTCAGGAGAGTCCCGTTCATCCTCTCGCCCAGGCCGTTCGGTCGAGGAGTGTTCCGGACTGTCTTGTGCCTCGTGATGCCACTCCTCCCGCACGGCTCCTCAACCGCTTCCGAACGTACTCCAAGCCATTGTCGGTTCTCAAGTGCTTCAGCTTTGCTCCCATCTTATTTTCGGTGAGAGTTAACCGGTCCCCGAATCGTTGAAAAGCTTCATCTTTTGTTTTTAAGATAAAGACCCATACCTTCCCGGTGTAGTCGTCGATGATAGACATGAAGTATCTTCCTCCTCCATGAGTCCGAGTTCTAGCCGGGCCCCATAGATCACTCGTGTACATAATCAAGAGGTTTCTTTGATGTATGTATTCCAGTGGAGAACTTCACCTCGGTGGCCTTCCCAAGTGCACATTGTTCACGTAATTCCAACTTGTCGACCCGATCTCCACATAACGAGTTCCGCTTGGATAATTCCCGTAAGCCCCTTTCACTTACATGCCCCGACCTCATGTGCCATAGTCCGGATCCGTCGGGCTCCGATTGAACCGCATTCGAGAAGTTCCCGATCACGGTTCTTCCGACTAGGGAGTATAGCCCATTCTTTCGACTCCTTTCACGACTATGAGAGAGCCCTTAACCACTCTGATACAGCTATTCTCTGCCTTGAATGAGTATCCATTCGACTCCAACGTCCCTAGAGAAATCAAATTTCTTTTAAGTTCTGGGATGTACCTGACATGTTGCAGTATCCGTTCAGCTCCATCGAACATCTTTATTCTGATCGTCCCGCCGCCGATTACCACCGCAGGCTTTATTGTCTCCAAGTAGGACGGATCCACCATTTGCCGCGCTGTAGTGTCTCGAACCGGTCTTTGCGAGGACACATGTGGAAGGAGCAACCCGAGTCGAGGATCCACTCCTTGCTAGATTCAGATTCTGTGGTCACCAGAGCTTCAGCTGAATCGTAGTCGTCTGAGACTATGCTTGCTTCTCCAGAATCTTTAGGCTTCCCCTGAAAGCCTTTCTTTCTCTCCGGACAATCCTTCTTGAAATGTCCTTCCTTGTGGCAATGGTAGCACTTGTAAGATCTCTTAGAGAACTGACTTCTACCATTTCTTCTGGACCTTGATCTTCCCTGATCACTTTTAAAACCTTTCATGCTCGATCTTCCTCTAACCATCGACTCGTCTCCGTTGGTTTCCTCCTTCGTATCGTGCTTCTTCGAAGCTCTTTGGCTCGATCAATGATCGAACCTCTTCCGGAGTAATCGTCCGCGCCCTTCCATAGAGCATCGCATCCTCGAACTCGCTCGTAGCTCTTAGGAATAGAGTTTAGCAGACAGCAGTGCCTTGTCCTCGTCATCCATCTCGACGTCGATGTTCTCAAGATCATCTACGATCTTGTTGAACTCGTCGATCCGCTCCGAGACGGATTTGTCTTCGTGCATTTTGAAGGAGTATAGGCGCTCGCTTCGAAAGAGCCTATTAGCTAAAGACTTGGTCGGGTAGAGTACCTCGAGTTTGGCCCAAAGTGCTCGAGCCGTTGTCTCCCTCGACACCTCCCTCGGAACCTTATCGCCCAAGCTCAAGATTATCGGACTATGAGCTTTCTCCAAGCATGCCAATCTTCTCTTTCTCGTCATGTCGGCCGGCAGCTGCCGCCGCCCTTGCAAGGCTTCGCAACGCCCCGCCGAACCAGGCAGAGCTCTCATCTTTACTCTCCACGAGGCCGAAGTCATTCTTTCCCGTGAACTTCTCGATGTCGAATTTGGTGGAACCCATTTTCCCCGCCAAACACCTCTTCTTCGTCGTTGGCCGCGAACACCTTCACGCGAACGCCTCTAGCCAAGAAGTATCGATCTTCCCACGGACGGCGCCAATTGTTGTGCGATATGTACTTCCGATATAGAAATAAAACGCAAAGAGCACAAGCAAACACAAATCGTTTACGTGGTTCGATCCAACTCGGATCTACGTCCACGGGAGGGAATCAATCAAGTAGTTCACTAAGGTAAAAGAAATGGAGAATACATAGCTTATACATAGAGATGAGTCCTCATCTTCCTTCTATAGCCTCCCCCTCAAGCGACACCTCGATACAAGGCCTCAAGATGCTCTCCTCCTCTCTAACTCTCTAGCTATTCTCTCCTCCTTAGTTCTTTTCACTCTTTAGAAACCCACACTAAAGCCTCCTCCTCTCATCTATTTATAGTAGATTAGATTACATTATAATATACTATAAATAGATGAGGTGTAACCTTTAAGAATTGTACTGGCTCCATACGTCCACCCTTGTAGAGTCCTCCATCGCATGGTTTCACATGTCCTTTCACATGTCCTTCTTCCACCGCATCGCCTCCACGTGTCCTTCCACATGTCCTCTTCTAGGGTATTCCATAATGAGGTGGCACCTTCTAAAGTCAACAAAAGAGGCTTTAAAGTAAGGAGGAGTTTAAGAGTGCTTACTTGCCTTAATGACTAATTGGGGGTCAAAACAACAGGGCAGCTTATCCACTGCGGCGGCGTTTTAAAAATACTGCATCGCCGTTTGAAAACTGCATTTGAGCAGCTTATCTAACAACACAATTGCTTTTTTACGCTAAAGACGAAACACGAGTCCAACCCCGTGGTTCGTTTTTCCAGATAAACACCTTATCTGGATAAGCTCAAACAATCGCAAACTCACCCTAAGTGTGACGCAACTCATCATCGATCTAAGTATTCTCATCTCAACAACTTTAAACTAAAAAAAATAAATCTCTAATTTCATGAATTTATAAATAAAAATTATGTTTTGTCATTTTAAAAATAAACATTATTTCTCCCTTTTCTAATATATTCAAAAGTAGTCCTTTTTTACACACTGTGCGGCACCTGAAATATATATATCTATATATATATATATATATATATATATATATATATATATATATATATATAGCTTATATGAAAGTGGGAATTTATTTTTCTATTGTGAGGGTGGGAGGAAGACATTTGTATTTTATAGGACTGCCAAAGGCAACAGTCACTTGTGAAGCATGTCGCTTTGTGCATTGTAATGTAGCGATGGAGAGAAGGAAGTGACATGAAGAAGTCCAATTTCTAAACGTTGGAAGGCCCCAACAGGAATTTATGTGGGGCCAGCAGTTGTGATTGAAAAGCCTTGATGGATCCAACGGTCTTCATATGGAAATGATATGTTGTCCTTCACAAATCATATCTTTTTCTAGGCTTAATTATGTTAATCAAGTGTGAATTACACTTAAAAAAAGTTTTAAGCTTTAATTATATTAAATAACAGTGAATTACATTTGGTTAATACAAAAGAAATGTCAACAAATGAGCTACCGAACTATATAGCTTGTAATAAAATACAAAATAGACCGTCATGAAGGAGATATAGTGGGCTCGGAATGTAGTATTTGTGAAAAAGAGTGACTTTATGCTCAAAACATTACCAACTTACTAGGAGGAAAGCACCCATAACAACTTCACCTAGGAGAATAGAAAAGGAATACAACACACAATCAAGAGCTTATTTTATATATTCTTTCAAAATTTTTCATCTTATAGAACAAAATAAGGCAAATTCTCTTTCTATTTCCATCTTCTCATTTTAATTTTATTAACAATGAAAAAAAATACAAAATTGGCGTTATCACGTATGTCATTGTTCTTTTTACTCTAAACTACTAAACACAGATATAAACTACTAAGAGATACAACCTTCTAATTATATAATTTTTATAATTGAAGCTAATCTCTTGAATAAGAAGCATATAATAGGAATATTGCTCATCTGAGTAAAGGTTCTCTTTCAACCACACTACAAAAAGGACACTCATAGATAAATTTGAATAGGCTCAAAAAACATTACTATAGATGGTGCTAACTATGCCAGTTCATTCCCTTAGTTTACCACCCATTATCAAGCTCTATAGGATCATCAAGCAATGGTTACAATACTTGTCGAAATTATGCTTCAAACAAATGTAAGTTGATGAATTCTTATTTGAAGAGTCAACAAATAGGTTACCATAGCTTCACAAAAATAAAAAAAGTATTATCCTAATAGATTTGTTCATTCCACCATAAATAGGAATTCAAGCAATGATATTAAAATTTGATTAGTTAATCATATCAATTAGGATTGGAATAGCCCATTTCACATCACGACAAAAATTTCTAGGTTTAGAATCAACAAGGATATTGAATAGCATTGGCAGTATGTGCCTAATGTTTTTTTAGGAGAAGAACCATAACTTATTTCATCAATAAATATGCAAAAATGGGACTTATTCTTAATTTTAGAAGATATTATTTTACACATAATGATAATAACATGTATCTATTACTTATTTACTCAAAATGGACCCAAACCATCCTTTGTATTGAGTAGGAAAAAGATTTGGATGATAAACCCTAAACAAATAACTTTCTTGATTAAAATGATAGTAAAAAATGGAAGAAAGACTCATAAGGAAGGACTTTGACTAGAACCTGGTTAAATAAATTTAGAAATTCTTGGTTGTTGTTTTGAACCAACTAAGTTAGAATTGACTAGGGAAGCAATTGTAACTAATAAGAAATTTAAAGTTAATGCTAGAATGAACAAGATTAAAAAGATGTGAGTTAATAATTAGAGTCAACTAGTCCAAATAAGGATGATTAATGAAGCACGTTGAGCTAAAAATACTAATAAGCTTGACAAAACTTGGTAGAATTTGGATCGTTTCATAGAGTCGACCAAGTTAGTCAAGGATGATTAAGGGAGCCTAAATTATAAGTAATTAGGCTATAAAAACATAAGGGAATATTTTTCATTATTAAATATTTGAAAAAATGATTAAAAAATACTTAAGTTCATTTAAAAACTTAAAATTAAATTTAGATTAGATATGTCTAATAGGGGAAAGGTCGTCACCTTAAGTAGGATCCAACTCACAAGTGAGATAATGATCAATATTCATTGATTAAATTTAAAAGTGTTTGAAAAAAAAAGAATATAGTTGGCTAATGTAAGAATTTAATGATGCGATGACAGGTAGCTAACAGAAGGCCATTAGGTTAGCTTGAAATGATTTATATACATATATGATTAAGATTTGAACTTTAGTTTTATTTAACTTGGATTTTTATTTTACTTTGATATTTAGTGATTCAATATTTGATTTAACTTCAAGAGTACATTAAATATGATTTAAATTTTAACTTTAACATGCTTAATAATTCTTATAATTGTTTTGAATATATTATGGGTCAGCTGAGCAGTTAGACACTATGCTCATAAACTTGATACAGTGTGAAAAAGTGATATAGAATGACCTACTGATAAGACCCAAAAAATGTGTGGCTCATAATATAAATTATTAGTTTGGATTTTTTTTTATGAAAGATTAGGCAAATTAAATCACATGTTTGACAATAAAACTATAAATCTAAAATAGAATGGTCCCATGTCACTTGAAGGAAAGTTCACTATCATTTAAAAGGTGATCAGGAGTGCTTAAAGTATTTTATCCTAGGTTACCTATATATGTGTGTAAAGTAGCTCCATCTAGTGTGTGCGAAATTTAATTAATCATAAGGCGGTCTAAACTACAATAAAAATTAATTATAAGCATATCTTTAACCAATGAGGCCATGTAGCACGTGCTTGTGCGTGCACCCATTGAATCGAAAAAAAAAACCTTAAAATATAATTAGGTAGAGTGTTGACATCACTTCAAAATATTCACCAAATACCCTCATAAATTACACTTAAAAATAACATGCATTAAAATTTTGATGAAGTCGTGTGTCAAAAAAATGTACACACAAATGTGATAATCGATGTGTGAAGTAATTATGCATATAATCAAGCGACATAAGACTCAATTATTAAATTTGGCTTGAATGCAACATGTGATGATAATATTTTAAGAAATAATCATTAAAAAAGTGTGGCGCACAAATTTTGATGGCAGACCAACCTTATGCCCCAAAAAATTAATGGGATATAACATTATGCATAAGGAAAACATATCATAAAATAATAGCGAAATGTTGTATAGACCAAAAAAAATTTAAATTTCTTATTTTTAAAACCAGATATGATATTGAAACTAGAATATCACATCGAAAGATGAAAATATTATGTAATAATTAATCCAATGATAAAAATGTTGATTCAAAAATTATGATTATATCTTACCAAAGATTATTTTCTCTACCTAATTAGATAAATAGGGTTTACTTTAGTTTATAAAGGCAAACAATTTTAGTTAACTAAAACTCAAGATATGTGATCTTTTGAGAAAGGTGTCAATTAAACTAGTGGTTATTATTCGTATGGATTTAATATTTTATTATCTATAATAATTCATTCTATAATTCAAAGAAGTGAGAGTAGAAAGTGTTTTATACAAAGAGACTCAATTGCATTTCAAACTACTCTATAGACGGACTTCAAAATTTTCGAATTGAGATTTAAATTCTTGAGTTATATATTTTATTAAAGGTTTAAAATTGATGCTCCTTTAACACAAGATCGATAAGAAGCTTAGGAGGTAAGAACTAATGTTATAGTGAGATAAAATAGGTAGTATCAAATCTTAAACTAAGGTGAGAACTATCGTGAGGTAAAAACTCAAGTCTTGTTCCAGTGATATGCAAAAATCTTATAGATTTCAAATACACAAGGGAATAAAACCAACTTGAATTTTTGTCTTGTAACTTTGCATATAAAGGGCAACTAGCTAACCAACGTAGGTGTATTAAAAATCATGACATCTAGTCTCATGCGAAGTAAGATAAGTAAAACTATTATTTTGTTGAGAAGATTGACTTACAACTCAACTAAATTAATCAAGTTCCTTGCTGATGAAGGGCATGCAATATTCCTAACTAATGCTCTAATATTTATATTATTATTATTCTTAAGTTATATGTAATTCTAATTTGAAATGCGTGTAGTATAATTTTATGGTATAATTTAGGCCAAAATTTTTGATGCAACATAATGGAAAATGTGTATTGCATCTTCATAGATCAGATGGGCACAACATATGCATGGGAGAACCGCATGAATGCATACAATGAATTTGGATAAGGATTTAGGTTATTTTTACTTCTTCTGAATTTTTTTTATTTCAATTTTGATTAAAAAATTTATTTCCCAAGAACTATCATATAACAATTTAGGCCAAATATACGCAACAAAAAAGACCGAACAAATGCTTATTAGTCTTATATGCATATAAAGTGAGCAAATTAAATAAACAGTCATGAAAGAAACACACACACACACACACATATATATATAAGCTGGTATGGTTGGGTAGTATTATACACACTAGAAGAAGAGAAAATGAGCACTTGAGCTCTATCCTTATGTGTTCCAACTTAAATTTACTTAAGTCTTGGCATGCAAGCCTTCAACTTCATTTTTTAGGTTCTTCAAGCTTCATGATATTACTAAAGTTTGTGTGGTTCCTATTCACTCATCATAAACCCTATAGTCGTTATATATTTTTCTAATTATAAAAGAAAGAAAAACAATATTCTTTTATGAAATTAAACTTAACTAAACATCTATACAAAATAGATGTTAGTAGTATAGTTCATATTATAAACATAACCATACTAACTCATCACATATGAGTGTAAAGTCACATATCTTATTAGTTATGTATAAGGGTACTGGCAATTTTAAATAAAGCACATGCAATTCAATTCTGTTAGACTAAGGCCTTTTTTTGGGCAGCTTATTTGCTACGGTACGTTTGTTGACCTCATTTTTGATGAGGTCTTCTCTTCTTCTCTTTAGTACTTAGGATCTAGCCTTAGGCTTTTCCTTTGACTAATCTTAGAGGATTAGAATTGTGACCCACCTTTTAGAAATTCAAACCACTTCTAAACTCCCTGCAAACTCCACAAACTTGACTGTAGACCCCTAATCACCTAGAGGGTTGAAATCAAATGTGGAAGTTTAAAGGATGAGTTCCTTTAGACTCTTTGGCCTAGGATCGCCCTGCAGGTGGCTCGGTCCAGTGAAGGGTTGACTTGCACACACACTACACCTACACACTACACTTTCACACACCTCCTAAAACACACCCATATCCGACTTGACCTCCCGACTCATGTAGGTGATTCACATGGATGGTCCTTAACCCCTAAGCCCTGGCTAAGAGGGTTAGGAACAACATAGTGAATGCCTCAAATGAGTCCCTTCATGGCTCATGTGGGCTTGATATGGCTTCATGGCTCAATAAAAATGATTTCATTCCACTTACATCCACCCAATCTTCAATTTTCCAAATTTTCAATTTTTGACCCCGGACCCTACACCCGCTAACCTACCCAAAGCCCCGAATAGCTCAAATTTCTCAAAAAATTTCCAAATCACCCAAAATTCTCCAAAATCATTCCCAAACATTTCCACATCACTCAAATTGATCATCCATACCCAAAAATATCAAAAATTCCAAAAATACCTCCCAATACCCTCCAAATACCCAAAATACCCCTCCTAGCCAAAAAATCCAAAAATTCAAAAAATTCCCAGAAAATTCCAGAAAATCTCAAATATTCCCAATTTCATTTTGTTCAACTACACCATGGGCCAATTTTGTCAATTTACCCTACTTTTGTCAAAACCCCCAATTTGACCAATTTTAACCCTAAGTGAACCCAATGTCAAACCAAACCTACCCAATTGACCCAAATTCTGGTCCAATTCAATTCTAAACTTCAATTCAACATTCCCAACACCAATCTAGACTAAATCCAAGCCCAATTTGATTGGCATTGGGATCCAATTTCACTTTTGGCCTTAAAGCCCAATTTGGACCCATGACCCAAATTTAGCCCAAACTCACCCAATTCAACTCCAATTAACCCCAAACCTTTTCTAAATCTTCCTTAACATTCCCACAAACAAAACACTAACATGATTTGCCCAAAATTTAGACCCAAACCCCACTCAAATTCAACCCAAAGCTAAAAGGCCCATTTTCGACCTAAACCCAAACCTAACCCAAATGAGCCCAAACCCCAAAATCAAAACCCAACCAAAGTCAAAACCTCTTTGAAACACTCCCATAAATATTTCTCAACATTAATTTTACATCAATTTCAACCCTAGCCCAACATTGGCCCAACTTGGCCCACTTGGACCCATATAGGCCCACTTACCAAATAAACCCAAATTCAAACCAATTCAAGTCCAAATCACACCAAATTGACTCCAAGCCCTTCATAGAACATCCATAAACCAATTATGACATTTATTTGACAAGGCCTTTCACAAAATCTTTACCCAAATGCCCATCCTAAAATCAAAAAGCCCATTTCCCTTAAACTTTCCTAAAAGCCCACTCCCTTCAAATTCAAAAGCCCAAATTCATCCAAAGCCCACATGACACTTCCTTTCATCATCCATTTAATCAAAATCACCCCTAAGTTTCAAAATCATCAATTAAACCATTCCAAATCAAGCTTCATGCAAATTTTCACCAAAATATCCAAAATTCTTAAAACCCATTTTTATGAAATCGACCCAACCTTTTCCCAAGCCAAATGGAGCCATGGAGCCATGCACAAGCCATATGCAAGCCATGAGAGCCTCTTTACATGTCACCATGCCATTTTGGGCAAAAGGAGGAGACTCTTTCCTTAATTCCTAAAGGTAATTAACCACTCCCATGATTCCCCTTAACCATGCTTATGCCTAATCGTGCTTGGATGGTGACTTGACCCTACCGATTATGCTTGAGCCAAATCACTTTTCCCTCGACCAAAACCAGGCCTTGGGTGGTGCACCTAGCCCAAATGGGGGGTTGACCCATTTAGGTCCAAATTTAGCCATGCCCCCATTCCATCTAAATCAAACCCTTTACACATGGCCAATGCTAATTGATTGCACAAGCCTCCAGCCCTGACCCACCTGGACCTGAGAGTGACCCATGCCTGCCGGCCAGCCGCCTGGGTCGCCGGAAAACACCATGGCCGAGAGCTCACATGTGAGCCAACATTGAAATTCTCCCTTGCTGAGCTGCCCCATGCCTAGTGGTCACCATGGCTGTTCTTCTCCTCACCAGAGCAGCTGATCCCAAGCCCTAACTCCCCCTGGGAGGCCCTCCACCCTCTCCTATTTAAACTCCACCCCTCTCGGCCATGAGTAGAAAAAAAAACCTTAAGGAAACTCTGCCAAAATTGTTCCAGACTCCTCCCCATACACAGAGCACTTGATCCCCAGTGAGATCCCCTCGCCATTTCTTCTGCGCGAGCTCGATTTCGGAGTTGAAATTCCACCCAAAACCAGGACACTTCTCCACAGGTGAGCCAATCCCCAAATTGATTGGTTCTACACCTTCACCGGACCGAGGGAAGGTGTCCACCAGCAAAAGCCCCATCTCCGGAGCCACCCGGTTGCTCCAGCCTCCAAGCTTTGTGATCGGGCTTGGTCGAAATCACATCTAGACAATTCACCAGACCAGGAGACTTCATCTGGAGCTTGTTGGGATCCAATCGAAGGTGCAACAACTCTCATATCGAAGCCACA
Source organism: Papilionanthe hookeriana x Papilionanthe teres (assembly GCA_022702705.1). NCBI lineage: Eukaryota > Viridiplantae > Streptophyta > Magnoliopsida > Asparagales > Orchidaceae > Papilionanthe > Papilionanthe hookeriana x Papilionanthe teres. The sequence continues at coordinate 60,710,892 of CM040428.1, forward strand.
CTTCTCTGAGCAAAGGTATGAACTAATTCTTCATCCCGAGCTTCTGGAGATTCTTCATTTCAAATGCCTTAATTTCAATGCATGATAACCGTATAGATGTGTTCGTCTCTTCAAGACGAATCCATAGAGCATAAGAACATAAAAATCCGTTGAGTATCGAGTGAGATCTTGGGATTTAGTGTGGACGGCTCTCGGGCGAGGACGCTCGGGGACGATGAACGGATGCCGTCCATTTAATACACGCGCGGACGGACGGCTCGGATGGCGTCGGACCGGGAGACGGTACGAGAACCGCGGGGCCCGGCTGCGCGACTCGGATGGCGGCGTCGAATGGGAGCGCGACGCGTGCGAGTTCGGAGATGCCGAGGATGCGGCGGCGCCGCGTGGATAAATAGAAAAATAGGGTATTTTTCTATTTATTTAATTCCCTAAACTTGGAAAATTCATAACTTTGTGTAGGAAAATCAGAAAAATAAAAGAAAAATACCCTCTTGCTCGGTGAACGAGAGGAGAATAATGTGGAAAAGAAATCATTTAATTTCATCAAGTATTTTATTTTTAGTAATTTATTTACTCTCGCATACATTTAATTCTCCATGCATTCATACAATTCACCATGGCATGAGACCATAGGAGCTTTTGAAGCCTCCGAATTTGGGAACATTCCTCGAATTTTCCAAAGTCGAGGCCATCCCTATGAAGAGTTATTGATTTTTCAAATTCATGTCACTGTTTTTGAGTATTTTAATTCTAATAAATAGCATGTTGTGAAATAAATTCTAGGAAAATTTGGTGATGTTCCTTATGACCAGAGAACCCTAGGAAAAATAGGACTTGAGTTAATCCACTCAAAACAACCCTAATTGGCTTAAACACTTAAAATAGGTCTCTAATTAATTAGAGTTAACCATAGATCAAATTGACTTGAAATCAATTCTCCACTGACCTTTAGGATCAGAGGAACCCACCATAAAAGTTTGAAGTCAATTGGACTTGGTTAGCCCTATTAATTGGGTTGATTAAGCCATTTAGTCATTTTAAACTTTAAAAATTCATAACTTTCAAAATACCTTTCAAAAATTCACCAAATTGGTTTTGGAGCCTCTCTGATATCAGGGGAATTTAAGAAAATTAAAATTTCAATTTTCTAAAAAGTTGATTTTTAATATTATTTTAATATTTTTAATAATTAAAAAATAATAAAAATTACAAAAATAATAAAATTCACCAAAATGTCACATTTTGAATTTTAATCACTTAGGAACAAACCCCATGTTTTTCTTAGGTCTATTTGGTGAGATATTAATTTTTAAAGCTCTAGGGTAATTTTAAAATTAAAAAATGTATTTTCTAGCATTTTCACTAAAATAATTATAATAAATCATAGAAAAATCAGAAAATTGCAAAATTTGCTTCTCTGATTTCCTTGATATCAGAGAGATTTTTTGAAAAACATAAAATTCATTTTTTAACATTTATTTTATTTTTAAATTAATTAATACTCCAAAACTTAAAATAATTATAATAAAAATAATATAATTCAAAAAATCACCAAAATTAGTCCAAGTGGTCCTCTGGTCATTAGGAATGTCCCCTAATTTTCTTAAGGACAGAAACTTTCCCTTGGTCATGTTATCAAATTTTCCTTGAAAATCTCTATTTTCTACTAAAAATAATTATATAAATAAATTAAATACAGAAAAATCACATTTTCTCCTCTCATGTCTTTAGTGACATATGAGTGAAGTCACATAAAAATTTCAAGTTCATTTGAGTTCAATTTAGTGAGTTTTGAAATTATTAAGCTTAAAGGGCAAAATGGTAATTAAATTTTAACCCTTAATTAAAACTTTAGGTTTAATAAAAAATTAACAAGTAAAATATTTGATCCTAATCTAATTTGGATGATTGAAATTTAAATAATTAAAGGGTAGAAACCCATTGAGCAATTTAAAATGATTAAACCTTAATTAAATAATTGATTAAATTTGGAAGAATAATAAAATTGGAATTATTAAAATAGGGATATTATTAGGAAGAGATTTATTCTTTAATTTAAAAATCCCTAAATTAATCATCTCATTAATATTCAACTCTTAATTAAAATGATAACTCAAATTTAAAATATTAAAAGACTTAATCATTAAACTAAAATTAAATCATTAAACTCTTTCAAAAATTTCAATTAAAATTAAATTAAATTAAATTAAAAATTAAATTAAATTAAGTAAATTAAATTAAAATTAAATTAAATTAAATTAAGATTAAAAGTTGAATTAAATTAAATTAAATTAAATTAAATTAAATAAACAAATTAAATTAAATTAAATGAATTAAATAAATTAAATTAAATAAATAAAATTAAATTAAATTAAATAAAATTAAATTAAATTAAATTAAATTAAAAACTAAATCAAATCAAACTAAATTGAATTAAATTAAATCAAATCAAACTAAATTGAATTAAATTGAATTAAATTAAATTAAATTAAATTAAATTGAATTAAGTTGAATTAAATAACATCACCCAAGACATAAAGAACTCAAAAATAAATCTAAGATAACTTGAACACTATTCCAAACTTAAATCATTAATTTGAACTTAAATTTGAATCACAAATCATTAAATATCATTTTGCCCTTAGGAGCTTTAGTTATCATAACTCCTAAACGAACATTAAAATGAAATGTTACTTCACTTATAGGACATTCAAATGTCCCAGTTCACTGAGCAAGTTAACAAAACTTGAAAACCTCGGACGATCGATTCATTTACACAATTAAATTCATTTGGACTTAAAACAATCCTAGAAATATTGAAAAGATGTTTAAGATTCTTCTTAAGCACTTCCTCAATATGATAGGATATTTACTAAGAACAATTGAACTTAATTGTTCTTTGATGAAGAAAATCGTCTTCAAACCAAAAACACAAAGAACCTAGACGTCATAGGAAATGACTAGCTATAGGATTAGGAATTTGGTAAAAAACCATAACCCTTTCCCTTAGCTTTACCTAGGAACTTGCTTAAATATTCTAATTGTGTTTTAAGTGCAGCTTGGGATGACGGGAAGACCCTCCAGGTACGCTTTTATTTTATTGCGATTTACTTTACGGCAATTTATTTAATTGCATCGCACTTATTTTTCTTGCATGATAAAACAACAGATTGCATGAAAACCTACACCTTTAAGACGAAAACCAAAACCGAAACCCATAACTAAATTAAAAGACACTACAAGATAAAATTCACCTCCACAACATTTCAAAATATAAGACAACTCAAAATTTAATCACAAATAGAACACAAAACTACAACTATAACTAAATTAAAACGTCTCGTTGGATGATCGGGAATACCTCGGATGATGTAACCTACGTGTTACTAACGGGATTTCCCACGATCTAAATGAAAGTTTGGAACTCATTCGATTGAGTTTAGCAAATTCATCCGGACTAAGTGAATCCGATAAAAATAATGATGCCGAAGGATGGAACCGTGGGATCTTAACCGGTGTTGTTATAATCAACTTTAAGATTTGTTTTAATTAAAACACAAAAAACACTTGGAAATTAAGACTTCTCTAAACCAAAACACTTTTCTCATCCCCCGATTTATGATTTCTAAAACTAAACCTCTGCAACAACAAGGAGCTCGGAGCATGGTGGGCAAGCACGGCCATCGTCGTCGACAAACTCCGAGTCTACTTCACAAAAACTTTCCTAGAATTAAATAACAAAGCCATAGGACTTCGAGGTAGTTTGCTCAGTGCAACATAAATCCTCAACTCTTCGTTAGGCATTTGCATTGCAAATTAAGCCCTAACTGTCTTAGGATTCCGAGGTAGTCGTTCGATACGACATAAACCCTCACATCTTCCAGGCAATTTGTATGATTCTATCATATAAATATAAGCCCTAATTAACTAAAGTTGGCAAGATTAAAACATTAAATAAACATTAGGACTTTCCTAAATCCAAGCCAAACAATAGGATAGTCGGGAAATTACCGAAGTCCGCTTCGAATCCGTAATTTCTCCTACTTTTCTTCCTTTGCAATTTCCAAAACAAAATGTTCCAAACTCGATCCATTCCCTATTAAAACCCAAAATTCAATCCCTTGAAAACTTAAACTTTGAAATTCTTGAGAGCAGAATTATTGATTATTATCGAGAGTTTTCTTAGGTGATTCCTGTCACTTAAGATGTAATTAACTATAGGGGCTTGCCCTTATAGGGAATTTTAAAGAACCTGAGTAATATAAACCCCGTTTAATATTTTCATATTAAGCGGGGAATTTGTCGGCTTATAAAATTGGTTCGCGGACCAAACGGATGTCACAAATCTTCTAGTTTATTTAACCGAGCCCCACCATCAAGCGGTGTGTCTATCCTTAGGGATAGATACACGGTTTGCGATGCGGTGCTCGTTTATATAAACTATTTGGGATGTGAGATCGGTTTGATTTCATATCTTAAAATCTTCAAATTTAAAATTATTTTCAAAATCAAATACTACTTTTTCAAATTATTTATCTAAACTAAATTTAAAATTCGCCGGCAACTTCTGTTAGGCGACCCCTTTTTAAAATATCACACAACCTAAAAATATGCCGACAACGTTTTCAAAATGCTGAAGTGGTTGTTTGGAAAGCACAGCGTGGTGACTTTTATTAAAGTGCAACGTAATTTTGATAATTTACGAGGCCCCTGCATTTGATGTTTCATTCGGTTCACAATTACCTGATTTCCCCTCTCTCTCCTATCCATTCAAGTGTTAACACCGCTTAGGGGTTTTCTTCTTGCCTTTCTTTTCTTAATTCTTTGGTGAGAGATTGCTGACATTTCATTCTTTCGCTCTCCTTGTACCTCCAGTACCTTCTACCCTTTACCTTCAAATTTATTTTGGTCAACCTTCATGTTTTGATTTGTGTTATGTGGATTTTTGGTCAACCTTTATGTTGTGATCTGTGTTATGTGGTGATTTGTGGTTTGTGGCTTATGGTCTCTTTGCTCTTTGAGGTATGTGGTTGGAAGAGAGGGATTTGAAAGATCTATGTTTTATTTTTTTATGTGATTTTTGGAGGTCAAAGTTTATGGTCTATTCAATCTTTGTGGTTTGTGGTTAGAAGAATGGGATTTTGGAATATCTGCATTTCATTTTTTCTAAGAACTTTGGATAAATTGCTTTGTGCTCTATTAGCTCTATGCAGTTTATGGCTAGAATAAAGGATCCATATTTGTTTATTCTATGAACTTTGGAGAAATTGATTTGTGATCTCTTCTCTCTTTGTGACTTATGGCTGGAAGAAAGAGATTTGGAGTTGAGCTTTCTATTTTGGTTATGGGTCTCTTTACTCTTTGTGGTTTGTGGTTATGTTTGTCTTTGCTCTTTGTAGTTTGTGATTTATGGTTCTTTTAAAAATTATTTGTTATTTTTTTCTCATTGAAGTTTCGTACTCATTTATTCTATGAACTTTAGAGAAATTGATTTGTTATCTCTTTTCACTTTGTGATTTTTGGCTGGAAAAAAGGGATTTGGAGTTGAGCTGTTAATTTTGGTTATGAGTATCTTTGTCCATTGTGGTTTGTGGTTATTGGTGTCTTTAATCTTTGCAGTTTGCAATGTGTTTCAATGGGTGAGGAGTGGAGCTATTATACATGAACATGTTGGGTCACTTGGATCGTGTCAATTTGAGATGAATTTCGGGATCTGTGATTGTTCCTCAGTTTGGACAGGTGAAGTGTTTATATTGTTTTTGAACGATCCTATCAATATCAATGATGCACGATTTTTGAGTTTAAGTTTATTATGACTAAAGTGTTTTGTTATGCGATGTTTAAAGATGGTGATCACCTTTCTACTCTTATAAATTTCAAGAAAAGTTCGAAGGGGATGAGTTTGAGTTTGGAACTACTAAATAAAATAGCTATTTCCTTTTTATACATTTTGAATATTTAGGTTTTTTATTGCTCTCTTTCTTATTATGGTGTGGTTGTGGTGATTGTAGTGGTAATAATGTTGTTATGGTGTTGTTGTGATGGTGATGGTGATGGTGTAGTAATAATGTTGTGGTGTGGTGATAATGGTGTGGTGTGGGGGTGGGATGGTGGTAATGATTTGATGATTGTGATGGGGTGGTGGTGATGGTGATGTGATGTGGTTGTGGTTGTGGTGTGGTGTGGTGTGGTGTTATTTGTATGACAGCGGTGGTGGAGTGGTGGTATGATGTCGTGATGTTGATGGGCTGGTGTTAATGATGTGGTGGTGTTGTACTATGGTGTGGTGGCAGTGGGGTGTTAGTAATGTGTTAATAGGTTTCATTTGTTTCTTTTCTATTACCATTCCAACTTTGAGATTTTAAATGTTGACTTTATTTTATTGAGATAAATGTTTATTGTCTACCACAAATTTATGTTGCTTAGTTCTTTTTATGCAGTTAGACGCGATGAGTAAAATAAATCAGTTCATCTGTCATGTAGGAAAAGAGGTGAAGCTAATATTTTGTGATCTCTATCTTAAGGAGGTGGAGTTGGACCTATTTTAATAACAAAAGATGAAAGAAAATAAATTCAAGGAAAGAACATGAAGAAAATATGATAAAACACAATTGAAAAGCAAATGAGATCAGTTATAAAAGGACTGGAAAATATAGAAAGAGTTAAAGTGAAGATCCACGGACTTGAGTTGGGATTTGATAAAATGAGCCATCAATTCTTCAGATGGAAGGTGGGCCGAGATATTGAATGTTAGAAATTATGAAATGTATAGTCTTCAACTTTTTTTTCTCAATTCCAATTTCAACAACATATCAATTATGAATTAATGTGTAGGTCGTGTCAACTATTAAAAAGTTCAAGTTCAGTGACATTGAGCATGACCTTAAAGAAATGTTGGATTGTAAGCTTGGTGTGGGCACCAAACAAGAGAGGGCATGTTGACAGAGCTAAGTATGTAGACGTTGAGCAAATTCCTTACTCTAATGAAGGGTCAGCTCCAACTTAAATGATGTTTGATCTAATAGTCGTTCCAAATGACCAAGAGTTGATAAACAGAAAAAAAGGATGGCAAAATTTGAAAGAAGTAAGATTTCACAATTTGTAACCTCATGCCCCAGTGAGCCTAGCACATCACATGCAAGTTTTATTGAACAAGTTGGGAAAATTTTGAAATAAACTAATTTTTTTTTGAAAATATGTTCCTTTACTTGTTTTCTATGAAGTTAATAGAAGACCCAACCAAGATAGAGTTCTGTAGTTGATCACACGTGACTATAGGATTAATTAATGCGTTATTTCCACCACGATCAGGGTGCTTGAATTTTAATTTATTTGTTTGACATCAATACGTTTGATTGTTATGAGGACATTATCTACGCTTCTCGTTGGGCATTATTTACAACATGTTCTTTATGTTTGAGTTTAATTTATTTTGAGTGCTGGACATCTTTCATTTCTTTTGAAATTTTCATTGTCATTATTTTTGTTTAATGCATTACTTGCTAATTCAGTATTGTTTATATGTGTTAGCTACATAAGGAAATGAACAACATGGATAGAGAATAACAGAAAAAAAAATTACAGTTGTGTTATGCTTAATTGACGAGTATTACAACCATATATTTCTCGCTCTTCTTGCATGTCATCCACTTACATAAGTGACAAGTGGGTTGGAAAGTTGCTGGTGGGTCACTCCACAAGACATAACAACATGTTGCATACAATAACACATGTTTATTGTTCTCTTAAAAGAACTACACATAAATCATAAACTCCACGACTCATTTAAGATGACTTCAAAAGAGGTGTTAGCTATAACCCTCTATATTTCATCACAAAATGAGTCTATGAGAGGAGCTATAGAGTGATTCTAACACTCATTATAAAAAATAACATATATTTTTCAGTTATTTTGGATATTCTCACTAACTTTTCCTTAAAAATTTTATTTCCTTATGACCCTACATTACAAAACACCCTTGTAGAGATTTCACGTGATCAATATTAAATGTCATAGGTAGATTTATGTCTATATCTATTTCAAAATTTACTTAAGCATGGTAACCCTAATAACTTACATATATGACCTAGGATTTTATTAAAGTAATTAATGGAATAATGTGGATGCATGTGTGTCCAACAATGAAAATATTACATATATTGGACACTGTGCGTCACCAACACAAGATATTATGGATGTTTGTTATTTCAAGATGCGCTTCATTTTTGTGATGGTTGGATGGTAAGAAAGTGCCCAAATAGTCTTATATTAAAATATTTCACTCGAACTCACAATTACAAATTTCCAAAGCCGCCTCCAAGTTTGCTTGAATATGACTAACGAATAAGCTTACTACAAGGAAATATTCTTTGGTTGATGTAGGATATCCATTACAAAGAGGATATATCAAGCCATTCCCTAAAACGGAATATCATATGCCATTTTTGAAAGAGCTAACAATGTAGCTCGAGGCATAAATGAGATGTTTAATAAGTGGCATACATCTTTATGCGGTGTCATTAAAAGGACATTTGGGGTTTAGAAAAAATGGGTTATTTTGTGTGATATTCCCATCTATCCTTTCAACAAATAAACAAAAATTGTGGTTACTATGATGGCTCTTCATAACTACATTTGTCACCATTCTTCATGTAGTGAAATTGATTTCAATAGTGCAGATGAGACCAATCACATGTCCCAATTGAGGCATATGAATATCGTTTAGGTCATTCAATATCAAATGTTGAATCTGATTTACATTACTCTTGTACAAAGGATGTGAAGGTGTTGGGTAGTTGTTGGAGGAGCAAATAACAAGTGCAATTGTTAACGAGTGAAAATATTTTGTACGATGCATTTTCTTTATCTGTGTAATGAATTGCAAAAGTAATTATTGCTTATTGTAATGACACTATATGCAATGATGCTCATGTGAAATTTCAATTCGGTGAAAATTACATTTTCACTCTTTCCCCACATGGATGGTATCTAGGCAACTGTGGGTTTAATTTGAATTTTTTCTTGCATGTTTTTTTTAGGTTTTCCTAAATTACCTTAGGGTTACTACTGGATGGCATTTGTATTGATATATTTTTGTTACACATACGAGCTCGGTATTATATAGTTTAAAGGCAATCAAGAATCCCTTTTTTTAGTCATATGACTGTTGAGGTTTTTCTGGATGATCTTTTATGGTGCTATGGTGTTTTGAGACATACGAGCACAACTTTCATGGTTTAAAGGCAATCAAGTTCCTCTTTTTCTCCAGTCATATAACTGTTGAGAATTTTTTAGATGGCCTTTGTGGCGAAATGTTTTTGTGACACATACGAGCTCGATAATAAATGATTTTAAAAGCAACCAATAACCTTTTTTTAAAGGTCTACTTTCACCTTGTAGTGGAATTATTCGTTGTTTTATACTTTGTGCTCTAAGTTCTCCCAAATTTATAAAATTTTAATTATGTATTTCTATTCTTTTTACTAACGTTGCATCTGATGATATCCTTCTCGTGTATAAGACGAGAGAAAAGCTCAGGAAAAACTTGAATTATGGAGGTCTACATTGGAGTCTAAAGGTCTTCGTTTGAGTAGAAATAAAACTGAATACATGGAAGAAAATTTTAGTAATAGTAGCTCTAGTGACATAAGTGTAATGTTGGGTGATCAAATTATTAGAATGTGTAAACGATTTAGATATCTCGGGTCTATTGATCAAAGCAATGGTGATATATATGGGGATGTTAATAGCAAAACTCAAGTTGGTTGGTTGAAGTGGAGGAATGCTTCAGCCTATTGTGTGATAGAAAAGTACAACTTAGACTGAAAGACAAATTTTATAAGATGGTGATGAGACCTGCAATGTTCTATGGTGTTGAATATTAGCCTATAAAAGAGAAGCATAATACTAAGTTTAGCGTTGCCGAGTGAGAATGATTAGGTGGATGAGTTGTTGTACACTTAGAGACAAAATGCGAAATGAATATATCCGTGATAGGGTGGTGTAGCTCCAACGACATACATAATTAGAGACAGTTGCCTCAGATGGTTTAGTCACATTAAACATCGACCATCTGATGATCTAATTAGGAGAGTAGATTTTTTTTTGACTTATGTTAATAAAGGCAGAGGTAGACCTAGGAAGACTTGGGCTCATTGTATAAAAAAATGATCTTAATTTATTATGATTAAATGAAAATATGACATTAAGTAGGATGCAATGGAGAAAAAGGAATCATGTTGCCGACCCCACTTAGTGGGATTAAAGCTTTGTTGTTATTATTGTTGTTGTTGCATCTAATGGTCTGTGCTTTGTGGCTTTAAATTTTTAGAAAAGATAAGCTCGAGGTCATAACTGTCTATAAGAGTTTAAAAATGATCTTAATTCACAAAACAACACTTATCACACACTCTCTACAATTCCCAACACACTCTCTTCACTCCCTTTCACTTCTCTCCCTCTCCTCTCTCTCAAAGGGCGTCCATAACTGTTTATAAGAGTTTAGAAACGAATTCCCCAATATTTTCTTAAGCAACCCTTCAAAAAGCGTCCAAATACATTGAATTTGATTTCCATAGACATTGGGCGTCGGCGGCGCTAGATAGGGCGCCGGTGGCGCTGGGCTGCTATTTAATTTCTAGACTCTCTAGAATTGGGTGCCGGCGACGCCAGAAGGCTGTTTTCTCCATTTTATCTCTTTTTGCTCCAAATTCGTTCCTTTTCGCTTCCTTCTGCTCCAATCACTTAAAATCATCATACCTGTAGCAAAATATGAAGAATACATTCCTTTAAAGTGCAATATCACAAAAAATTGGTACAAATTATATAGAAAAAATCCAACATATTTTTGGTGCATCACATATCAGGGTGTGCACCTCACTAAAAAAGTGAGGTAGCATCCTATAATATATAAGAAGTGATTTCAATGCATAATGTTCTTTAGTATTTATTTATTTATTTTCGATAAGTCTATAATTTTTACATATATTTAACTTTTTTTTTTCAAATTTAGCTTGCTTCAAACTCCTATGAAATTAATCCCAATGGCTGAAGAAGATCTTAAAGCCCATTCATAAGAATTCAACATTATATTTTAATTTTTTAATATATTATTATTTTGTAGAAATTGAGAGTTTAAGGACATTGTCGTAGCTACAACACTTTGTTGGAGATTTATTAATAGGACTTTGTTGAACAAAGCACCAAATGACACACTCGAGCATTGCAGAGCCATTATAAAGGTCACAATGCTAGTTACTAGAGTGCCACAACATAAAATTACACTGGGCTTGGAACCAAAAGATAAAGAGTTTAGTGCCTATGCACTAATCTTGGAACACTACAATGCTACACCTAGAGCATCATAACGTGAAGACTTGACCAAAATAGTACCTATAAATTCAAAATTCAAAATTCAAAAGAGGGAGAGTTCATTACAATGTGAAGAAAGAGCTCTCAACCACCAAACCAAAGTGGCTTACATACATAACGGAGAATACTTTGAAAACTCATTATAATGACGGCTTTATAGAAAATATTTTAAAAGATTGTCGCATTAACTTTAAGAAACCTTCACATTTTCTCAGAATAATATCTGAAAAAAAAGAAAAATTCAGTACGAGTTATGGAGAAATTTAGCATGCAAATTTTGAATTCCTTAATACGCGCGCGCGCGCGCGCGCACACACACACACAGAGAGAAATTTAGCATGCAAATTTTGAATTCCTTAACGCGCGCGCGCGCGCGCGCGCACACACACACACACACACACACACACACACACACACACACACACACACACACACACACGATCATGTGGGATGTCTTACTTTCAAAATTTTAGATGATGTGAAAGGATTTATATCACATTATTTAAAAAAGATAATTGTATCATAAGTATTAAATCAAATGTTTATATTCATATAGAGAGAAAGGCCAATTCAATTGATTTGATTATGAACTGTTTTAGTAATCTCAATAATCATTTTCGTGTTGAACGAATGAAAATTGCTGTCAACCTTCAGTCGAACTGGTGAATTAGTGAACCAATCCCAGTTATATTGAACCGACTAATAAAAAATACTTATGTAGCTAACTTCAATTCTTAATAACATTATAAAATTTTTATTCTTATTAATTGCAACAATTTATATTAATAGTGTAATATATTTTATTACTATAAATTATATTTAAAGTTATATATTTATATAATAGTTTATTTTTTAGTTTTCAAATATATTAAATATATAAATATATATTTATCTATTTATACAACATTCATAGTTATCACTTGATGAGTTTATATGAAATTTTAAATTTATAATTATTAAAAATATTATTTATATTCAAATTTTATTTATTTTTGTCAAATATTCATTGCATATTTATATTATTATATAATTTAAATCATATTAAAATAAATTTAATATTTATTTTGATAATTTTATTTATTAAAATAACTTTAATAATCTGTCTGACCGATTAAATTGAAAAAACAAATTTCATAAATTTACAAAATGTAAGATTTAAAGTCCGAATTTTAGGGAAAATTTTTACATCATGAGTCCGCACGTAGAGTTACGTGCGTCGTCTAGTAACATCGCACCACGTTGTGCGTGTAGTTAAAAAAAACAGAATAACACAGAAAATATTCCCCATGTTATTCATGTGTTATTCATGTGTTATTGTGTGTTATTCATGTATTATTCATGTGTTATTATGTTATTATAATACCGAGAATATTCTAGGAGCAGAATAACACTTAAATGACACACAATAACACCTGAATAACACACAATAACACATGAATAACACATAACACCTGAATAACACACAATAACACATGAATAACACATGAATAACACAGAGGGAATATTCTCTGTGTTATTCTGGCCGAATGCTATTTTTTTTACCACGCACGTCACGTGACGCAATTTTACAGGCCTCTGCACGTAGCTCTACGTGCGGAGTTTCCATCCGGAGCACGTACGCAGCGCTGGGTGCGGATTTTAAGGGTATTGGGTGGGTATTGGATGAGTATTGAGTATTGGGTATTGGGTATTGACTATTAGGTTGGTATTAGATGAGTATTGAGAGGGTATTGAATGGGTATTGGGGGAGATAGTGCGGAGTGCGTAGGTTCTCCTTGTGGATAATGGCTCCCTGATGTAAAAATTTTTGGAATTTTATTTCTATTCCTGTTAAATTCGAATTTGGTAAATCCAGCAAAGAGTGAATTTAATAAATTCGAATCTACTAAACCCTACTAACGCTAACACTAAATCCTTCCTGCAGCCAAACAGCCCCTTCGATTCTATCCGCCATTGTTGTAACCTGCCTGATCTCGAAGGAAGCTGCCTCGGTGCTCTTCTGGATGACATTGATGGTGTCACTGGAGCTTGAAATTTCGAGGCTTGCCATTTTCGCCGGGAGGATATAGGGCTTATTCTTCTGATTTCTATGGGAGCTGCAACTGAGGGGAACTTAAACCTCTGTGGTTGGAGCAAGATCTCTTCACCGGACCTGGGATTGGCTTCGCCTAAAAAGCCAATGCGCCAGAGCTGGATCTTGCAGAACGGAGTGACTCCTCGATCTTTGATCTATGGATCGGTGCTCTTTGCTCTGGGACTCATCTCGCTTTTCACTGGCCATGTTGTATCCGAAATTGAGTGGTCCAAGTTCCGTAGGTATAGACGGGTAGGTTTCACATACGGCACGTTCATACAAGCTCTACTGTTCGTTCAGCATGCTTTTTCTTTTTTTTTTAGTCGTTTTCGCATCCATCTTCGCCTTTATGGCAACAGCTTGATGACACCAACTTTTATCAGTTAACATTGCTGGATCAAAATGTGTTCATGGATAAAACCTCAACTCTGCTTACAAGATTTGTGAGATTGAAGCGGAGAATAGAACGGGAGAGGAAGTCTAAAAAGTTCTTAGAATTTTATTCTAAGAGCTCAAATCTAAGAATTTTAGATGTCATTGTATGCTTCCTTTTACTATTTATTTATACATTTTTAGACGCTACATGAAAAGGCATACAAGAATAATAAATAAATTGATTTTTGATTAAACTATTGCACACATGTGGACACTGTTAGATATTATAGTGTTTACATTTTTATTATTTTACCCTACTCAAGGGTAGTTTAGTGTTCTTGTCTACTAAGGGTAGTTTAGTGTTGTTGTCTGCTAAGGGTAGTTTAGTGTTCTTGTCTACTAAGGGTAGTTTAGTCTTCCTACCTATTGTATATATATTTATCGTTTACTATCGTAATGGATGGTTGATACAATTGAAACCTTAGCCACTTTGTATTCTCTCTTCTTCTTCTCTTTCATTTCTTCTTCTTTATTTCTATTGCAATTCTTACCATGGTATCAGAGAAAATTTCGATTCATCCATTGCTTTCGCGGATCTAACTCCGCGGTGAGTTGGCGGGGGGTTGCTGCCCACCTGCTCGGGGTTTGGGGCGAAGCCCCGGAAAAAAAAAATTTCAGGGATCTATTTGAAGTTTTCGGTTTCATTTGCAATCCACAGTGATAGATCCGATAGATCTGGATCTATTTGAAGTTTTCAGCCTCATTTGCAGTCTACAGTGATAGATCTGATAGATCCAGTTGCAGTTTTTCGGGTGATCAATTATTATTGATTTTTGATCATTCTTTTTCTTTGCTTTCCTTTTCATATTGATAATAATAGCTATGACTGGTGAAAATGATGATTCTCTTCAGTCTTTTAGTGTGCAATTAAATGGACAAAATTACTCCTATCGAGTTATGTATTGAAGAATTTTTGAAAGGCGAAAAGAATGTGAAGTTATGTTTACGAACCTCTGTTAAGCCCATAGATGAAAGTGATGGAAAATATGAAGAAAGATTGGAAGTATGAGAAACAAACAATTCAAAAATAATCACTTGGATCAATAACTCAGTTTCACAATCGATTGGTGTTCAATTAGCAAAATATGAAACTGCCAAAGAAGTTTAGAATCATTTAGAAAGATCATATGTGCAGTCAAATTTTGCAAAACAATATCAATTAGAAATAGATATTAGAGTTCTTAAACAAAACAACATGAACATTCAAAAAATTTATTTTTCCATGACTAATCTTTGAGATCAGTTATCTCTTACTGAAACTGCAGAATTACGAGCATTTAAACCATACACTGATCGTAGAGAAGAATAACATTTGGTTCAGTTTTTGATGGCTCTTCGGGATGATTTTGAAGGGTTTCGTGGAACAATTTTACATCGCAATCCTCTTTCAACAGTTGACTTAGTAGTTAATGAGCTGTTGGCTGAAGAAATTCGTCTCAAGTCTCAATCTAAGAAAGAAAATGTTGAGAAAGGGATCCTCCCCACTCCTAATATGTCCGTTTTGCGATTTACTCATAATAAAAGCAAATCTCATGGAAATGTTGATTTTGATGAATGTAGATTTTGTAAGCAAAATGAACATTGGAAAGCTCTATGTCCAAAGTTGTTGAACAAATCACAACAGACACAACTCAATCAGTTCCACCGACGAAGCTTCAAGACTCCAACATCAAATGTTGCAGCTATTGTTCATTCTCTCTTGGTGTTGGACATGCATATTCTTCAGGTCCTACAGTATCCGCTTTTGCTGAGCAGTTTCAAAAGTTTCTTGCCACACAACCACATGCCATGTCTACCTCCTCAAATATAGGTTTCCCTTCTTCTAGCTCATCAGATATATCTTCATCCATTTGAATTCTTGACTCTGGAGCCTCTCATCATATGTCATCTGATCTTACATCATTTGTATCCTTACATCATGCACCATCTGTCTCGATCATGACAGCTGATGGAACTCCTATGCCACTGGCAGGCACTGGGTCTATAAGCACACCACATTTATTCCTTTCAAATGTTTACCATATTCCCAATCTTACTTTGAACCTAGTTTCTGTTGGTCAATTGTGTGATTCTGGTTTCTCAGTTTTACTTTCTTCCACCTCTTGTTATGTGCAGGATCCGCAATCTAGGAGGCTGATTGGGCAGGCCGTAGGCAAGGGGACTTTATATTCTGGATGAGCTAAGAGTTTCAGATGTTGCAGCTTCCATTGTCGACCTATCATCATTTCGTTTGAGTTCATCATCTACTAAATTTTATCTATAACATTCTCGTTTTACACATTTCTCCTCTCCTCATCTAAAATACTTAGTTTCTACAGGAGTTTTGGGCGATTTAAAAACAAATGACATTTCTGATTGTTGTGGTTGTAAACTTGCTAAATTTTCTGCTTTACCCATTTCTAAAAGTGTTTCACTTTCTGTTGCACCTTTTAACTTGGTTCATTCGGATGGATGGGCTCCATCACCGATTCTTATCAAAGGTGGATCTAGATATTATGTCTTGTTCATTGATGATTATACTTGTTATTGTTGGATTTATCTTATGAAAAATATTTCTGAATTTTTTAGCGTTTATCATATGTTTTGTACATTTGTCAAAACTCAATATAATGCTGTTATTAAGTGTTTTCGATGTGATCTGTGAGGTGAATATACTTCTACTAAATTCTGCCGAATTACTCGCTTATGATAGGACTCTTCTTCAAACTTCGTATCGACACTCTCGAACAAAATGGAGTTGTTGAAAGCGAAACATCGTCACATTGTTGAAACGTACTCGTTTCCTTCTTTGTCCGGCTCCGTTCCAAGTGAATTTTGGGGAAGCTATTCTTACTCGTGAGCCTATATTATTAACAAAATTTCATCTTCCGTTATTTCGGGTTTGTCTCCTTCGAAAAACTATATGGTCACGCTCCCGATTATTCCGCTTAGAGAGTTTTTGGTTCTACTCGCTTGTTCTTCTTCCTCATGCACAACGTAATAAATTGTCTTCGCGTTCAGTAATCTGTGTATTTCTTGGTTATGGTGATGGTCAGAAAGGATATCGTTGTTATGATCATGTCACTCAAAAACTTTTTCTCGCATCATGTTATTTTTCTTGAGCATATACCATTTTACTCCATTCCTCCTTCTCATCAAAGCTTTACAAAGTCCGATCTTATCACAATTAATCCTTTTCACAGAGATACAGATATTGAACCTCATAATGTGTGTCATCATCTAAATCATGTTGATAATGAGCTTTGCAGGGTTGACACTGGTAGTTCTACAAATCTTGATGCTCGCCCTATCCCTACTGCTCCCCAAGAACCTTCTGTGACCGTGGATCATCCTCTTCCTCGTTACCCTCAACGTGATCATAAGTCTACTAAATTGCCATATTTTGTTTACTCCACTTATTCAACTTCTTTTGCTTCCTTTTTAACCTCCATTCACAATTTGTCTGAGCCTTCTTCCTATCAAAAGGCTGTTTTTGATCCTCTTTGGCAGAAGCTATGACAGAAGAACTATTTGCTTTGCATAAGACAGATACTTGGAACTTTACTTCTCTTCCTCCAGGAAAACGTGCAATTGGTTCTCCTTGGGTGTATAAGATCAAAACCAAGTCAGATGGATCTATTGAACGATATAAAGCTCGTTTAGTTGCTAAGGGACTTTCTCAACAGTATGGTCTAGATTATGAAGAAACATTTGCTTCTGTTGCCAAAATGACTACTATTCATACTCTTAGTACAGTTGCATCTATTCATCAGTGACATATCTCTCAAATGGATGTTAAAAATGCATTTTTAAATGGTGATCTCAAGAGGAAGTTTACATGGTGCCTCCACCAGGTGTCTCTCATAATCATGGTGAAATTTGTAAATTAAAGAAAGCTCTCTACGGCCTTAAACAAGCTCCTCGAGCTTGGTTTGAAAAGTTCTCTATTGATATTGCATCTCTTGGTTTTCATTCTAGCTCACATGACACTGCATTGTTTCTCAAGAGTACCTCCCATGGCCGTAGCATACTCTATTTATATGTTGATGACATGAGTATTACTGGGGATGATGGTAATGGGATTGCAGAGTTAAAATTACAATTAGCTCAACAATTTGAGATGAAAGATTTTGATACTCTTCTATATTTTTTTCGGGATTGAAGTTGCTCATTCTCCTAGATGTTATCTTCTTTCCCAGTCTAAGTATATTGACACCATCCTTGAACAAGCTCGTCTCTCCGATACTAATGTTTACTATACCTCTTTTGATTGTGTTCTTTCGACCGATCCCACTTCGTATCGTACACTTGTTGGCAACTTGGTATATCTTACCATCACTGGGACTCGATATTGCTTATGCAGTGCATGTTGTTAGTCAGTTTGTTGCCTCTCTTACTACAGTTCATTGGGTCGCTGTTCTTCGCATTCTTCGTTATCTTCAGGGAACTCAATTTCAGAATCTTCTCTCTCCTACATCTTCCTTGGACTTACATGCCTACTCTGATGCTGATTGCGGTGGTGATTCCACTAGTCGTAAGTCTACCACAGGATTTTGTATTTTTCTAGGAGATTCTCTCATTTCTTGGAAGAGTAAGAAGCAAGCAATTTTTGCTTGCTCTTCTACCTAGGGGTGTAAACGAACCAAACACGAACGAAGAGAGCTAGTGTCCGTGTTCGGAATGTTCAACACATCACTGTTTGTGTTTGGTTCGTTTAACAATCCAAACGAAAAAAAAATGTTCATGTTCGTCTCGTTTGCTTATCGAACGAATCGAACACAAACTTCCTAGCGAACCGAACACGAACTGTTCAGGAACAACGAGCTTTTTTGACAGCTCTAGCTTTGATAGCATACTTCCTCAAAATGAAGCAAATTGATCAGGTATTCCGTACACATCGAATAATCCATACTTCTCAAAATGAAACAAACTCGAATAAGCGCATTTAGGGTTTTGTTTAGGGTTTTGTTTTAATATATAGTATAATATATTAATTATAATATTATAATATTTATATTAATATAATTAATACTATAATAATAATAATATTATTATTAATTTATCATATATTATAATTTATAAAAGTTTAATTATTTAAAATATGATAAATTTTTATAATATATAATTATTTTTAAAATAACATAAATTTTATATATAATTATTTTAAATTATTTTATATTTTGAACAATAACGAACCGAACACGAATGAACACATCATTGTTCGTGTTTGGTTCGTTTAACAAACCAAACGAAAACTATTGTTCGTGTTCGTCTCGTTTGCTTATCGAACAAATCAAACACGAACTTCTTGGCAAACCGAACACGAACTGTTCGCGAACGAGCTTTTTTGACAGCCCTACTTCTACCGAAGCTGAGTATCATGCTATGACATCCACCACTGCTGAGATTATTTGGTTGTGCTGGTTACTTGCTAATATGAGTGTCTCTTTATCTAGCCCAACTCCAATGTACTGTGATAATAAAAGTGCTATACAAATTGCCCATAACTCAATCTTCCATGAGAGCACCAAACATATTGAGATTGATTGTCATTTCACTCGCCATCAGTATCAACTGGGCACCATCACCTTACCATATATTTTTTCCTCTATGCAACTTGCTGATGTATTTGCGAAATCGCATTCCACTCAACGCTTTCGCTTTTTGACTAGCAAACTCTCGATGATTGCGCTTGATGCATCGTGAGTTTTAGGGGGGATGTTAGATATTATAATGTTTACGTTATTATTATTTTACCCTACTTAAGGGTAGTTTAGTCTTCTTACCTACTAAGGTAGTTTAGTCTTCCTACCTACTAAGAGGTAGTTTAGTCTTCCTACCTATTATATATATATTTATCTTTTATTCTTGTAATGGATGGTTGATGCAATTGAAACACTAACCACTTTGTATTCTTTCTTCTTCTTCTCCTCTCGTCTTCTCTTTCACTTCTTCTTCTTTATTTCTATTGCAATTCTTAACAGACACAATAATACGCTTGGATAGCTGTCTGGACGGGTGCGTTAGAGATTTCTGCTGCTAAGATAGGTGAGATCGTTGAGGGGATAAGCGAGTTTACCTGGTTGAACAGACAAGTCATTAGGGCTTCGTATGTTATTTTGGTCAAGTTCCTTCTTTCTTTTGGGTGAATTACTTCTGGGTTGAGAAACGTGTTTGAGTTAGGCGAATCCTACTGAGCTAGACAATTTCTTTTGACATGGGTGGGGGCCTCTAAGTTTAGCAGGTGTTTCTTGGAATATGCTTGTTGTTCTTGGTCTAACATGTTCTTTATTGTCATCTAAAAATACTCATTTTAGTTATACATTTAATTTTTTGATTTTCTTTTGCATTTCTAGAGAGTCACTTTAAAACAGATTAAGAGTTTGAAGTGAGATATAGTCATTCAATGGAGATGTTTGAGTTGTTTGATCAAGTGCATTGGTTCATTTGCAACCCTAAGTGTATGTTTTATTTAATGCTGACTAGTCTTTTGTGTGACTCAGGACAAGATGCACTTGCCTTTTATTTTTTATTATTTTCTCCTTTTATTTTATTTCTATTGTTTGCCCTTGATATTCTTAGAGTATGAATCAAATTATGACAACTGCAATAATGAGGCAGGTTTTGACTGATATTAAGTATTTACGGTGGATAGATGTTTTCCTTGAAAAATGTAATTTTTACCTTTATAAGTACCCCTATTCTCTTTAAGCCCTTTATGCTTTTCATTTTCTTCTCGCGACTCTCTTTACTTTCGCCTCTTAGCATCTCATGGCAATTTCCTTGATGACATGGTGCTTAAATCATTTTAGGATGGTGAGTACACTAAGGGCTCGAATGCTACCATGTTACCTGCTGGTATGGTGCACCAAATATATTGTGATAATGATAAGAATTTCAAGGTATAGCCTCAAAAAGTGGGCTAGTTTCCCAACTCGTTCAATAAGGACGAGTTATATTTAGAACAATTTTGTTTCAACCTCTAATTTACACAATGCCTGGTGATTGTTGAAGTTGTGAGTTACTATGTACTCATCTCTACTTATATTATGCCCAACTTGTTATGATTTTGGTTGTTTTGAATTCCATGGAGTGTTACCAGAAATCGCGGTGGATGAGAGCACCTTGTTTTCTTAATTCCACATCCAAATGATTGGGCTGGAGAATATGATGAGAGATTGGAAGGGGAAATGCATGTTGATTTGGTTGGCAATTGGATGGACCGTACAGACAAGGCTTATCCTATTTTAAAAGACAAGGCAAATGTTACTGCTTTAGGCATTGACGAGTATGCCACTTTTTTTTAGGTGTGGAGTCTGATTGGAGCATCCATTAGAGGTAGGTAGGCTGTCTATCTCGCAGACAGTGGCGCTCGACTATGTGCGCTCAAGCACCCATTTTGTGTTCCTAGATTGAGCAGTGGAAATTTTGCGCCCATTCTGGGTGCTTATGCGCCCAATGTGGGCACTTAGGCGCTCACTTCTGGCGCTGGGGCGTCAGCTACTCAATGGCTCGGCGCTTAGGCTCCAAGTCTGGTCTCCCAGAATAGATAGTGACGGGATTACAGTTTTTAATCCCGATTTCAAGCCTTTTTGTTGAGTTTTGCTGTTTCTTTCTTCTGTATTCTTTGACAAGCATCCCAATGAAGGTGAGGAGTGTCAAAGAGGTGGATTTTAGTGATTTTTGCGTGATTTTTGCATTAGATATAAGAAAAAAAATTGTTGTTGTAAGTCCTGTAAGTTTCTTCGTTTGGAAGAGAAGAAACTTGTGAGTTATTTGTAAAACTTTCTGAATTATATAATGGAATTTGTGGTGGTGTGGCTCTGTGATTTTTTTTTCGTTCTCTGGTTTTTCCACATAAAATTTATGTATTTTTCTGGTTGCTTTGATTGTGTTTCTGTGTTTAAATTTTTTTGTTCTAATTTTCTCGAATCCTGTGATCTATTATGTGGTGAAAATTAAAAGGAGACTCTTCCGTAGTGATTTTCTTAACAAACTGGTATCAAAGCGAGGTTTGCGTGTGTGTGTATGGTGGGGGTTGAGTGGGAGCAATGGCCAAAGAAGTATGGTTCAAGGTGGAGAAGTTCAATGAGACGAACTTCACATTCTGGAAGATGCAGGTGGAAGATTTGCTGTATAAAAAAAATTATACTCGCCACTATATGGAATTATAAAGATGCGTAAATCTATGCCTATGGAGGAATGAGAAGTGTTAGATCGAACGACACCAGGTTTGATCAGGTTAACACTTTCCTTATCTGTTGCGTTCAACATTGTGAATAAGAAAACTATAGTGGATTTCATGGCGACACTGGCCAAAATTTTTGAAAAGCCTTCTGCTTTCAATAAGATTTTTCTGATGAAGAAATTATTTAACATGAAGATGATGGAAGGTAGATCTGTGGCAGATAATCTCAATAACCTTAACACTGTGACGAGCCAATTGTGTTATATGGGGATCAAGTTTGATGATGAGATTAGAACACTGATGATATTATCTTCATTGCCGGAAAGCTGGGATGGTTTGTTACTGCAGTGAGTAATTCTTCAAAGACTTCGAAGTACTTTGATGGCATTGTGGGTTTGATGCTGAATAAAAAAGTTTGCAGAAAAGCAGCGAATGGTGAATCTTCTGATTCTATGTTGAATGCTGATAATAGGAGAATAAATCTGGGCAGAAATACAGACAAAGACAGATCCAAGTCCGATAAAGGAAAACTCAAGTCAAGCAAATGAGAATGCTGGAACTGTGGTAAAAAAAGGCATTTCAAGAAGGAACACAAAGCTCTAAGGAAAGCTGACAGCGGAGGACAGGAAAGTACTCTTTTTATTATTGTCTCCACAGGTTAAATCCAAAATGACTCTCTGGTGTTGTTCCCAATCAGCACTGAACCCTGGATAGTGGATTCAAATGCTTCTTTTCATGTTTGCCCTAATAAAGAGATAATTAAAAACTACACTCAGAGTGATCTAAGGAAAGTTTATTTGAGAGATTAAAAGGTCTGCAATATAATAAGAAATGGTGATGTTGATATCAAGTCGTCGAATGGAGCAATCTGTAAGTTTACTGAAGTCAGACATGTTTCTAGTTTGAATGGAAATTTTATTTCTGTAAGCCGACTGACAAAGTCAAGACTCGGGACTTGGGCATTGGTGACAGCTCGGGGCGACATTGAAGACACCTTTTATCTGATTAATTAAATGAAATGAAGGTCTGTGACACCGTAGACTTGGCCATATGAGCAAGAAATGTATGAAGTCTTTACTTTCAAAGAATAAGCTTCAAGGTCTGAAATCAGTTTTTCTGAAATTTTTTTGAGTATTCTATTTATGACATGTAGAAGAGAGTTTCTTTCTTCAAGGGCGGGTTAGTGGTAATAAAAGAAACTGGAGTTAATGCATATTGACGGATGAGATCCTACTCCAATTAAGTCAATTGAAGGTTCTCACTATTTTATCACATTCATTGATGATTACACGAGAAATGTATGAGTTTATTTCTTAAACTACAAAATCTAATTTATTAAAGTCTTTAAGATATGGAAGGCTATGGTAGAAAAGGAGGTTGACTTGAAGCCGAAGTGTCTCAGATCTGATAACGGGTGAGTTCGTAATAAGAAGTTTAGGAATTTCTGTTCTACAGAGGGTGTTAGGCATGAGTTCATTATCTCAAGGACACCGCAGCAGAATGGTGTAGCTGAGTGCATGAACAGAATAATCACGGAGCTTGTTAGGTGCATGAGACTATGCAGACTTGCCAAAATAATTTTGGGCTGGAAATTAAACACTGCAGTTTATTTAATCAATCATAGTCCATCAGTACCTTTGGAGGAAGACTTACCTGAAGAAATCTGTAGTGACAAAAAGGTACGTCTATCTCGTTAAGAGTATTTGGGTGTCCTGCATGTATGCATGTTGATACAGGGTCCAAGAGCAAGCTTGACTCAAAATCTGTCAAGTGCACCTTCTTTGGATATGACCCAGATGAGTTTGGGTAGAAGTTTTGGGATTATTAGGATCAAAAATTCATTAGAAGCAGGAAGTCCACTTTCAACGAAATGGAGATGTACAAGGACATGATCAGAACTCAGGACGGTCTATCAGCTACTTCTAATACAGATATGTGGAGATAGAGGATGCTGGTGATCAGGAAGATGGAGAAAGAACAAGCGCTCAATCAGAAAGAGCACTAAAAGTTCCTAAGTCGCTGCCACAGAAGTCAACAGATCCAGCAAAGTGGACAACCCATACAAATGTATTCTCCTTCTTTGAATTGTTTATTATTTATTGATAGTGATGAACCAGAGTGCTTTGAGGAGGCCACTCAAGTTGACGATTCAAGGGAGTGGGAGCTCGCCATGGATGAAGAAATGCAATATTTGAAATCAAATCAGACTTGGGAGGTACTACCAAATGACAAAAGAGCACTGCACAATAAGTCAGTCTATAGGCTGAACGAGTTAGATGACATCAAACACTCAAGGCAAGGCTTATTCTGAAGGGTTTCTAGTAGGAGTGGATTACACAGAGATCTTCTCCCAGTGGTGAAGATGACGACTGTCAGGATTGTTCTGAGTCTGATAGCAGATTAAGATCTACATCTAGAGCAGACAGATGTTAAAACAACTTTCTTATATGGAGATATGGAGGGGAGCTATACATGGTGCAACTATAAGGTTACAAGGTTCCAGGCAAGAAAGGTTTGGTCTGTGAATTGAAGAAGAGCCTTTATGGCTTGAAACATGCCTCGAGACAGTGGTACAAGAGTTTGACAGGTTCATGTTAGACAATGAGTACAAGAGGTGTGAGACAGACTACTGTTGCTTCAGCAAATACTTCGGTAACTGTTATATTTTGCTTCTTTTGTATGTGAATGACATGCTGATTGCAGGGGCAGATATGGAGAAAATCAAGGACTTGGAGAAACAGTTATCTAGTGAGTTCGAGATGAAGGATTTAGGTTCAACTAGGAAGATCCTCAGGACAAGAATCAATAGAGACGAGTGTAGGAACAGTAAAGTTGGTCTCAGTTAGAGTATGTTGAGGAGACCCTACAGAGGTTCAACATGAGTGCGATGCAATCATTTAGCATCCCCCGAGGTAGTCACTTCAAACTAGCTAAGGAGTTATTTCCAAACTCTGAAGCAGAGCAAGCACAAATGGAGAGAACTTCGTATGCTTGAGCAATTGAAAGTTTGATATATGCGATGATTTGTACCAGACCAAATATTGCATATGTAGTAAGAGTTCTCAACAGGTAGATAGAGAATCTAGACGGACATCATTGGGAGACGACAAAGTTGATTCTGAGGTATTTGAGAGGAATGGTCAACAAGGATTATAAGGATTCATATATTTAGATCTGACAGGAGATGTGAACAGTAGAAGAACTAGAACGGGGTTCATCTTTATATTGGGGAACACAACAGTGAGTTGGGTTTCTAGGTTGCAGAAGGTTGTTGCATTTTCAACTGTTCACAACTCATCAGAATCTTGGTGAGGATTTAGACACAGTAGTGTGCCGGACTATAATCAGGGGTGCGAGGTCTTCTCGAGCAAATATTAGTGAAATGTGGTTGAGGTTGAGGTATTGGAGATGAAGCTAAAACAAGAACTGAATTAATGATGTGATACATTAACAACTCATTAGAATCTGGTAAGGATTTAGGCACCGATGAGTCACCAAAGAATGTGGTTTATTTTTGAAAGGTGAAATCAACATAAATCATATACCGGTTTAAGAGATAAAAAGTATCGATATTCTTTTTGCATACGAGAATATCTTAGTAAGACATCTTAATGATTTAGGGTCAAGTTTAGACACTTGTGGACGGGTATCATGAACAAAGCAAGTATACCCAAATATGCTTGGTTCAATAAGAAAGAGAGAGTTATCTGAAAATAAAAATTGGTAGGGTGTCTGATTCTTTACGACAACCGAAGGCATCCGATCGATCAAAAACATGTAGTAGAGACTACCCAAAACTATTTAGGCACATTTATTTGAAAAAAAAAAAAGCCCTGGCCATCTCAAGAAGTTGTCTTTTTTTCTTTCAACTACTTCATTTTGAGATGGATTATTGACACAGGATGATTGGTGAAGCATCTTAATTTGTGCTATATGTCTGAAATGATGCAAAAATATTCTTTTGCATTATGACCTCTCAAAATCTTAACTGAAACATTGAATTGAGTGTTAATTTCAACACAAAAAGGATCGAAAGTGTGAGACTAATTCAAAACGGGATCTTATAAAATAAAGCGTAAGTTATATGAGAAAAATCATCCACAAAAGTGACAGTACCGAAATCCATTAGATAAAACAAGACAACGTCCCCATATATCAAAATGAACAAATTTAAAAACTATGATCGACTCTTTAATTAATTCTAGGAACAAAACGATAGTATTTGACAAATTGACATGACTCACAATTTAAAGATGATAATTACTGAAACTGAGGGCACAATATTTTAAGCATTGATAGTGATGGGTGTCCTAATTAGCAATGTATCTCAAAAGGAGATAGGTGTTGGAATCTGCTACGGATCAAAGTACTTTGTTATTCGATTCTCGTATTTTACCAATAATCTTCTTCCTTATAAGATCTTGAAATAGATAATGGTCGAAAAGAATACGATACAATAATCAAGAGCACGTCATTTTGCTGCAGAGACAACATTAAAAGTGAATTAAAGTAAATTGAGAACAAAAAGTTAGAGGCAATATCGGTGTAACATTGATAGTGCTAGAACTAAGAATATTAAAGGTAGATCTATTTGCTAAAGTGACTGAAGAAAGTTGCTTATGACAAAGAGAAGAGACTTTTAGATTTCCGATCATGTGATCTAAAACACCAAAATTAATGACCTGTTATGTGGAAGAGAAAAGAAGGCTAGTATCATTATTACCGAACTTGGTAAGGACTATATGACGGATGGGGATTTCTAGGATGCTTTCTAGAATTTGATGAACATAGCATATTTTTCTGCGGAGATTGAGAGTTCAACTCTGATGGGCCTCATTATTAGTAATTATCTGAGCTAATTGTGATTTAGAACACTTATGGTTAGTTTTCAACAAAACAATTTCTAACATGTCCATTTTATATGACCAAATTCATGACAGTAATAACACACAACCTTCAACTCTTGATTTCTAAAATTTAAAATTTTACTTATGTAATTTTCTTGAGACCGAGGTTTACTGATGTTTGTATTTTTCCAGACTAATGAGAGCACTATGTTGTTGTATGGAGGAGGCTTGAGAACTCTGAATCATGCGCAGTAGGATTATTTAAGATTTGGTAGTCACCTTCATATAGAGAGTTGAGGTCAACATGAAACTCATAATAGCCATTTATTCTCTTTGAGCCTGCTAAATCCGAACGTCAGTACTGAAGGGAAATAAAATATTTAATTCTTCATATACACGTTTAAAGTGCATGTGATAAGTGTTCGATGGATCGACCTCGTTGTTTAGGTCGATAAAATTTTTTGCATACATAAAAAATTCCAGAAATATTCTCCGATGGGCCTCATTATTAGTAATTATCTGAGCTAATTGTGATTTAGAACCCTTATGGTTAGTTTTCAACAAAAACTTCTAACATATCCTTTTCATATGACCAAATTCATGACAAGAATAACACACAACCTTCAACTCTTGATTTCTAAAATTTGAAGTTTTACTTATGTAATTTTCTTGAGACCAAGGTTTACTGATGTCTGTATTTTTCCAGACTAGCGAGAGGCACTATGTTATTGTCTGGAGGAGGCTTGAGAACTCTGAATCATGCGCAGTAGGATTAGATGAGATTTGGTATTCCCCTTCATATAGAGAGTTGAGGTCAACATGAAACTCATAATATTCATTTATTCTCTGAGTCTGCTAAATCCGAACGTCAATACTGAAGGGAAATAAAATATTTAATTCTTCATATACCCGTTTAAAGTGCATGTGATAAGTGTTCAATGATTGACCCTGTTGTTTAGGTCGATAAAATTTTTTGCATACAAAAAATTCCCGAAATATTCTTCGATGGGCCTCATTATTAGTAATTATTTGAGCTAATTGTGATTTAGAACCCTTATGGTTAGTTTTCAACAAAACAACTTCTAACATGTCCTTTTCATATGACCAAATTCATGACAGTAATAACACAACCTTCAACTATTGATTTCTAAAATTTGAAGTTTATCTTATGTAATTTTCTTGAGACCTAGGTTTACTGATGTCTGTATTTTTCCAGACTAGCGAGAGGCACTATGTTGTTGTCTGGAGGAGGCCTGAGAACTCTGAATCATGCACAGTAGGATTAGATATGATTTGGTATTCCCCTTCATATAGAAAGTTGAGGCCAACATGAAACTCATAATAGCCATTTATTCTCTTTGAGCCTGCTAAATCCGAACGTCAGTACTGAAGGGAAATAAAATATTTAATTCTTCATATACACGTTTAAAGTGCATGTGATAAGTGTTCAGTGATTGACCCTGTTGTTTAGGTTGATAAAATTTTTTGCATACATAAAAAATTGCAGAAATATTCTCTGCCATAACACACAAATGCCAATTCCTCCATCACATCCTTAAACAATCATGATGAGTGATATGAACAGATTGATCTGATTCGATGGTGTTCATTATCTGTATTAAGAGCTGAGCATCAGCTCTAATACACTCAGAGTAATTCAGATCTGTCTCAGCTGAGGGATTATGAGAGATACTTCTTAAGTAGTCTTACATTTTTTTTTTGATGCCATTTAATTATTCGTCCGTAATCTATAACACTTATGAAATCAATCTTGCCATAAAATGTTTATGTTCACCAACCATAAATGATGCCATTTAATATCAAAGGACAAGGAGAAATTACGATCATGAGATAAAACACTCGTCCATGAACAATCTACTCACAACTGTTCAGATGAAAAAAAAATGGATCGACTGAGCAAAAGAAACTAAATGAACGAAGCAACCGAAAGTAGCGACTGACCAAACCGACCTAAGCAAATGACTCAGATTGAAGCAAAAAGATAGGCTTAGAGCGTATTAAGGCTTCATCGATGTCCTAATCCCCTTAACCCGGATCAATGTAGATGAGTGATGATGACAACAAATGACGAAGATGAAGTCCAGGATGATGCAAATGAAGCTGAATACATTCACACACCAAGCAGGTGCGGTTGTTGCAAAAGAAGCAGTTGTAGAAGTGGTTCAACTCATACGTTGTGGATGAAGCCGAAGCCGAAGCCGAAGACGAAGCCGAATAAAGTAGACGATGCAGAAGGCGCCGTCGAACAACAACCGAATTGGAAGTTGCAGATGAAGTTGATGAGATGAAGTCACAAATGAAGCCGTCGATGTGAAGTTGTAGACGATTCAAGAGGAGGCTTCGATAAATGGCACAGTGCAGGTTAATGACGATCGACACAACAATCAAAGAGATCAAGGCCGCACTTGTGCGCGAAGAACGACACCAACAAAGGAGCCGCGCGATGCTCTAATACCATGAGAGGAAAACATCCATTCTTCTTATCACCCAATTGAAGTCATATGTTACATACTTATAGACATTCCTCCATCTAAAGATTAGGAATATACCTAATAGAAAAGTTCTGAAATTAATTATCCGCTTATTAGGTTACCTAATTTATAAGCTTTGTACTTAGTATTTTCCATAACATATATAAATTTATACAAATATAAACAAATTTATATATAGTAGATATTGTTACACAGAATGTCATACTATGCGGAGTTACAGCATCATTTGGTTCAAATACAATACTAGGAAAGGTGCACAAATTTAATGGCTTATAGCTGACTGTCCTAACAATGCTCATATAAGAACTTACTTTCATATTTTTTCTCTAAATTCTGGAATGGCTCTATAAAAACATGACTAAATAGCTCTTAGTTATTTCATTTATGTTACATCAATAAGGAAACAACGACATTTCATCATGGCTGAATTCTGTTCTGAACAGATTTTTTATTTTGATATGAGCAAATTGTTTATTACCTTATTTTTTTAATATTTTTGCTGTTGTATATTACTGATTTGAGGTTATCTTTAGGGTGCCACTCATTATGACATTGATATTTGGAAATCAGACTTTGCGAAACTCTACTATGGCTGTAGTGATAGAAGCCCAAATTTTGGACGTAAGTGTTTTGGTTAATATCATCTGGTTTTCTTCCAAATAATTCTATGCTACACGTTTTATGTCACTTCTATTGTTTTTCTCTGGTACATGATGCTTTTAATTTCATGTTGGTGTGTTATTTTAAGGTTTCTATTGTCATGCCTTCTCTTTTTCAAAACCATAATCTTCTTTTATGTACTGTTCAGAAGAACTTTAATGTCGGCCTTACTTATTACCATAATGCATACTTGATACAAGAATTTTGTAAATGCTTAGCCATAGATTGGACTATTTCTCTACAGCAATTTTTTTGGATAGTGTAGAAAAAATCAATGGTATTCCTGGATGGACTTGCTTTTTGAGCTTAAGATACCTGTGTCATTTCTTGTAAGGCCTCTTTACTGAAGTTACTTAAGCATGCCGATCATACTGTTTAGTAGACAAGTGTTTAATGTTTTGGATATTTCTGCTTGAAATAAACTGTTATTCAATTATGTAAATTATGTTCAAGATTAGGCTTCCTCTTATAATCTATGATTATCATTTTTGGAGTTGCTTGTCATTTGAAGGATTTTCCCACCAATGGTATCTTTCTCCACTGTTTTGTTTTGTTTACTAGTTTTATTAAATCATCCTTCTTTGTTATTTCATCATATTCTTAATTATAAAATTTTGAAGATGTATCATCATCATCATCATCATCATCGTCCTCCATATCTCAACTTGATTTTTATGAATTTTCATTCTACATTTGTCATTGAGTTCTGGTTGAGGTGTTAAAAGCTATCCTTCGTCAATCATTTCAAACAACTTATATCATTATATCATTGGTGTCTATTCTTTTCTTTTATAATCCTCCAAAACTACTTCTATCTACCTTATACGGGTATATTTTCTACCCAGCTGAGAAAAAAGGTTCATGTGGCCGATCACTTTTTAACTCTTTTATTTTTGCTATTATCAAGTTAATGATTAACAATTTTCATTACTTAATACCCTAATTCTCTCACTTAGTAGACCTAATTATAGTATTATTAGGTTTATCGTGCTCTACTTGTTGAAATTCTTTCTGTTTTACTTTATGTAAAGCTACCTCTAAACAACAGATAGGTGTTCGGATGATATTGTTTTAGCTGCTTTGTTGAAAGCAACTCACATAATTGTGTTGAGAGGATGGTTTTCGACAGTTGTTTTGAATCAACTAGCAGAAACTTCTTTTTAAAAGATCACATTGACAAAACTTAAAAAAAAAAGGAATGAAAAGGAACATCCTCTTCAATAATGAGCAGGGCTTTTACAGCTATAATCGGACCCTTCTTTATTTTTTGTGTCTATGGTTTGAAGATTGTCATGGCAATTCGCAGAGCTTCATTCTCCCTTGCTGACCAATTCATTGATATGGATCTTTCTTGATTGATCGACCAGTCTTCCTGCCAACAATAGCCCTTTGCTGCGGATCACCATATTTTAAAAGTGCTGTTATATTTGTAATTATTGCATAAATTTCTAATTTTTTCACGAAAATTAGCCTAAGAAATTATTTTATGATAAAATATTACCGTCTGTTGCAATGCTGAAAAATCAATGAGGGGTTTTATGAAGCAGCTTCATGCCGTTTTTCTCAGAGAAGAAATTTTCCATCTGAATTTTTAATGACATTTCACCACTGGTGCAGCTGAATAATTCTAACACTGTACTCACAAGAACTTCATTTGCTTTCTTATAACAATCACGCAGAGCTGGGGAGCCAGCTGTTGCTTTCTTATAACAATGATGCGTAGCTAGGGAGCCACCGGCTGAACTGGCTGGCAGGGGGAGGGAACAGGACGTCTAGTGCCCCGTTCCAGGTCCCAATGAGACTGAGCGGTTATTTGGGAGGGGTGGCGCTGACGCTGGCCCTTCCCCCTTTCTTTCTTGTTTCTTTCCTGCCTTTCTGGTTTCTTTCCTTATGGGAGTATATAACTACTGCTTTCTTGAAATTAAGGTTAGTTTTTGCTTCTTGCTGTTTCAGAGTTCCTTTTAGGGTTTTCTTCTAACTCTGCTGGGTTTATATTCAACGACAGGTGGTGCTTCTATGGTATCCTTCTCCGAGGTGGCGTTATGTCTTCCCCTATCATTTTCCCTAACCCGTCTCCTACACCTCTGCTAGCCGCTGGCCATCTTTTTTGCTACCAGCTGCCCTGCCTCCCACCTCTACTACCGTACACTTGCTGGTTTGAGCCTTCCAAATATGCTGTCCAGCCTTCTAGAACCTGCTGCCCAACCTTCCAACAACCCAACTGCACTCCCCCAGCCTTCCAAACCCTGCTGCGAGTCAACCCGTGCCTTCCCCTACTCCATGATGGTATTTATATGAAGCTTTTTTTTTGCCCTTTTTGAAGTACAAATATAAAGAAACAAGGATTATTTCTTATCTGAAGAAGTGTAATTAAATTCATACTCTCCATCATTGCATTGCGATGAGGAGCAATTCAAGGTAGATGAAAGTACTTGTGAGGATTTTTTTAAAATTTTTTTTATTTGAATTTTAAATCAATTAAAAGATCATCTGGCTATACAATAGAATTATATATTTCTTATCTATTGAGTGATTTTGTTGAAAAACAATCATCTAAATCAAACGGTTAATATGCTTACCTACTCATATTTCCCAGGTCACATGTTTGCCTCACAAAGTTCAATGTAAAATAAAAATAGCCAAAAGGGACGCACAGACCAAGTAAAGAAGACTGTGAGCTTATTACGAGCGGAAGCAAATGTAAGAGAAAGACGAGAACCCAAATTAATAGAAATTTGTGTATTTTAGGGAATGAGTTAGGCTCAAACCATGGTAGATCTAGCAAGTGTTAAAAACATATTTCATGCATGCTTTTGAAATGATGTGACGCCATGCACTAATTTTATCCATTGCTTGCCTGTGAAGTGTAAGTTTGCAGCAAAGTGCGCGTTTAGTGCCTTAGTGTCATGCCCTTGGTACCTTATAATAAAATCAAACTTCAAGTATAATAGTTTAATTCGGCTTCTGCCACAATAACTAAGCATGATTGTTTGATTTTCCTCACTATTTCCCATAATCATTACGGCTCTGTTCATTGCCTATTTGTTCTCCTATTAGAGCTTGTTGCTTCTTGGTAGTTCCTCTCTCCACTTCCTTGCTAGCTTTAATTGTTGGCGCTAATTACTTGTCATTTACTAGGATTTCAAAAGCTTTTAGTGTTTTGCATCTCAAGCAATAACACTCAAGCTATTGATGATGTGACACATTACCTTAGTGATACCGGAGTTACCCCAAATCACGAATTGGACGTGACAAATTTTATTCCTGAATTTTTAAGCGAGTACAGTGAGAGCTCTTCACAAGCAATAACACATAAACAGTAAATGAAATAACACATTAGCGGTAAATGAAATAGCAAATGCAGAATTAGGTGGCTGGAGGCATGTTGGAAGGGGCTAGAGGGGCTCGGTGGCTGATTGACGTGTGGAAGTGGAAGAGCTGCTGGGAGGCTCTGAAAGATGGGACAACTTGCTTTAGACGACTGAAGGAGGAACCGACAGTTAGGATGTGCCGTCAAGAGGTTTGGTGACGCGAGGTATATTGATCCTGCAGGGGCCAGAAACCCTTTGAAGCTTTGCGTGGGCCGGAGCAGAACGGAGGCGGGGCAGATCGCTATCTCTCACGAGGGCAGAAGGATGTGCGAAGGCGGGAGGGTGGGATTGCGAACCTTCGAGATCCGAGAAGTTTTTGCGCGAGTCTGCCGCTACCGTCTTCACTTGGGAAGTATTTTACGGATTCTTCTTACCCCTTGTGTGTAGATGTTTCCTTTATCCAGTGAGACTATAAATTGCAGTCCTCTGTGTGTAGGAGTTAGTTTTTTGGGCGTGCTTTCAGATTTTCTGTGTGGAGTCCTCATGTCTTTTGTAGAGCAGTATCTGAGGAGGTGGTGGTGCTCTGGCTATATTCTCCTCCGAGGTGGTGACGTATCGTCTCTTTTGATCTTCCCTAACCCTTTGCATCCACTCCCTTTAGTCGCCGACCGCTTTAATCCCTCTCTAGTACCTTCCCACCACCCCAAACCACTTGCTGTTGCTGCGCCCCCTCTGTGCCCCCTGCCGCCCCCTCCCCTCCTTCCGAGACAACAACCCTTTGCCATTTCTGCCCGACTTTCTTGCTGTCGCTGGACAAGCCAACGGACGACCAGCCCTCTAGTTGTTCTTGCACTTTTCTCACCTCGACTTTATTACCTCCACCCCCGCTAGCCATCCCAATCCACCTAGCCAACCTTCATCAGTCCACTTAAGAGATGTTTGCGTGTCATTTTATGTTTATGCTGTTATTTCCCGTTTGTGTAATGTTGTAGCCCTATTTTAATATTAATGAAAGTTTGTTTTTTTGTTTCTAATGTTTTTCCTATTAGCGTCCGATACGACAATAAACCCTCACATCTTCTAGCATACTGGTTTCGATTTTATCATACAAATATAAGCCCTAATTAATTGAAATCGGCAAGATTGAAATATCAAATAAACATTGTGACTTTCCTAAATTCAAGCCAAACGATGTGATGCTGAAATTATCGAAGTTCACTTCGAATCAGTTGATTCTACCTTTCTTCCTTTGATTCACAAAACAAAATGTTCCAAAAAATTCGATCCATTCCCGTCAAACTCCAAAATTCAATCTTCGAAAACCTTAAACTTAAATTTCAGAGCAAAATTATCGATTATTATCGAGAGTTTTCTTGTGTGATTCCCGTCACTTAAGATGTAATTAACTATAAAATTTTGCCCCTTATGTGGAATTTTAAAGAACCTGTGTAATATAAACCCCCGTTTTAATGTTTTCATATTAAGCAGGGAAACTTGTCGGCTTATAAATTGGTTCGCAGACCAAACGGATGTCACTAATCTTCTAGTTTATTTAATCAAGCCCCACCATCGGGCAAAGCGCGTCTTATCCTTGGGTGGATAAAGTACACTATTTGGGTGCGTGCTCGTTTATGTAAACTATTCGGATGTGAGGCTCGCTTTAATTTCATATCTTAAAACCTTCAAACTTAAAATTATTTTCAAAATCAAATACTACTTTTCAAATTATTTATTTTAATTAAATTAAAAATTCGCCCATGATTGCTAGCGACCCCTCTTCAAAATAAAAACACGACCTAAAATACGCCGACAAGATCGAGCGAGATCTGTGCTCAAGATGGACTCGCTTCCCAAGTTAGGAGGCCGTGGGACTTACGAACGACGTCGTTCATTCAATACACGCGCTGGACGGACGGCCGGGACAAGGCCGGGATTGGGGAGACGCGAACCGGCGGACCCGGCCGCCGACTCAAGCGGCCGTGCCGAATGAGAGCGCGCCGCGCTGGCCGTTCGAGATGCCGAGGATGACGCGGCGCCGACTCTGGACAACAGAAAATTAGGGATTTTTCCTATTTATTTAATCAACTTGAAAATCTATAACTTTGTAGAAAATCATAAAAATAAAATAAAAATACTCTCGTCAAAGGAACGTAAGAGAATAATATGGAAAAGAAATCACGCACTTACCGCATTTTATTTTTAATAATTTATTTACCGTTTGCACTCTTTAATTCTCCATGCATATGTGTTCAATTATCAGGATGAGACCATAGTAGCGCTGGCCTGCGAATTCGGGAACATTCCCCGAATTTTCCAAAGTCGAGGCCATCCCATGTAGAAGTTATCGATTTTTCAAATTCATGTTACTATTTTCGAGTATTTTTGATTCTAATAATTAGCATGTTGTGAAATAAATTCTAGGAAAATTTGGTGGATGTCCTCATGACCAGAGGACCCTGTGGAAAATAGGTTTGAGTTAGTTCATTTAAAATAACCTAATTTAGCTTAAACACCAAAAATGTAATCCCTAATTAATTAGAGTTAACCATACATCAAATTGACTTGAAATCAATTCTCCACTGACCTTTAGGATCAGAGGAACCCACCATAAAAGTTTGAAGTCAATTGGACTTGGTTAGCCCTACTAAATGGGTTGATTAAGCCATTTAATTAATTTGAACTTTAAAAATTCATAACTTTCAAAATACCTTTCAAAAATTCACCAAATTGGTTTTGGAGCCTCTCTGATATTAGGAGAATTTAAGAAAATTAAAATTTCAATTTTCTAAAAAAGTTGATTTTTAATATTATTTTAATATTTTTAATAATTAAAAAATAATAAAAATCACAAAAATAATAAAATTCACAAAAATGTCATATTTTGAATTTTAATCACTTAGGAACAAACCCCATATTTTTCTTAGGTCTATTTAATGAGATATTAAATTTTAAAGCCCTAGGGTAATTTTAAAATTAAAAAAATGTATTTTCTAGCATTTTCACTAAAATAATTATAATAAATCATAGAAAAATCAAAAAATTACAAAAATTGATTCTCTGATTTCCTTGATATCAGAGAGATTTTTGAAAAATATAAAATTTATTTTTCAACCTTTATTTTATTTTTAAATTAATTAACACTCCAAAACTTAAAATAATTATAATAAAAATAATATAATTCAAACAATCACCAAAATTGGTCCAAATGGTCCTCTGGTCATTAGGAATGTCCCCTAATTTTCTTAAGGACAGAATCTTTCCCTTCGTCATGTTATTAAATTTTCCTTGGAAATCTCTATTTTCTACCAAAAATAATTATATAAATAAATTAAATACAGAAAAATCACATTTTCTCCTCTCATGTCTTTATTGACATATGAGTGAAGTCACATAAAAATTTAAAGTTCATTTAAGCTCAATTTAGTGAGTTATGAAATTATTAAGCTTAAAGAAGCAAAGTGGTAATTAAAATTTTAACCCTTAATTAAAACTTTAGGTTTAAAAAAATTAATTAACAAGTAAAATATTTGATCTTAATCTGATTTGGATGATTGAAATTTAAATAATTAAAGGGTAGAAACCCATTAAACAATTTAAAATAATTAAAATAAACCTTAATTTAAATAATTGATTAAATTTGGAAGAATAATAAAATTGGATTTATTAAGATAAGGATATTATTAGGAAGAAATTTATTCTTTAATTTAAAAATCCCTAAATTAATCATTTCAATAATATTTAATTCCTAATTAAAAATGATAACTCAAATTTAAATTTTAAAATGTCAAAGGATTAAATTAAAAAGTTAAATTATTAAACTTTTTTTAAATTCTTCAATTAAATTGAAATTAAAAATCAAATTAAATTAAAATTAAATTAAATTAAATTAAATTAAATTAAATTAAATTAAAATTAAGTCAAATTAAATTAAATTAAAGGAAATTAAATCAAATTAAACTAAATTAATTTAACATTAAATCAAACTAAATAGAATTAAATTAAATTAAATTAAAATTAAAATCAAATTAAATTAAATTAAATTAAAATTAAATTGAATTAAATAACATTACCTAAGACATAAAGAAATTAAATATGAAGCAACTTGAACACTATTCCAAATTTAAACCCTTTAACTAAAGTTAAACTAAATCATAAACCATTTGAACACCAATTTGCCTCGAGAGCTTTCGGTTATCATAACTCCTAAACGAACGTTAAATGAAATGTTACTTCACCTATAGGATATTCAAATGTCCTAGTTCACTGAAGCAAGATAACAACAAAACTTGAATTCCCGTGACGATTAATTCATTTGTATAATTAAATTCATTTGGACTTAAAACAATCCTAGAAATATTGAAAAGATGTTTAAGATTTGTCTTAAGCACTTCCTCGATATGATAGGATGTTTATAAGAACAACTGAACTTTATTATTCTTTGATGAAGAAAATCGTCCTCAAACCAAAACACAAGGAACATAGACGTCATAGGAAATGACTAGCTATAGGATTAGGAACTTGGTAGAAAACCATAAACCTTCCCTTAGCTTTACCTAGGAACTTGTGTCTTAAGTGCAGCTTGGGATGACGGGAAGACCCTCCAGGTACGCTTTTATTTTATTACAATTTACTTTCTTGCAATTTACATTATTGCAATTTATTTAACCGCATTGCACTTACTTTTCTTGCATGATAAACAATTGTTGCATGAAAGCCCACACCTTTAGGATAGTCCCTAAAACTGAAACCAAAACTAAACTAAAAGTCATCGCAAGATAAAATTCACCGCCACAACATTTCAAAATATAAAACAACTCAAAATTTAATCACAAACGGAAAACAAAACTACAATTACAACTAAATTAAAACGTCCCGTTGGATGATCGTGAATACCTCGGATGATGTAACCTACGTGTTGCTAACAAGGATTTCCCACTGTCTAAATGAAAGTGTGGAACTCATTTAGTTGAGTTTAGCAAATTCATCCGGACTAAGTGAATCCGATAAAAATAATGATGCCGAAGGATGGAACCGTGGGATCTTAACCGGTGTCGTTATAATCAACTTTAAGATTTGTCTTAATTAAAACACAAAAAACACTTGGAAATTAAGATTTTCTCTAAACCAAAACACTTTTCTCATCCCCTGATTTATGACTTCTAAAACTAAACCTTTGCGACAACAAGGAGCTCGGAGCATGGTGGGCAGCACGGCCATCGTCATCAAGAAAACTTGAGTCTACTTCGAGAAACTTTCCTAGAATTAAATAACAAACCCATAGACTTCGAGGTAGTTTGCCTAGTGCAACATAAATCCTCAACTCTTCGTTAGGCATTTGCATTGCAAATTAAGCCCTAACCGGTCTTAGGATTCCGAGGTAGTCGTCCGATACGACATAAACCCTCACATCTTCGAGGCTATTTCGTATGATTCTATCATATAAATATAAGCCCTAATTAATTAAAATTGACAAAATCAAAACATTAAAAAGACATTACGACTTTCCTAAATTCAAGCCAAACAATAGGATAGTCGGGAAGTTACCGAAGTTCACTTCGAATCCGTAATTTCTCCTATGTTTCTTTCTTTGAATTCTCAAAACAAA
Source organism: Papilionanthe hookeriana x Papilionanthe teres (assembly GCA_022702705.1). Lineage (NCBI taxonomy): Eukaryota > Viridiplantae > Streptophyta > Magnoliopsida > Asparagales > Orchidaceae > Papilionanthe > Papilionanthe hookeriana x Papilionanthe teres. Next base: position 60,749,875 of record CM040428.1, read on the forward strand.
ATGTTCCAAACTTGATTCATTCCCTATTGAAATTCCAAAATTCAATCCTTTGAAAACTTAAACTTTGAAATTCTCGAGAGCAGAATTATTGATTATTATCGAGAGTTTTCTAGGTGATTCCCGTCACTTAAGATGTAATTAACTATAGAGCTTGCCTTTATAGGAATTTTAAAGAACCTGGTAATATAAACCCCGTTTAATACTTTCATATTAAGCTAGAGAATTTATCGGCTTATAAAATTGGTTCGCGGACCAAATGGATGTCACAAATCTTCTAGTTTATTTAATCGAGCCTCACCATCAAGCGGTGTGTCTATCCTTAGTGATAGATACACGGCTTGTGGTGCACTGCTCGTTTATGTAAATTATTTGGGATGCGAGATCGGTTTGATTTCATATCTTAAAATCTTCAAATTTAAAATTATTTTCAAAAATTAAATACTACTTTTCAAATTATTTATTTAAATTAAATAAAAAATTCGCCGACAACTTCTGTTAGGCGACCCCTTTTTCAAAATACAAAACACCAACCTAAAAATATGCCGACATAATGACGGCTTGATAGAAAATATTTTAAAAGATTGTCGCATTAACTTTAAGAAACCTTCAAATTTTTTCAGAATAATATCTGAAAAAAAAAAAGAAAAAATCAGTACGAGTTATGGAGAAATTTAGCATGCAAATTTTGAATTCCTTAATGCATATTCACACACACACACACACACACACATACACACACATATATGATCATGTGGTATGTCTTACTTTCAAAATTTTAGATGATGTGAAAGGATTTATATCATATTATTTAAAAAAGATGATTGTATCATAAGTATTAAATCAGATGTTTATATTCATATAGAGAGAAAGGCTAATTCAATTGATTCGATTATGAACTGTTTTATTAATCTCAATAACCATTTTCGTGTTGAACGAATGAAAATTGCTGTCAACCTTCAGTCGAACTAGTGAATTAGTGAACCGATCACAATTATATTGAACCGACTAATAAAAAATACTTATGTAGCTAACTTCAATTCTTAATAACATTATAAAATTTTTATTAATAGTATAATATATTTTTATTCTTATTAATTGCAACAATTTATATTAATAGTGTAATATATTTTATTACTATAAATTATATTTAAAGTTATATATTTATATAATAGTTTATTCTTTTAGTTTTCAAATATATTAAATATATAAATATATATTTATCTATTTATACAACATTCATAGTTATCACTTGATGAGTTTATATGAAATTTTAAATTTATAATTATTAAAAATATTATTTATATTCAAATTTTATTTATTTTTGTCAAATATTCATTTCATATTTACATTATTATATAATTTAAATCATATTAAAATAAATTTAATATTTATTTTGATAATTTTATTTATTAAAATAACTTTAATAATCTGTTTGACCGATTAAATTGAAAAAACAAATTTCATAAATTTACAAAATGTAAGATTTAAAGTCCGAATTTTAGGGAAACTTTTACATCATGACTTCGCACGTAGAGTTACGTGCGGAGTCTAGTAACATCGCACCACGTGGTGCGTGTAGTAAAAAAAAAGAATAGCACAGGGAATATTCCCTCATGTTATTCATGTGTTATTCATGTGTTATTGTGTGTTATTCATGTATTATTCATGTGTTATTATGTTATTATAATACCGGGAATATTCTAGGAGCAGAATAACACCTGAATAACATACAATAACACATGAATAACCCGAAGAGAATATGCCCTGTGTTATTATGGCTGAATGCTATTTTTTTACCGCTTTACAGGCCTCCGCACGTAGCTCTACGTGTGAAGTTTCCATCCGGAGCACGTACACAGCGCTGGGTGCGGATTTTAAGGGTACTGGGTGCGTATTGGATGAGTGTTGGGTATTGGGTATTGGCTATTAGGTTGGTATTAGATTGGTATTGAGAGGATATTGAATGGGTACTAGGGAGATGCTTGCGGAGTGCTTAGGTTTGCATAGGTTCTCCTTGTGGAATAATGGCTCCCTGATGTAAAAATTTTCGGAATTTTAGTTCTATTCCTGTTAAATTCGAATTTGGTAAATCCAGCAAAGAGTGAATTTAAGGCCCTGTTTGGTTGGGATTATTCGTCCGCGGTGCGGCAGCTAAACGTGAAGTTTCGCGAAAGCGAGCCAAAAGGAGCTCGACTTCGCGACAGCGTGCCGCAAAGTTTCGTGAAAGCGGGTCGCGGGATAAACCCCGCGGCCCCAACTTTCAGGGTGCTTCTTACGCTGATAATTCCTTCGTTTGCCCTCGTTCCTCTGCGCGCTTCCTCCTTTCTGCCCTAAAAATCCTCTCCCGCGAGCCCCCCACGCGACCCAGTCGGAGATTTCGAAGGTAAGGCCCCTCTTCTTCCTCCTTTGCGCTGGTTAATCGTGCAAGAGATTTCTCCTGTCTCCTCCCTTGTCCTAATCCCTCTTTTTCGTCCCGTGGATAAAGCTCTCTTCTCAACTGTACATTTGCCACTGTAATCAGATCTGTTAGGGCCCAAAATGAATATGATTCTTTTGATGATAGATTAGTTTTTTACAAAGTTTCATCTCACGTGATGGTGGCTTTAAGATCTATTTTGGAAGCTTTACATACATGATAGTCAGGGATTTTTTTTCAAAGCTTTACATACATGGAAGATTGTTTCTTTTTTGAAGCTTCACATAGATTCCAGTCAGAGATTTTTTTTTTTCGTTAGTTATGTTCATTGTCTCTCCCCTGCCCTAATCTCTCTTCTGTAATTTTTGTTTTATGTTGCTTAAGAAAGATGGCTTGATGGCGTGATGCAGGAATTCTTGATATGAATTCTTGATGGCTTAAGAAACATGGCTTGATGGCTTGAGCTAGTTCTGTTCATGCCGGTTTTTCTTTCTCTTGCTTAAAAAATGGCAAAATACGGAATGCTTGATATGAATAGAATGAAGAAAAATAAGAATCAAATATTATAAATAGTTGAGGTTTGATGGCCTAATGGAATTGCCAATTTTAATATGTAGATGTCATTTTTGGTACCATAGTTTGAGAAATTGTTTCTTGCAACCTATGCTGAATGTAGAAGGTAGGAGTGCAACCTATGCTGTTGTCATTTTCATATAAGTTCTAAGTGGTTATATTACCACGATTCTTATGTATGTCATATGTAGCCCACGATTCTTATGCATGTCACACCTAAACTAATTTCGAGCCGAGTTGGGGTTGGCTTTGAAAAAAATTCAATCCAAAATTGGGCATAATGACTCTTTAAAAGTGGGCAAAAAAACCTTCCTCCTACCCATCCTCCTCTGGGCTCTTTCCCTCTTCAATCAACTGCAACAAACTTCAGTAGTTCCAGAAGTAAATGCAGCATACATACATATAAATGCAGCATACATACATACATATATATGTAACTTTTTCAGAGGATTCAGTGGATGATATAATTATATATAATATTCTAATCAGCTTTCAATATTTGCCAAGGAATGGGACCTTGTTTTTCTTCTTATTAAATTGTAATGCAATCGTTTTTATACTGCACTCTTCACATAATATCATACTCAGTGGATGGTTGATAGTTAATTTAGTTTTTACATATTGCTTGGCTATGTTATAACTATTTTTCCTATTCATAGTATGTCTAATAAGAACAAAGAAGCTGCCATTTCTGCACTTTGGGAGAAGGACATAAAAATAATATTCTACGATCTGTGCATAAAGGAAGTCGAAAAGGGGAATAGAGCCGAATTCTTTTTTCAATGAAAGCATGGCAAAACATTGTTACAAATTTTAGGGAGGTCACAGGCAGGAATTATGACAGGCTACAACTAAAAAATAAATGGGACCAACTCAAGAAAGAGTGGAAACTTTGGAAGGATTTAAAACAAGGATCGACTGGCTTGGCCTGGGATCCGTTGAAACGAACAATTGCTGCTTCAGAAACATGGTGGGCTGAAAGGCTTGCGGTAAGATATTATTCAATTAATATTTGTAATGTTAATCATTTTTATTTTTTTGGCCTTCTAATAAAATTTCATTATATTTTACAGATTTTTCCTTCGTCGAAAAAGTTCAAATCAGGTGGGATAGAACCAGAATTGGAGGACAAGCTCGATAAGATGTTTTGTGGGATGGTAGCTACAGGAAAGTATGCAGCTGCCCCTAGCCAGACAATTTTTGAAACAACCTCTGAATATGTGGCCATGGAACTATCAAACGATTCAGCTGAGATCTGCATCTATGAGCAAAATGAAATCCAGTCAACAAACCGTACAAAGCGACCCCGGAACGGACAAAAGAGAAAGAGTACTGCTGCATCTATGAGAGACTAGCTCTCATACCTAGTGGACTCATCTAATGATGCCCCGCACAGAGTTCAGAAAAGCGACGTACATGAGGTCCTTAGGCTTCTTGAGGACGATCCAGAATTTACTTGGGATCGTGACCTTTTCTACTTTGTTGTCGACCTCTTCTGTGATTCCTTACATCGAGACTTCTTTATCGCATTGAGCAAAGAGCGAAGATTAGAATACATTCGATATTATTATAACCGTCGCACCATTTGATTTTATGTCGCACTGCTTAAATTTATTGCATCTACTAGATTGAACTACCAGTCATGTATTTGTTTGGACAATTTTTATTAGATTGAACTGATGTTTAAGCTTTCTATTTTCTAAGTATAGTTCATTCATGTGCTTCTTTTAGTCCATTTATGATTTCTAAAGACCTTAATTTTGTTTAATTGTAATATGCAGTTTATATCGTCATGGACCCAGAGGAAGTCCGAAGCCGACGGCGAAATGCGGTGGTAAATATATTGGTGCAATACTATAATACGTACGTCGATCGTGAATCATGTTACAAATCATCTCAGATTGGGGACAAATGGATGGGAGAAATGATTTCAGGACACCCAACGAGATTTCGAAACATCTTCCGCATGTCCTAAGAAGTTTTCAATGATCTTTTAATAGATCTAACAACATCTCATGGACTTCACGGGTCTTCTCGGACAACATCCCGTGATGTACTAGGCATAACACTTTACATACTATCACAAAACGAGTCTATGCGGGGAGCCATGGAACACTTCCAACACTTGTCCGAAACAATAAGCAGATATTTCTCAGTTGGTTTGAGTTCTCTTTTTAGTCTAGCACAAGCTATAATAAAACCAACCGATTCAACTTTTGCAAGGACGCCGGTAGAGATTTGCAACGATGACTGATATATGTCATATTTCAAGGTACACTTCTATACTGCAACCACATATTAATTGACTGCATGTTGAAATGATTTTTGTTGTATATAAAGGGTTGCATCGGCGCAATCGATGGAACGTACGTTCATGCTGTAGTGCCGGATAACGAGAAAGTTGCATTTATCAGCCATTCTGGGAGGACAACTCAAAATATAATGTCGGTTTGAGATTTCAACATGTGTTTTACATTTGCATTGGCTGGATGGGAGGGCAGCACACATGATAATAGGATTTTTAAAATTGCAACGAGAAATCCAGAGTACAATTTTCCTCACCCATCGCATGGTAAGTTCCTTTTTAATTTAAAAAGTTGATATTTTTCTCATGTACCTTGCTAATTTTATAAGTATTACAGGAAAGTATTATTTGGTGGATGCTGGATACCCAATGCAGATGGGGTACCTTAAACCCTATCCTGACACAAGGTATCATATTCCAGATTTCTAGAGAGCCAGTAATCGTACAAGAAGTAGAAAAAAGGTGTTTAATAAAAGACATTCATCATTGCGAGGCGTAATTGAGAGGACATTTGAAGTTTGGAAGAAGAAATGAGTCATACTTTGAGATATGCCACCTTATCCGTTTCCCAAACAGGTGCAGATAGTGTTAGCAACTATGACCCTACACAACTATATTAGGCGGCATCCAACTCGAGTTGATGTTGATTTCGAGCGTGTCGATCTCAATGACGAGGTAGTTACAATCGAAGGTTATGAAGACCGCAATGACCAATCTCTGTCACGGGAGGAGAATGACAGTGCCCCAATTTGCACGAAAGATGGGGAGGGTGCGAATGAAATGACAGCCCTTCGAGAGGAGATTACTAGCTCATTAGTTGGAGAGTGATTCTGTTGAGGAGAATTAGGTTGATGATGTTTAGGTTATTTTTTATTTTGGAATGAAGATTTATATTATGTTGATCACATTTATTCACATTAACTGGTCTGTAAAAGTGATGTATTTCTTTTATATGGCTTGATGATTATCATTTTGTTTCAGCAGTTGACAATCAAAGTAATTAAGTAATATATTCGCTTGCATTTCAGGAAGAAATGAGTTCCACCATGTCGGCTACCTCTCGCCGAGTGCTATGTCACTGTGGCCTCCGGACATCACTTCTCACATCAAGACAGCCGCACAACTTTCGCCGAAAGTTTTATTGCTGCCCTCGGAACATTTCACAACAATGCGGTTTCTTCCGATGGGCGGACAGTCTACCGGATTCTCAGGAGCCCGATGCTAGGGAGTGGACGGCTTCACCAGAAGAAGGTGTGACACGGGAGCTGCAGAACTCAAAACTAAAGTGAATATTATTATCGTGTTAGTTGTTACTGTAATTGTCCTACAGTTTTTTTTTCACTGTACTGTTACTAGCACGTGTTTGAGAGGACTCAATGTACATCTGGAGGATTTTATGACTTTTTGGGATATGCAATCGTTATTTTCATGTTTTTTGTTTCAAATCTTGTGCAATTAAATGATTTAAAACTAAAAAATTTAATACTTTTAAAATACATAGATATATAAAAATATGTATACATAAATCGATAAATATTTTTAAACACATCTTTTCGTAATTTTAAAATATATAGATATGAAATAATCGATCAATAGCTATAAATATATAAAGCTTTAAACATGTATTTTTATGCAATCGTTAATAGCTTTAAATATATTAATAGCTTTAAATGTTTGAATGTTAAAAATAAATCGAATGTTAAAAATAAATCGAATGTTAAATGTTACATTTTATGCAATCGTTAATAACTAAGATTTAAATGTTAAAAATATAAAAAATCAAAATTTTGACGTTAAACTTTTAAAAATAAAATTTATATTTATTAGTTTTAATATTTAAAACATAAAATTTTTAAAAAAATCGCGTTTCGCTAATCTTGTATTCATATAAATAAATCCAAATTTTCAAACAGTTTTAATAAACAGGGGCAGTCTGGTCATTTTTACAGAAAAAACTACCCCGCAGCTGTTCTCCCACAGCTACAATCAAACAGACAGCCAACTTTCCCGTAACCAAACAACCCTAATAAATTCGAATTACTAAACCCCACTAACGCTAACACTAAATCCTTCCTGCAGCCAAACAGCCCCTTCGATTCTATCCGCCATTGTTGTAACCCGCCTGATCTCGAAGGAAGCTGCCTCGGTGCTCTTCTGGATGACATTGATGGTGTCACTGGAGCTTGAAATTTTGAGGCTTTTCATTTTCGCCGGGAGGATATAGGGCTTATTCTTCTGATTTCTATGGGAGCTGCAACTGAGGGGAACTTAAACCTCTGTGGTTGGAGCAAGATCTCTTCACCGGACCTGGGATTGGCTTCGCCTAAAAAGCCGATGCGCCAGAGCTGGATCTTGCAGAACGGAGTGACTCCTCGATCTTTGATCTATGGATCGGTGCTCTTTGCTCTGGGACTCATCTCGCTTTTCACTGGCCATGTTGTATCCGAAATTGAGTGGTCCAAGTTCCGTAGGTATAGACGGGTAGGTTTTACATACGGCACGTTCATACAAGCTCTACTGTTCGTTCAGCATGCTTTTTCTTTTATTTTAATCGTTTTCGCATCCATCTTCGCCTTTATGGCAACAGCTTGATGACACCAACTTTTATCAGTTAACATTGCTGGATCAAAATGTGTTCATGGATAAAACCTCAACTCTGCTTACAAGATTTGTGAGATTGAAGCGGAGAATAGAACGGAGAGGAAGTCTAAAAAGTTCTTAGAATTTTATTCTAAGAGCTCAAATCTAAGAATTTTAGATGTCATTGTATGCTTCCTTTGACTATTTATTTATACATTTTTAGATGCTACATGAAAAGGCATACAAGGATAATAAATAAATTGATTTTTGATTAAACTATTGCACACATGTGGACACTGTTAGATATTACAGTGTTTACATTTTTATTGTTTTACCATACTCAAGTGTAGTTTAGTGTTCTTGTCTACTAAGGATAGTTTAGTGTTTTTGTCTACTAAGGGTAGTTTAGTCTTCCTACCTATTGTATATATATTTATCTTTTACTCTCGTAATGGATGGTTGATGCAATTGAAACCCTAGCCACTTTGTATTCTTTCTTCTTTATTTCTATTGCAATTCTTAACATGGTATTAGAGAAAATGTTGATTCATCCATTGCTTTCGCAGATCTAACTCCGCGGTGAGTTGGGGGGGTGTTGCTGCCCACCTGCTCGGGGTTTGGGGCGAAGCCCCGATAAAAAAAAATCAGGGATCTATTTGAAGTTTTCGGTTTCATTTGCAATCCACAGCGATAGATCCGATAGATCTGGATCTATTTGAAGTTTTCGGCCTCATTTGCAGTCTACAGTGATAGATCTGATAGATCCAGTTGGAGTTTTTCGGGTGATCAATTATTATTGATTTTTGAACATTCTTTTTCTTTGCTTTCCTTTTCATATTGATAATAGTAGCTATGACTGGTGAAAAAAATGATTCTCTTCAGTCTTTTAGTGTGCAATTAAATGAACAAAATTACTCCTATTGGAGTTATGTATTGAAGAATTTTTTGAAAGGCAAAAGAATGTGAAATTTTGTTTCTGGAACCTCTGTTAAGCCCATAAATGAAAGTGATGAAAAATATGAAGAAAGATTGGAAGTATGAGAAACAAACAATTCAAAAATAATCACTTGGATCAATAACTCAGTTTCACAATCGATTGGTGTTCAATTAGCAAAATATGAAACTGCCAAAGAAGTTTAGAATCATTTAGAAAGATTATATGTGCAGTCAAATTTTGCAAAACAATATCAATTAGAAATAGATCTTCGAGCTCTTAAACAAAACAACATGAATATTTAAGAATTTTATTCTTCCATGACTAATCTTTGGGATCAGTTATCTCTTACTGAATCTGCAGAATTACGAGCATTTAAACCATACACTGATCGTAGAGAAGAACAACATTTGGTTCAGTTTTTGATGACTCTTCGGGATGATTTTGAAGGGTTTCATGGAACAATTTTACATTGCAATCTTCTTCCAACAGTTGACTTAGTAGTTAATGAGCTGTTGGTTGAAGAAATTCGTCTCAAGTCTTAATCTAAGAAAGAAAATGTTGAGAAAGGGATCCTCCCCACTCCTAATATGTCTGTTTTTGCAGCTACTCATAATAAAAGCAAATCTCATGGAAATGTTGATTTTGATGAATGTAGATTTTGTAAGCAAAATGAACATTGGAAAGCTCTATGTCCAAAGTTGTTGAACAAATCACAACATACACAACTCAATCAGTTCCACCGACGAAGCTTCAAGACTCCTACATCAAATGTTGCAACTATTGTTCATTCTCTCTTGGTGTTGGACATGCATATTCTTTGGGTCCTACACTATCCGCTTTTGTTGAGCAGTTTCAAAAGTTTCTTGCCACACAACCACATGTCATGTCTGCCTCCTCAAATATAGGTTTGCCTTCTTCTAGCTCATCAGATATATCTTCATCTATTTGGATTCTTGACTTTGGAGCCTCTCATCATATGTAGGGCTGGCAATTTGGCTCGTTGTTCGCGAACAGCTCGTGTTCGGCTCGTTCAGTAGCTCGTGTTCGGCTCGTTCGTTAAGCTCTAACGAGCCGAACACGAACAAATTTTTAAGCTCGAAATGTTAACGAGCCGAACACAAACAACTCGTTTGTTCGCTCGTGTTCGGCTCGAATTGGCTCGAAATAAAAAAAATAATCATATAATTATTTATATAATAATTTATTATATATATTATTATATATTAATATATTATATATATTTATATTTAAGTTTAAATCATAACTCGCTTGTATGGTAGCGTGGTTATGCTTCTTGTTTCCATTCATTCTGGTCTGAGTTCGAATCCGCATTAGTACATATATTTTTCTAATTAATTTTAACGAGCCAATTTCGAGCCGAATACGAGCCGAACACGAACAAGCCATTTCGAACACGAGCCGAACACGAACACACCTTTCACGAGCCATTTCGAACACGAGCCGAACACGAGCCGAGCTAATTTCGAACGAGCCGAACACGAGCCAAGCCTGAGCTCGCTCAAGCTCGGCTCGTTTACAGCCCTAATCATATGTCATCTGATCTTACATCATTTGTATCGTTACATTATGCATCATCTGTCTCGATCATGACAGTTGATGGAACTCCTATGCCACTGGCAGGCACTGGGACTATATACACAACACATTTATTCATTTCAAATGTTTATTATATTCCCAATCTTACTTTGAACCTAGTTTCTGTTGGTCAATTGTGTGATTCTGGTTTCTCAGTTTTACTTTCTTCCACCTCTTGTTATGTGCAGGATCCGCAATCTAGGAGGCTGATTGGGCAGGCCGTAGGCAAGGGGGATTTTATATTCTGGATGAGCTAAGAGTTCCAGATGTTGCAGCTTCCATTGTTGATCTGTCATCATTTCGTTTGAGTTCATCATCTACTAAATTTTATCTATGACATTCTCGTTTTGCACATTTCTCTTCTCATCTAAAATACTTAGTTTCTACAGGAGTTTTGGGCGATTTAAAAACAAATGACATTTCTGATTGTTGTGGTTGTAAACTTGCTAAATTTTTTGCTTTACCCTTTTCTAAAAGTGTTTCAATTTCTGTTGCACCTTTTAACTTGGTTCATTCGGATGGATGGGGTCCATCACCGGTTCTTATCAAAGGTGGATCTAGATATTATGATTATACTCGTTATTGTTGGATTTATCTTATGAAAAATATTTCTAAATTTTTTAGCGTTTATCATATGTTTTGTACATTTGTCAAAACTTAATATAATGCTGTTATTAAGTGTTTTCGATGTGATCTGTGAGGTGAATATACTTCTACTAAATTCTCTGAATTACTTGCCTATGATGGGACTTTTCTTCAAACTTCTTGTACTGACACTCCTGAACAAAATGAAGTTGCTGAAAGGAAACATCGTCACATTATTGAAACAACTCGTTTCCTTCTTTTGTCTGGCTCCGTTCCAAGTGAATTTTGGGGGGAAGCTATTCTTTCTGCAGTCTATATTATTAACAGAATTCCATCTTCTGTTATTTCAGGTTTGTCTCCCTTAGAAAAACTATATGGTCACGCTCCTGATTATTCCGCTTAAAGAGTTTTTGGTTCTACTTGCTTTGTTCTTCTTCCTCATGCACAACATAATAAATTGTCTTCGCGTTCAACAATCTGTGTATTTCTTGGTTATGGTGATAGTCAGAAAGGATATCGTTGTTATGATCATGTCACTCAAAAACTTTTTATCTCGCATCATGTTATTTTTCTTGAGCATATACCATTTTACTCCATTCCTCCTTCTCATCAAAGCTTTACAAAGTCTGATCTTATTACAATTAATCCTTTTCACAGAGAAACATTATTAAACCTCATAATGTGTGTCTTCATCCAAATCATGTTGATAATGAGCTTTGCAGGGTTGACACTGGTAGTTCTACAAATCTTGATGGTCGCCCTATCCCTACTGCTCCTCAAGAACCTTCTGTGACTGTGGATCCCCCTCTTCCTCGTTACCCTCAACGTGATCATAAGTCTACTAAATTGCTATATTTTGTTTACTCCACTTATTCAACTTCTTTTGCTTTCTTTTTAACCTCCATTCACAATTTGTCTGAGCCTTCTTCCTATCAAAAGGCTATTTTTGATTCTCTTTGGCAGAAGCTATGACAGAAGAACTTTTTGCTTTGCATAAGACGGATACTTGGAACCTTACTTCTCTTCCTCCAGGAAAACGTGCAATTGGTTCTCCTTGGGTGTATAAGATCAAAACCAAGTCAGATGGATCTGTTGAGCGATATAAAACTCGTTTAGTTGCTAAGGGACTTTCTCAACAATATGGTCTAGATTATGAAGAAACATTTGCTCTTGTTGCCAAAATGACTACTATTCGTGCTCTTATTACAGTTGCATCTATTCATCAGTGACATATCTCTCAAATGGATTTTAAAAATACATTTTTAAATGGTGATCTTCAAGAGGAAGTTTACATGGTGCCTCCACCAGGTGTCTCTCATAATCATGGTGAAATTTGTAAATTAAAGAAAGCTCTCTACGGCCTTAAACAAGCTCCTCGAGCTTGGTTTGAAAAGTTCTCTATTGATATTGCATCTCTTGGTTTTCATTCTAGATCACATGACACTGCATTGTTTCTCAAGAGTACCTCCTATGATCGTAACATACTCTCTTTATATATTGATGACATGATTATTACTGGGGATGATGGTAATGTGATTGCAGAGTTAAAATTACAATTAGCTCAACAGTTTGAGATGAAAGATTTGGGTACTCTTCTATATTTTTTTCGGGATTGAAGTTGCTCATTCTCCTAGAGGTTATCTTCTTTCCCAGTCTAAGTATATTGACACCATCCTTGAACAAGCTCGTCTCTCTGATACTAATGTTTACTATACCTCTTTTGATGGTGTTCCTTTGACCGATCCCACTTTGTATCGTACACTTGTTGGCAACTTGGTATATCTTACCATCACTAGACCTGATATTGCTTATGCAGTACATGTTGTTAGTCAGTTTGTTGCCTCTCTTACTACAGTTCATTGGGTCGCTGTTCTTCGCATTCTTCGTTATTTTCAGGGAACTCAATTTCAGAATCTTCTTTCTCCTACATCTTTCTTGGACTTACATGCCTACTATGATGCTGATTGCGCTGGTGATTCCACTAGTCGTAAGTCTACCACAGGATTTTGTATTTTTCTAGGAGATTCTCTTATTTCTTGGAAGAGTAAGAAGCAAGCAATTTTTTATCGCTCTTCTACCTAGGGGTGTAAACGAACCAAACACGAACGAACAGAGCTAGTGTTCGTGTTCGGAAGTGCAACACATCATTGTTCATGTTTGGTTAGTTTAACAAACCAAACGAAAAAAAATGTTCATGTTCGTCTCGTTTGCTTATCGAACGAATCAAACACGAACTTCCCAGCGAACCGAACACGAACTGTTCAGGAACAATGAGCTTTTTTGACAGCCCTAACTTTGATAGCATACTTCCTCAAAATGAAGCAAATTGATCAGGTATTCCGTACACATCAGGTAATTCATACTTCCTCAAAATGAAGCAAACCGAATAATACATTTAGGGTTTTGTTTTAATATATAGTATAATATATCCGAAAATTTGACACTAAATCGGACACAATGGAGAAAAATGATTCATGTAGCCGACCCCACTTAGTGGGATTAAGGCTTTGTTGTTGTTGTTGTTGTATATAGTATAATATATTAATTATAATATTATAATATTTATATTAATATAATTAATACTATAATAATAATAATATTATTATTAATTTATCATATATTATAATTTATAAAAGTTTAATTATTTAAAATATGATAAATTTTTATAATATATAATTATTTTTAAAATATCATAAATTTTTTATATAGAATTATTTTAAATTATTTTATATTTCGAACAATAACGAACCGAACATGAATGAACACATCATTGTTCGTGCTTGGTTCGTTTAACAAACCAAACGAAAAATATTATTCGTGTTCGTCTCTTTTGCTTATTGAACGAACCAAACACAAACTTCTTGGCGAACTGAACACGAACTGTTCGCGAACAACGAGCTTTTTTGACAGCCCTAACCGAAGCTGAGTATTATGCCATGATATCCACCACTGCTGAGATTTGTTGGTTGCGCTGGTTACTTGCTAATATGAGTGTCTCTTTATCTAGCCCAACTCCAATGTATTGTGATAATAAAAGTGCTATACAAATTGCCCACAACTCAATCTTCCATAAGAGCACCAAACATATTGAAATTGATTGTTATTTCACTCGCCATCACTATCAACTGGGCACCATCACCTTACCATATATTTCTTCCTTTATGCAACTTGCTGATGTATTTGCGAAATCGCATTCCACTCAACGCTTTCGCTTTTTGACTAGTAAACTTTCGATGATTGCTCTTGACGCATCGTGAGTTTTAGGGGGGATGTTAGATATTATAATGTTTACGTTATTATTATTTTACCCTACTTAAGGGTAGTTTAGTCTTCTTACCTACTAAGGGTAGTTTAGTCTTCTTACCTACTAAGGGTAGTTTAGTCTTCCAACCTACTAAGGGGTAGTTTAGTATTCCTACCTATTGTATATATATTTATCTTTTATTCTTGTAATGGATGGTTGATGCAATTGAAACACTAACCACTTTGTATTCTTTCTTCATCTTCTCCTCTCGTCTTCTCTTTCACTTCTTCTTTATTTCTATTGCAATTCTTAACGTACACAATAATACGCTTGGATAGTCTGTACGGACGGGTGCGTTAGAGATTTCTCGCTGCTAAGATAGGTGAGATCGTTGAGGGGATAAGCGAGTTTACCTGGTTGAACAGACAAGTCATTAGGGCTTCGTATGTAATTTTGGTCAAGTTCCTTCTTTCTTTTGGGTGAATTACTTCTGGGTTGAGAAACGTGTTTGAGTTAGGCGAATCCTACTGAGCTAGACAATTTCTTTTGACATGGGTGGGGGCCTCTAAGTTTAGCAGGTGTTTCTTGGAATATGCTTGTTGTTCTTGGTCTAACATGTTCTTTATTGTCATCTAAAAATACTCATTTTAGTTATACATTTAATTTTTTGATTTTCTTTTGCATTTCTAGAGAGTCACTTTAAAACAGATTAAGAGTTTGAAGTGAGATATATTCATTCAATGGAGATGTTTGAGTTGTTTGATCAAGTGCATTGGTTCACCCTAAGTGTATGTTTTATTTAATGCTGACTAGTCTTTTGTGTGACTCAGGACAAGATGCACTTGCCTTTTATTTTTTATTATTTTCTCCTTTTATTTTATTTATATTGGTTGCCCTTGATATTCTTAGAGTATGAATCAAATTATGACAACTGCAATAATGAGGCAGGTTTTGACTGATATTAAGTATTTACGGCGGATAGATGTTTTCCTTGAAAAATGTAATTTTTACCTTTATAAGTACCCCTATTCTCTATAAGCCCTTTATGCTTTTCATTTTCTTCTCGCGGCTCTCTCTTTACTTTCGCCTCTTAGCATCTCATGGCAATTTTCTTGATGACATGGTGCTTAAATCATTTTAGGATGGTGAGTACACTAAGGGCTCGACTGCTACCATGTTACCTGCTGGTATGGTGCACCAAATCTATTGTGATAATGATAAGAATTTCAAGGTATAGCCTCAAAAAGTGGGCTAGTTTCCCAACTCGTTCAATAAGGACGAGTTATATTTAGAACAATTTTGTTTCAACCTCTAATTTACACAATGCCAGGTGATTGTTGAAGTTGTGAGTTACTATGTACTCATCTCTACTTATATTATGCCCAACTTGTTATGATTTTGGTTGGTTTGAATTCCATGGAGTGTTACCATTTTCCTCCATTTGTTTATCATAAGAAATCTCTGTGGATGAGAGCACCTTGTTTTCTTAAGTCCACATCCAAATGATTGGGTTGGAGAATATGATGAGAGATTGGAAGGGGAAATGCATGTTGATTTGGTTGGCAATTGGATGGACCATACAGACAAGGCTTATCCTATTTTAAAAGACAAGGCAAATGTTACTGCTTTATAGGCATTGACGAGTATGCCACTTTTTTTTAGGTGTGGAGTCTGATTGGAGCACCCATTAGAGTAGGTAGGCTGTCTATCTCGCTGACAGTGGCGCCGGACTATGTGCGCTCAAGCACCCATTTTGTGTTCCTAGATTGAGCAGGTGGAAATTTTGCACCCATTCTGGGTGCTTATGCGCCCAATGTGGGCGCTTAGGCGCTCACTTCTGGCGCTGGGGCGTCAGCTACTCAATGGCTCGGCGCTTAGGCTCCAAGTCTGGTCTCCCAGAACAGATAGTGACAGGATTACAGTTTTTAATCCCGATTTCAAGCCTTTTTGTTGAGTTTTGCTGTTTCTTTCTTCTGTATTCTTTGACAAGCATCCCAATGAAGGTGAGGAGTGTCAAAGAGGTGGATTTTAGTGATTTTGCGTGATTTTTGCATTAGATATAAGAAAAAAATTGTTGGTGTAAGTCCTGTAAGTTTCTTCGTGTGGAAGAGAAGAAACTTGTGAGTCATTTGTAAAACTTTCTGAATTATATGGTGGAATTTGTGGTGGTGTGGCTCTGTGATTTTTTTTTCGTTCTCTGGTTTTTCCACATAAAATTTATGTATTTTTCTGGTTGCTTTGATTGTGTTTCTGTGTTTAAATTTTTTTGTTCTAATTTTCTCGAATCCTGTGATCCTATTATGTGGCGAAAATTAAAAGGAGACTCTTCCGTAGTGATTTTCTTAACAAACTGGTATCAAAGCGGGGTGTGCGTGTGTGTGTATGGTGGGGGTTGAGTGGGAGCAATGGCCAAAGAAGTAAGGCTCAAGGTGGAGAAGTTCAATGGGACGAACTTCACATTCTGGAAGATGCAGGTGGAAGATTTGCTGTATAAAAAAAATTATACTCGCCACTATATGGAATTACAAAGATGCGTAAATCTATGCTCATGGATGAATGAGAAGTGTTAGATCGAACATTGTGAATGAGAAAACTATAGTGGATTTCATGGCGACACTGGTCAAAATTTTTGAAAAGCCTTCTGCTTTCAATAAGATTTTTCTGATGAAGAAATTATTTAACATTAAGATGATGGAAGGTAGATCTGCGGCAGATAATCTCAATAACTTTAACACTGTGACGAGCCAGTTGTGTTATATCGGGATCAAGTTTGATGATGAGATTATAACACTGAGGAAATTATCTTCATTGCCGGAAAGCTGGGATGGTTTGTTAACTGCAGTGAGTAATTCTTCAAAGACTTCGAAGTACTTTGATGGCATTGTGGGTTTGATGCTGAATAAAAAAGTTTGCAGAAAAGCAGAGAATGGTGAATCTTCTTATTCTATGTTGAATGCTGATAATAGGAGAATAAATCTGAGCAGAAATACAGACAAAGACAGATCCAAGTCCGATAGAGGAAAACTCAAGTCAAGCAAATGAGAATGCTGGAACTGTGGTAAAAAAAGGCATTTCAAGAAGGAACACAAAACTCTAAGGAAAGCTGACAGCGGAGGACAGGAAAGTACTCTTTTTATTATTGTCTCCACAGGTTAAATCCAAAATGACTCTCTGGTGTTGTTCCTAATCAGCACTGAACCCTGGATAGTGGATTCAAATGCTTATTTTCATGTTTGCCCTAATAAAGAGATATTTAAAAACTACACACAGAGTGATCTAAGGAAAGTTTATTTGAGAGATTAAAGGGTATGCAATATAATAAGAAATGGTGATGTTGATATCAAGTCGTTGAATGGAGCAGTCTGTAAGTTTACTGAAGTCAGACATGTTTCTAGTTTGAATGGAAATTTTATTTCTGTAAGCCGACTGACAAAGTCAAGACTCGGGACTTGGGCATTGGTGACAGCTCGGGGCAACATTGAAGACACCTTTTATCTGATTAATTAAATGAATTGAAGGTCTGTGACACCGTAGGCTTTTGGCCATATGAGCAAGAAATGTATGAAGTCCTTACTTTCAAAGAATAAGCTTCAAAGTCTGAAATCAGTTTTTCTGAACTTTTTTTGAATATTCTATTTATGACATGCAAAAGAGAGTTTCTTTCTTCAAGGGCGGGTTAGTGGTAATAAAAGAAACTGGAGTTAATGCATATTGACGGATGAGATCCTACTCCAGTTCAGTTAATTGAAGGTTCTCATTGTTTTATCACATTCATTGATGATTACACGAGAAATGTATGAGTTTATTTCTTAAACTACAAAATCTAATTTATTCAAGTCTTTAAGATATGGAAGGCTATGGTAGAAAAGGAGGTTGACTTGAAGCCGAAGTGTCTCAGATCTGATAACGGGTGAGTTCGTAATAAGAAGTTTAGGAATTTCTGTTCTACAAAAGGTGTTAGGCATGAGTTCATTATCTCAAGGACACCGCAATAGAATGGTGTAGCTGAGTGCATGAACAGAATAATCACGGAGCTTGTTAGGTGCATGAGACTATGCAGGCTTGCCAAAATAATTTTGGGCTGGAAATTAAACACTGCAGTTTATTTAATCAATCGTAGTCCATCAGTACCTTTGGAGGAAGACTTACCTGAAGAAATCTGTAGTGACAAAAAGGTTCGTTTATCTCGTTAAGAGTATTTGGGTGTTCTGCATGTGTGCATGTTGATACAGGGTCCAAGAGCAAGTTTGACTCAAAATCTGTGAAGTGCACCTTCGTTGGATATGACCCAAATGAGTTTGGGTAGAAGTTTTGGGATTATTAGGATCAGAAATTCATTAGAAGCAGGAAGTCCACTTTCAACGAAATGGAGATGTACAAGGACATGATCAGAACTCAGGACACTCTATCAGCAACTTCTGAAGAATCCAGATATGTGGTGATAGAGGATGCTGGTGATCAGGAAGATGGAGAAAGAACAAGCGCTCAATCAGAAAGAGCACTAAAAGTTCCTAAGTCGCTGCCACAGAAGTTAGCAGATCCAGCAAAGTGGACAACCCATACAAATGTATTCTCCTTCTTTGCATTGTTTATTATTTATTGATAGTGATGAACCGGAGTGCTTTGAGGAGGCCACTCAAGTTGACGATTCAAGAGAGTGGGAGCTCGCCATGGATGAAGAAATGCAATATTTGAAATCAAATCAGACTTGGGAGGTACTACCAAATGACAAAAGAGCACTGCACAATAAGTCAGTCTATAGGTTGAACGAGTCAGATGACATCAAACACTCAAGGCAAGGCTTGTTCTGAAGGGTTTCTATTAGGAGTGGATTACACAGAGATCTTCTCCCAGTAGTGAAGATGACGACTGTCAGGATTGTTCTGAGTCTGATAGCAGATTAAGATCTACATCTAGAGCAGGCAGATGTTAAAACAACTTTCTTATATGGAGATATGGAGGGGAGCTATACATGGTGTAACTATAAGGTTACAAGGTTCCAGGCAAGAAATGTTTGGTCTGTGAATTGAAGAAGAGCTTTTATGGCTTGAAACATGCCTCGAGACAGTGGTACAAGAGTTTGACTGGTTCATGTCAGACAATGAATACAAGAGGTGTGAGACAGACTACTGTTGCTTCATCAAATACTTCGGTAACTGTTATATTTTGCTTCTTTTGTATGTGAATGACATGCTGATTGCAGGGGCAGATATGGAGAAAATCAAAGACTTGGAGAAACAATTATCTAGTGAGTTCGAGATGAAGGATTTAGGTTCAACTAGGAAGATCCTCAGGATAAGAATCAATAGAGACGAGTGTAGGAACACTAAAGTTGGTCTCAGTCAGAGTATGTTGAGGAGACCCTACAGAGGTTCAACATGAGTGCGATGCAATCATTTAGCATCCCCCGAGGTAGTCACTTCAAACTAGCTAAGGAGTTATTTCCAAACTCTGAAGCAGAGCAAACACAAATGGAGAGAACTTCGTATGCTTGAGCAATTGAAAGTTTGATATATGCGATTATTTGTACCAGACCAAATATTGCATATGTAGTAAGAGTGATCAACAGGTAGATAGACAATCTGATGACGTACATCATCGGGAGACGACAAAGTTGATTCTGAGGTATTTGAGAGGAATGGTCAATAAGGATTATAAGGATTCATATATTTAGATCTGACAGGAGATGTGAACAGTAGAAGAGCTAGAACGGGGTTCATCTTTATATTGGGGCACACAACATTGAGTTGGGTTTCTAGGTTGCAGAAGGTTGTTGCATTTTCAACTGTTCACAACTCATCAGAATCTTGGTGAGGATTTAGACACAGCAGTGTGCCGGACTAGAATCAGGGGTGCGAGGTCTTTTCGAGCAAATATTAGTGAAATGTGGTTTAGGTTGAGGTATTGGAGATGAAGCTAAAATAAGAACTGAATTAATGATGTGATACATTAACAACTCATTTGAATCTGGTAAGGATTTAGACACCGATGAGTCACTAAAGAATGTGGTTTATTTTTGAAAGGTGAAATCAACATAAATCATATGCCGGTTTAAGAGATGAAAAGTATCGATATTCTTTTTGCATACGAGAATATCTTAGTAAGTCATCTTAATGATTTAGGGTCAAGTTTAGACACTTGTGGACGGGTATCGTGAACAAAGCAAGTATACCCAAATATGCTTGGTTCAATAAGAAAGAGAGAGTTATCTGAAAATAAAAATTGGTAGGGTGTCTGATTCTTTAGGACAACCGAAGGCATCCGATCGATCAAAAACATGTAGTAGAGACTACCCAAAACTATTTAGGCACATTTATTTGAAAAAAAAAAGCCCTGACCATCTCAAGAAGTTATCTTTTTTTCTTTCAACTACTTCATTTTGAGATGGATTATTGACACAGGATGATTGGTGAAGCATCTTATTTTGTGCTATATGTCTGAAATGATGCAGAAATATTCTTTTACATTATGACTTCTCAAAATCTTAACTGAAACATTGAATTGAGTGTTAATTTCAACACAAAAAGGATCGAAAGTGTGAGACTAATTCAAAACGGGATCTTATAAAATAAAGCGTAAGTTATATGAGAAAAATCATCCACAAAAGTGACAGTACCGAAATCCATTAGATAAAACAAGACAAGGTCCCCATATATCAAAATGAACAAATTTAAAAACTATGATCGACTCTTTAATTAATTCTAGGAACAAAACGATAGTATTTGACAAATTGATATGACTCACAATTTAAAGATGATAATTACTGAAACTGAGGGCACAATATTTTAAGCATTGATAGTGATGGATGTTTTAATTAGCAATGTATCTCAAAAGGAGATAGGTGTTGGAATCTGCTACGGATTAAAGTACTTTGTTATTCGATTCTCGTCTTTTACCAATAATCTTCTTCCTTATAAGATCTTGAAATAGATAATGGTCGAAAAGAATACGATATAATAATCAAGAGCACATGTCATTTTGTCACGTAGACAACATTAAAAGTGAATTAAAGTAAACTGAGAACAAAAAGTTAGAGGCAATATCGGTGTAACATTGATAGTGCCAGAACTAAGAATATTAAAGGTAGATCTATCTGCTAAAGTGAATGAAGAAAGTTGCTTATGACAAAGAGAAGAGACTTTTAGATTTCCGATCATGTGATCTAAAACACCAAAATTAATGACCTGTTATGTGGAAGAGAAAAGAAGGCTAGTATCATTATTACCGAACTTGGTAAGGACTATGACGGATGGGGATTTCTAGGATGCTTTCTAGAATTTGATGAACATAGCATATTTTTCCGCGAAGATTGAGAGTTCAACTCTGATGGGCCTCATTATTAGTAATTATCTGAGCTAATTGTGATTTAGAACACTCATGGTTAGTTTTCAACAAAACAACTTCTAACATGTCCTTTTTATATGACCAAATTCATGACAGTAATAACACACAACCTTCAACTCTTGATTTCTAAAATTTGAAATTTTACTGTAATTTTCTTGAGACCGAGGTTTACTTATGTTTGTATTTTTTCAGACTAATGAGAGCACTATGTTGTTGTATGGAAGAGGCTTGAGAACTCTGAATCATGCGCAATAGGATTATTTAAGATTTGGTAGTCCCCTTCATATAGAGAGTTGAGGTCAGCATGAAACTCATAATAGCCATTTATTCTCTTTGTGCCTGCTAAATCCGAACGTCAGTACTGAAGGGAAATAAAATATTTAATTCTTCATATACACGTTTAAAGTGCATGTGATAAGTGTTCAGTGACTGACCCTGTTGTTTAGGTCGATAAAATTTTTTGCATACATAAAAAATTTCCAGAAATATTCTCCGGTGGGCCTCATTATTAGTAATTATCTGAGCTAATTGTGATTTAGAACCCTTATGGTTAGTTTTCAACAAAAACTTCTAACATGTCCTTTTCATATGACCAAATTCATGACAATAATAACACAACCTTCAACTCTTGATTTCTAAAATTTGAAGTTTTACTTATGTAATTTTCTTGAGGCCAAGGTTTACTGATGTCTGTATTTTTCCAGACTAGCGAGAGGCACTATGTTATTGTCTGGAGGAGGCTTGAGAACTCTGAATCATGCGCAAAAGGATTAGATAAGATTTGGTATTCCCCTTCATATAGAGAGTTGAGGTCAGCATGAAACTCATAATATTCATTTATTCTCTTTGAGTCTGCTAAATCCGAACAGCAGTACTGAAGGGAAATAAAATATTTAATTCTTCATATACCCATTTAAAGTGCATGTGATAAGTGTTCAGTGATGTTATTTAGGTCGATAAAATTTTTTGCATACATAAAAAAATCCAGAAATATTCTCCGATGGGCCTCATTATTAGTAATTATCTGAGCTAATTGTGATTTAGAACCCTTATGGTTAGTTTTCAACAAAACAACTTCTAACATGTCCTTTTCATATGACCAAATTCATGATAGTAATAACACAATCTTCCACTCTTGATTTCTAAAATTTAAAGTTTATCTTATGTAATTTTCTTGAGACCTAGGTTTACTGATGTCTGTATTTTTCCAGACTAGCGAGAGGCACTATGTTGTTGTCTGGAGGAGGCCTGAGAACTCTGAATCATGCGCAGTAGGATTATATATGATTTGGTATTCCCCTTCATACAGAAAGTTGAGGCCAACATGAAACTCATAATAGCCATTTATTCTCTTTGAGCCTGCTAAATCCGAATGTCAGTACTGAAGGGAAATAAAATATTTAATTCTTCATATACACTTTTAAAGTGCATGTGATAAGTGTTCAGTGATTGACCCTGTTGTTTAGGTTGATAAAATTTTTTGCATACATAAAAAATTGCAGAAATATTCTCTGCCATAACACACAAATGCCAATTCCTCCATCGCATCCTTAAACAATCATGATGAGTGATATGAACAGATTGATCTGATTCGATGGTGTTCAGTATCTGTATTAAGAGATGAGCATCAGCTCTAATCCACTCAGAGTAGTTCAGATCTGTCTCAGCTGAGGGATTATGAGAGATACTTCTTAAGTAGTCTTACAATTTTTTCTAATAAAAATAATTGATGCCATTTAATTATTCGTCCGTAATCTATAACACTTATGAAATCAATCTTGCCATAAAATGTTTATGTTCACCAACCATAAATGATGCCATTTAATATCAAAGGACAAGGAGAAATTACGATCATGAGATAAAACACTCGTCCACGAACAATCTACCCACAACTGTTCAGATGAAAAAAAAATGGATCAACTGAGCAAAAGAAACTAAATGAACGAAGCAACCGAAAGTAGCGACTGACCAAACCGACCTAAGCAAATGACTCAGATTGAAGCAGAAAGATCGGCTTAGAGCGTATTAAGGCTTCATCGATGTCCTAATCCCCTTAACCTGAATCAATGTAGATGAGTGATGATGACAACAAAAGACGAAGATGAAGTCCAGGATGATGCAAATGAAGCTGAATACATCTTCACACACCAAGCAGGTGCGGTTGTTGCAAACGAAGTAGTCGTAGAAGTGGTTCAACTCATATGTTGTGGATGAAGCCGAAGCCGAAGCCGAAGCCGAATAAAGTAGACAATGCAGAAGGCGCCGTAGAACAACAACCGAATTGGAAGTTGCAGATGAAGTTGATGAGATGAAGTCACAATTGAAGCCGTCGATGTGAAGAAGTTGTAGACTATTCAAGAGGAGGCTTCGATGAACGGCACAGTGCATGTTAACGACGATCGACACAACAATCAAAGAGATCAAGGCCGCACTTGTGCGCGAAGAACGACACCAACAAAGGAGCCGTGCGATGCTCTAATACCATGAGAGGAAAACATCCATTCTTCTTATCACCCAATTGAAGTCATATGTTACATACTTATAGACATTTCTCCATGTAAAGATTAGGAATATAACTAATAGAAAAGTTCTGAAATTAATTATCCGCTTATTAGGTTACCTAATTTATAAGCTTCGTACTTAGTATTTTCCATAACATATATAAATTTATACAAATATAAACAAATTTATATATGGTAGATATTGTTACACAGAATGTCATACTATGCGGAGTTACAGCATCATTTGGTTCAAATACAATACTAGGAAAGGTGCACAAATTTAATGGCTTATAGCTGACTGTCCTAACAATGCTCATATAAGAACTTACTTTCAGATTTTTTCTCTAAATTCTGGAATCGCTTGATAAAAACATGACTAAATAGCTCTTAGTTATTTCATTTATGTTACATCAATAAGGAAACAACGACATTTCATCATGGCTGAATTCTGTTCTGAACAGATTTTTTATTTTGATATGAGCAAATTGTTTATTACCTTATTTTTTTAATATTTTTGCTGTTGTATATTACTGATTTGAGGTTATCTTTAGGGTGCCACCCATTATGACATTGATATTTGGAAATCAGACTTTGCGAAACTCTACTATGGCTGTAGTGATAGAAGCCCAAATTTTGGACGTAAGTGTTTTGGTTAATATCATCTGGTTTTCTTCCAAATAATTCTATGCTACACGTTTTATGTCACTTCTATTGTTTTTCTCTGGTACATGATGCTTTTAATTTCATGTTGGTATGTTATTTTAAGGTTTCTATTGTCATGCCTTCTCTTTTTCAAAACCGTAATCATCTTTTATGTACTGTTCAGATGAACTTTAATGTCGGCCTTACTTATTACCATAATGCATACTTCATACAAGAATTTTGTAAATGCTTAGCCATAGATTGGACTATTTCTCTACAGCAATTTTTTTCGATAGTGTAGAAAAAATCAATGGTATTCCTGGATGGACTTGCTTTTTGAGCTTAAGATACCTGTGTCATTTCTTGTAAGGCCTCTTTACTGAAGTTACTTAAGCATGCCGATCATACTGTTTAGTAGACAGGTGTTTAATATTTTGGATATTTCTGCTTGAAAGAAACTGTTATTCAATTATGTAAATTATGTTCAAGATTAGGCTTCCTCTTATAATCTATGATTATCATTTTTGGAGTTGCTTGTCATTTGAAGGATTTTCCCACCAATGGTATCTTTCTCCACTGTTTTGTTTTGTTTACTACTTTTATTAAATCATCCTTCTTTGTTATTTCATCATATTCTTAATTATAAAATTTTGAAGATGTGTCATCATCATCATCATCATCATCATCCTCCATATCTCAACTATTTAAAGTTGATTTTTATGAATTTTCATTCTACATTTGTCATTGAGTTCTGGTTGAGGTGTTAAAAGCTATCCTTCGTCAATCATTTCAAACAACTTATATCATTATATCATTGGTGTCTATTCTTTTCTTTTATAATCCTCCAAAACTACTTCTATCTACCTTATACGGGTATATTTTCTACCCAGTGGAGAAAAAAGGTTCATGTGGCCGATCTCTTTTTAACTTTTTTTTTTTGCTATTATGAACTTAATGATTAACAATTTTCATTACTTAATACCCTAATTCTCTCACTTAGTAGACCTAATTATAGTATTATTAGGTTTATCGTGCTCTACTTGTTGAAATTCTTGCTGTTTTGCTTTATGTAAAGCTACCTCTAAACAACAGATGGGTGTTCGGATGATATTGTTTTAGCTGCTTTGTTGAAAGCAACTCACATATTGTGTTGAGAGGATGGTTTTCGACAGTTGTTTTGAATCAACTAGCAGAAACTTCTTTTTAAAAGATCACATTGGCAAAACTTAAAAAAAAAAAGGAATGAAAAGGAACATCCTCTTCAATAATGAGCAGGGCTTTTATAGCTATCATCGGACCCTTCTTTATTTTTTGTGTCTATGGTTTGAAGATTGTCATGGCACTTCGCAGAGCTTCAGTCTCCCTTGCTGACCAATTCATTGATATGGATCTTTCTTGATTGATCGACCAGTCTTCCTGCCAACAATAGCCCTTTGCTGCGGATCACCATATTTTAAAAGTGCTATTATATTTGTAATTATTGCATAAATTTCTAATTTTTTCACGAAAATTAGCCTAAGAAATTATTTTATGATAAAATATTACCGTCTGTTGCAATGCTGAAAAATCAATGAGTGGTTTTATGATGCAGCTTCATGCCGTTTTTCTCAGAGAAGAAATTTTCCATCTGAATTTTTAATGACATTTCACCACTGGTGCAGCTGAATAATTCTAGCACTGTACTCACAAGAACTTCATTTGCTTTCTTATAACAATGATGCAGAGCTGGGGAGCCAGCTGTTGCTTTCTTATAACAATGATGCGTAGCTAGGGAGCCACCGGCTGAACTGGCTGGCAGGGGGAGGGAACAGGACGTCTAGTGCCCCGTTCCAGGTCCCAATGAGACTGAGCGGTTATTTGGGAGGGGTGGCGCTGACGCTGGCCCTTCCCCCTTTCTTTCTTGTTTCTTTCCTGCTTCTTTCTGGTTTCTTTCCTTATGGGAGTATATAACTACTGCTTTCTTGAAATTAAGGTTCAGTTTTTGCTTCTTGCTGTTTCAGAGTTCCTTTTAGGGTTTTCTTCTAACTCTGCTAGGTTTATATTCAACGACAGGTGGTGCTTCTACGGTATCCTTCTCCAAAGTGGCGTTATATCCTCCCCTATCATTTTCCCTAACCTGTCTCCTACACCTCTGCTAGCTGCTGGCCATCTTTTTTCCTACCAGCTGCCCTGCCGCCCACCTCTACTACCGTACACTTGCTGTTGAGCCTTCCAAATATGCTGTCCAGCCTTCTAGAACCTGCTGCCCAACCTTCCAACAACCCAACTGCACTCCCCCAGCCTTCCAAACCTTGCTGCGAGTCAACCCGTGCCTTCCCCTACTCCATGATGGTATTTATATGAAGTTTTTTTTTTGCCCTTTTGAAGTACAAATATAAAGAAACAAGGATTATTTCTTATCTGAAGAAGCGTAATTAAATTCATACTCTCCATCATTGCATTGCGATGAGGAGCAATTCAAGGTAGATGAAAGTACTTGTGAGGATTTTTTTTTTAATTTTTTTATTTGAATTTTAAATCAATTAAAAGATCATCTGGCTATACAATAGAATTATATATTTCTTATCTATTGAGTGATTTTGTTGAAAAACAATCATCTAAATCAAACGGTTAATATGCTTACCTACTCATATTTTCCCAGGTCACATGTTGAGTTGCCTCACAAAAGTTCAATGTAAAATAAAAATAGCCAAAAGGGACGCACAGACCAAGTAAAGAAGACTGTGAGCTTATTACGAGTGGAAGCAAATGTAAGAAAAAGACGAGAACCCAAATTAATAGAAATTTGTGTATTTTAGGGAATGGGTTAGGCTCAAACCATGGTAGATCTAGCAAGTGTTAAAAACATATTTCAATGCATGCTTTTGAAATGATGTGACGTCATGCACTAATCTTATCCATTGCTTGCTTGTGAAGTGTATGTTTGCAGCAAAGTGCGCGTTTAGTGCCTTAGTGTCATGCCTTTGGTACCTTATAATAAAATCAAACTTCGAGTATAATAGTTTAATTCGGCTTCTGCCACAATAACAAAGCATGATTGTTTGATTTTCCTCACTATTTCCCATAATCATTACGTCTCTGTTCATTGCTTATTTGTTCTCCTATTAGAGCTTGTTGCTTCTTGGTAGTTCCTCTCTCCACTTCCTTGCTAGCTTTTATTGTTGGCGCTAATTACTTCTCATTTACTAGGATTTCAAAAGCTTTTAGTGTTTTGCAGTAACCCAATTCAATGCATCTCAAGCTATTGATGATGTGTCACATTACCTTAGTGATACCGGAGTTACCCCAAATCACAGCTTAGACGTGACAAATTTTATTCCTGAATTTTAAAGCGAGTACAATGACAGCTCTTCACAAGCAATAACACATAAACAATAAGTGAAATAACATATAAACGACCAATGAAATAACACATTATCGGTCAATGAAATAGCAAATGCAGAATTAGACTAGCACGAGACGGAAATAATTCTGTAAGGCGGCGGATTTGGCGTGATAGTGAGGAATGGTGGCTGGAGGCATGTTGGAAGGGGCTAGAGGGGCTCGGTGGCTGATTGGGGTGTCGAAGTGGAAGAGCTGCTGGGAGGCTCTGAAAGGTGGGACAACTTGCTTTAGATGACTGAAGGAGGAACCGACAGTTAGGATGTGCCGTCAAGAGGTTTGGTGACGCGAGGTATATTGATCCTGCAGGGGCTAGAAACCCTTTGAAGCTTTGCGTGGGCGGGAGCAGAGCGGAGGCGGGGCAGATCGCTATCTCTCACGAGGGCAGAAGGATGCACGAAGGCAGGAGGGTGGGATTGCGAACCTTCGAGATCCGAGAAGTTGTTGCGCGAGTCTGCCGCTACCGTCTTCACTTGGGAAGTATTTTACGGATTCCTTTTACCCGTTGTGTGTATAAGTTTTCTTTATCCAGTGAGACTATAAATTGCAGTCCTCTGTGTGTAGGAGTTAGTTTTTTGGGCGTGCTTTCATATTTTCTGTGTGGAGTCCTCATGTCTTTTGTAGAGCAGTATCTGAGGAGGTGGTGGTGATCTGGCTGTATCCTCCTCCGAGGTGGTGACGTATCGTCTCTTTTGATCTTCCCTAACCCTTTGCATCCACTCCCTTTAGTCGCCGACCGCTTTAATCCCTCTCTAGCACCTTCCCACCACCCCAAACCACTTGCTGTTGCTGCGCCCCCTGCCGTGCCCCCTGCCGCCCCCCTCCCCTCCTTTCGAGACAACAACCCTTTGCCATTTCTGCTCGACTTTCTTGCTGTCGCTGGACAAGCCAACAGACAGCCAGCCCTCTAGTTGTTCTTGCACTTTTCTCACCTCGACTTTATTACCTCCACCCCCGCTAGCCATCCCAATCCACCTAGCCAACCTTCATCAGTCCACTTAAGAGATGTTTGCGTGTCATTTTATGTTTTATGCTGTTATTTCCCGTTTGTGTAATGTTGTAGCCCTATTTTAATATTAATGAAAGTTTGTTTTTTTTGTTTCTAATGTTTTTCCTATTAGTTCCTATATCATTTAGTATCAGAGCTAGCTTAATCCTAGTCCCATCCTTAGGTTTCCTAGCATCCACCCTTAGCTAATACACCTCCATCAATTTTTTTTTTCCCTTCCGATTCTCAGCACTAACTATGCCATTACGAAGAGATACATGGGAATCGATCCAGGAAGAGATTCAATTAGAAATCCATCGTCTGCAAAGGAGACTAGTAGAGCTGAATGACGAAAACTAGGAAGAGATTACCTTCAACAGTGATCGAGAGAGTCGAGGGGAAGACAGGGACGATGATCTGGATCTGTTCTACAAAGAAGTTCACAATATCAAAAGAGATCGAGTGAAGATGCCACATATAGGAGTCAGCGAAATTTTGGTATCAAGATGGAGCTCCCTGAATTTGAGGGGGGTATGGACCCCGATTAGTTTATCGACTTGCTGCAATTAATCAAATGGATTTTCGAGTATAAAGACGTACTAGAGGACAAGCGAGTCAAGCTAATTGCCATCAAACTAAGGGTCCGTATGGGGCAACTTATTTGGTGCAGTGACGTTTTGAAAACGCACCTGACCTGTTTGGGTAAACTGCGCTTTGGTAGCTTATATTTTGTCAAAATGCTGAAAGTAGCATTTTCACACCGCACCTATCTAGGTGCGCACAACTTTCTGGTTGCAGTCTGACTTCTCCAAAACAAATAAAAATTTGTAATAGCCACCGCACCCAACTTATCAGCAGATTATTTTTAATCAGCTTCTCAGCAGATTATTCAATAAGCTGCAGCTGCCCCCAAACAGACCCAAATAAAGAATGCCTCCTCATGTTTGGAAAATCTAAAAAGCTAGAGGCGAAGAGAAGATAGTGAGAAGATAACTAAATGTGAGAAAATGAAGAAGCAAATGCAGGAGAAATACCTCCCACCGTAATATCATAAGGACACGTTCTTAAAACTCTACAACTTACTACAACAGGATCTTTTAGTGGAGGAATTCACAACCTAATTTGATCACTTATAGCTAAAATGTGAACAGATAAAGCCAATAGAACATATAATAGCCGAATATCTTAGGAGACTGAAGCCTACCATTAGCAATGCGGTGCAACTGCAACCATACTGGATGCTGAGAGATGTTCAGACATTAGACTTGAAGGTGGGAAGACAACAGAAGCAAGAGAGTGCAATAGTCATTCTTCAGGCAGACAGTCACCTACGATTAACACGATCGACAAGGATATCCCAAAAGACACAGGCATGGCCAAATTAGGGAATGACACTTCGGATCAAAGCGGGAAGAAACAGGAAAATGGTAGCTCCTCCAACACAACATTGGCCAGAGAGTGTTACCGATGCCACAACTACAACCAAATAGCTTCCAGCTGTCCATCAAGCAGGGTAGTCACTCTCATAGATCAAGGTTCCGTGGAATATATGAGCGACGAGAAGAAAACTAAGGAACCGGGCGAGTATGAACTCCCACCAGACGAAGGAGAAGTGCTCATGATTTGCCGGATCCTGCAAATTGAGGACATGAGGGATCTGCATGGCTTTGTCAGAACATATTCTACACCCGCTGCACAATAAACATAAATGTATGCAGTCTCATCATCAACACCGAGCGTAGTAAGTTCGTGACATCGATACAGATTGTAGAAAAATGGGGACTTAGAACTCCTAGATTTTTCTAGCCGTATTCACTGAAGTGGCTGAAGAAGGAGAATCAGGTTTACATCAACAGAAGATTAGTGGTAGAGTTTTTGATCGGAGACCAACTGCAGGATAAGGTGTGGTGCGATGTGGTTCCCATGGATGCTTGTCACTTTTTGTTGGGACGACCGTGGCGGTTTAACTTGAGGCGCAACACGATAGATATAAAAAAATGAATTCTTTTAACAAAGACAGGAAGCACATCATCCTACTTCCTTCGAACGGAGCCCGAGGTCACAAGATCCTGTATCAGCAGAACAACGTCAGTGGAACTAGATTTAGTGGCAACACAAAATGAGTAGACGGAGATAACGACTCCAAACACTGGACAAATACGACAGAGAAGATTTCAGAGCCTCACATTCGACATCGTTCCACCAGCTCCACCACCAGGCAGAAGGGTTCAGGCCACTCCGTCGGCACACCAAACTGAACCGCCTGTGAGTTAATTTGGGAAAACTCAGCAATACATGAGGGGCACACAATTATGAAAGATGGGATTGAGGTGGATGCTTGCTTGTAAGTGGGAGAAGACCCTTAGGTACCTCGGGAGACAGCACAGTCGCCGGGTGGCTGATGATGAAATGCAAGTTTCAGCTTATGTCATTGAAGCATGCAGGGCTCTAAAAGGTGCCCCTAATGGGGGTCTTCGATCCTATTGGGCCCAGAAACCTCGTGAAGCGTCGCGTGGGTGGGAACAGAGCAACGACATGGCATTTCACAATCTCTCGCAAGGCCAGAAGGATCCGTGAATGCAGGAGGGGTGGGCTTGCGAACCTTCATGATTTGGGAAATTGCTGCATGAGTCTGCCGCTCTCTTCTACACTTAGGAAGTATTTTCTGGATTATTCTTATCCCTTTCTTGTGTGTAGAAGTTTCCTTTGTCCAGTAAGAATCTATAAATTGCTGTCCTTTGCATGTAGGAGTCAGTTTTTGCTCCGTGTGCTTTTTAGATTTCCTTTGTGTAGGACCGTATTCAAGAATGTGGTGGTGATTCGTCTGTAACCTCCTCTGAGATGGTGATCTATCTTCCTTTGCCATCTTCCACTCCCTTTAGTTGCCGACCACTCCAATCCCTCTCCAGCACCTTCCCGCCCCCCCAAACCACTCGCTTCTTTGCTAACATCAATTCTGATTTGTCATGACCTAATCAAGACGGGAACGGACTCTCAGACAGTAGAAATCAATTCTCTATTATACTAGTTCTATTACTAACAATTTAATAGTTAAATAAAACCTACCAGAGTTATTAAAGAAAACAATTAAAATTAATAAGTAAAAATTATACATTTCTTATTGGTCTCGTCTTCTTTATACATTTGCTCATGTTCTATTCATCTTGTTCAAATTCTTAAAACCTAGAAATAATATGAAAGCAATATAATGAGTTATCTAAAGGTAACACAACAATAATCACACAACTAAACTACAATAATCCAAGTAAAAAAGTATAATATGTTTGTGCATTTATAAAAAAATCGTATACTATGTTGGTCTTTCATATTTATTTATAAACAATATGATATATGATTATAAGTAATCTGACATATGTTATAAGCAATCTAATATGTTTATAAACAATTCGACTTATGTTTATAAACAATATGATATATGTTAATACATGCATTAGTGACATTTTTTAAATGAAGAAACACTAATATTCTATATGCATTTTTATCTTAATTTTACTTTTACTTTATACTTTACATACACATATGTCGCTGTGAGGTTCACCTTTAACAAATCTCGCAGACCTTTGGCCAATATTGTCTCGACAACTTCCATCAGCACAGTAGTTAGTGATCTGCACATCACATGTCTAAGGCGGAAAGGTCATTCCCTGCCCCTGATCGATATTGTTCTGCCGGCATAGCGGTTAGTAATGTAAACATTACAATTGTTTGAGGATATAAGCTCTGGTCTACTCACCCATAGCCGATATTATCCTGTCGGCACAGCGGCTAGTGATATAACCATCACAATTTGTCTGGGGTAGTAGAAAAATTGTACAAGTGCGGGTCTACTGGCGTCCCCCGCTTGTACCATGCACTGGATCGGGAGTAAGCCAACAAGGCACTCGATTCCTCCGTTGTCGCACTGCACGCACTAGATAAGGGAGTAAACGAACAAGGTATCCGATTCCTTTGTACACTGGTTAATGAGTAAGCAAACAAGACACCTCTCCGCGACACCATATTAGCACACACTGGATAAGGGAGTAAACCAACAAGGTACCCGATTCCTTCTTGCACTGGATAGATGTAAGGTCTCCAGGTTCTGTTGAGGCATCCGATTCCTCACACCCGATTCCTTCTTGCACTGAGATAGATAGACGTCCGATAATTCTCGCCGGGAGGCATTCATAAATTTTTCTTTATGTTTGTACACTTTGCTACGTCGTCACTGATTACACACACACCAAACTAAAATTTGTACACTTCGTTGCGTCGATACTGACTACGTGTGCACGAAATGAAATACACACTTTCTTACGCTCACCTGCGGTTATGCTAATTTCTTTGCCAAATCATGACAATCCTTCGCCAAATTATGGCGACCCCGGTCAGGTCATGGACACTTTTTTATCGAATCTTGACAATACCTTTAGATTTATACCATCCTTCCCCTAACAGATATAGGTTGAATATATATATATATATATATATATATATATATATATATATATATCGAGCTAGGTATAAGACCTCTTTAAATGTACATGACATCCTAGATTTTCCTTCTTTGGCATTTGCTACCGCTGAGACCATATACCTCAAGTGGTGCAATAGTGTCTTTGACCAGCTCTCAACTTTAAGATGAGTCCCGGTGCTTTTCTTCCCGTCCTAGTCTTTCTATGATATTACACATTTTCTTTGATTTGATAATTCGAAATCTTAACTACAAATCAAAATTGCTGCCTACTGATCCCCAACAATGATGTTGACAATCTAAATTCACAGCTTCTAAAAAAAATACACACACATCAACCTTTGATAAATATTCTTCATGCTCATTCTCAGCGGATAACACCTTTTATATCCCCAATGGGTGTTCATTAAGCTACCCATGGTGGATACTAGCGCAGTTTCTCCCTTACTGAGGTATATACTCTCTAAGGGAAAATTAACTTCAATCTTTCTCGATTGGAACGTTGATCGTCTCGGTCAATATCAATACGCGCGGTGTGCTTGTTTAGTACACAACACCTATTGGGGTCCATTTGTTGACTTCACTTTTGGGTGAAGATTTTGGGTCTTTCCTTTAGTGACTAGGATCTAGCCTTATAACTTTCCTAATGACTATCTTAGCATCTTAGAAATGGTACCCATCTTCTTCTTTGATATTTCAACCAAATATCCGTTATCTATGTTGGTTCTATATGTGATCAACAATATTTAATACAACGATTAGAGATTACATAAGAGAAGCTTGATGAGAATTCCTATAGGACCTATGGATCATAGGAAAGCCTTACACTATTCTACATCTTTTTAGACTTCAATACGCATCATCATTCATAATCATCATGATCATCATAAACATTATATTTTCATGATCATAACAATGCAATCATTACACCCATGGGGCTGACCAAAATTATTTGAATCCAGTTTCCCCTAAAATACCCACTTGAATATTCTAATTCTTCAAAATTCCCAAAAACTGCCATTGAACAACAAAATCCACTTCAAAAATTTTGATATTATCATTTAGATCTTTTGAAACAAAAAAATTGCAAAAATATCTAATTTTCCAAAAAATTATCAAAATGCCCCTACAATACCAAAATATCAAATTTTCCAAAATCTTCCAGAGTCATCAATAAGTCCTAAAAAGCACACCAAATCATTTCTTATGCCTTCCTGAGAATTGTGACTGTAATATTGCCATACTTCCGGACTACTTCTTGGCACATCGACACCAAAATAACGAATACTTAAAAAAATGCTTTAGGGATCATAAAACCTTCCCCATTGATCGAAAATGACACCGGACACTGTCGTTTAACTCCAAATTTCTTTCTAAACCACCTAGAGCCTTTAAATCCTTTTAACCACTTTGACTAAAGTTGGCCAAAATTACCAAAATGCCATCTCGACTTAATTTTTTACTTGTTTAGCCAAATCAACCCAAATTGAACTCAAACGACATCCAATTAATCCCAAATTTTGGTCATTGAAAGTTAAAATCCCGTTTTACCTAAAAATACATAATTTTGGTCATGCCCATGGTGATATAAGGCAAACCTATTTTTAATAGGTTTTTTGCACACATTTTGATCACATTCATTCATGCATCAATTGAAGTCTAAATCACTCTAAATTTGGTGTGGTGATGTTTTATAATGTTTTTAACATTACTGCATAGGAGTTTGATCAATCGCATCATGATTTCATACACTTTATGTTCAAAGCTCTATTTTTCAGGCCTCCATGTGCATGACATAATCATATTCACATTTCTTCAAAATCATGTCAAATTCATCATTGTGAGTGCTTAGGATTTCCTAACACAATTTTACATGTACTTGGCCAATCAGATTACCAATTCATAGACTTCATGTTCAAATTTTACCTCTCGTGAAAATTTTGAAATCTTATTATATTATTGATTTTCATATCAAATGATCTCAAGTTTGCATAAAACACGTCTCAATCATATTTTACATTATTATGACATTGTCGTTCAATAATTTTGATAAAATTGTACCATTCATTTTTTTATAAAAAATCACCTCATATGACCCATTTTGAAATTATTCCCACGTAAATGCATATAATTAAAGGCCAAAATCATAATAATCTTTATCCTCATCATAATTCACATCTTCATAAATAATTTCATTCAAAATTTGAAACATTTTGATTAGCATTTGCTCCACATTGGAATCTTAATGCATAATGGGTTTAAATTGACATGCGTCACATAATTCACACATATTTTCTTACCAAATTAATTTGGAATTGTCCCTCAATATTTCCAAATCATAAAATACATCTTCATGAATACTTTCATTCAAAATTTCAATTTTCATGAATTTTGCATTTAATACATGTGACCATGTACACTTCACCACCCATGCACATCTGGAACCCAAATTCATGCATTTGGGCTACCTTTTGGGCTTGATTCTGTAGCCTACTTCTCCAGCAAAGTTATGAGACATTTATCCACTGAAAATGCCATCGTTAGACCTAAGCATGAGTTACGTGTTCTAAGCCATATTTGACCATACCTACTACAACTTGTTTTTGTCTTTTAGTCCATACAATCTTGTCTTTTTTTTAGATGACACCCTCTCAGGAATCCACTTCACTGCTCCATGCTTTGCTGGAGATTTTGGCTCATAATCCATGCCTAAATCAGCGGTCATTTCAAACTTAAACCAATGTCAATTAGGAGGAGGCATGGGAGGAGCTTACTTATCCTTTGGATTTGATTGAACAAGCTGGCCACTACATGCC
Organism: Papilionanthe hookeriana x Papilionanthe teres; assembly: GCA_022702705.1. Lineage (NCBI taxonomy): Eukaryota > Viridiplantae > Streptophyta > Magnoliopsida > Asparagales > Orchidaceae > Papilionanthe > Papilionanthe hookeriana x Papilionanthe teres. The sequence goes on from CM040428.1 coordinate 60,786,257, forward strand.
AAACTCTAACCCAACCTTGTCTCTGCTGTATCCTGGCTCCACCCCCAATCTCAACTTACCAAATGCAGTCATTTCAACATGCTTTCCACCTTAACTCTCCTCCCCCATGACTATGAAAAGCTTAAAACCGAAAATGAAGAAGCGAAGGGGGGGGAATGCCAATTTTTGCTAGAGCCCTCTAAAACCTTTGCACCCTTGACTAAACCTGTAGTCCTCGATCTAAGAAACTCATCCCCGACCTCCTCCCTAGCCGGAAACCGCCAACTTTGTCGGACAAGATAAAGTCGAGCTAAATTCCGGCGAACCTCTAACCTGACGTGAAAATCACGTCAAATCGATGCCGCGGGGACATGGATACGCTCAAGGAAGCCTATTTATTCAAAACCTAATTGAGAATAAAGCTCTTAGGCTCAGGTATATCTCTTAAATTAAAATAATAATTTCAAACCATCCTCCCTTCCAGATCAAAAAATAGATCACTAAACTTTGAAGTATCCGTATGAATGTGATCTTCTCTTTGAGTTGAACAAAACGAGTCCAAGAACACAAAATTTGGTTGAGAATCGGAGGAAAACGAAACCCGAGAAATTTTGGTCGTGGGTTTCTTCTCTGCATGCGTTGCGGGTATCAGCGTGAGGGAGAAGTACTGTAGCACTTGTTTATTTTGTTTTTTTTTAAATCGATAAAATTTAACTTAACTTCAAAACTACATAACTTTTTATAGAAAACTCCAAAAAATAAACCGAAAGATGCTATAAATCAGGGAAAGGAGAAGATTTTTTTAAAATTGAAATCACAATTTTTCTTCAATTAAATATTTTAAATTAATTTTTGAACTTCTGGGAAATTTAAATTTTAAAAATTAAAATATAAATGAGAAAAATAGAAAATTTGACAGAGATATTAAATGACATTGGGGGAAGCTTCTCTGGTCTTTCCAAGTCGTTTTAAAGTCATATTTGCATTTTGATTTTTGAACAAAATGACATATTTATGTAAATTAAAAATTAAAAAAAATTATAAAAATTGTAAAACTCTTTCTAATTGAACATATACTATAAACAAAGGTTTGAACATTTTAAACTCATATTTAAAACATTTTTAATAATTAAAATACATTAATTAGGGTTTAGGTTTAATTTAGGCTAGGTTAGGCCGATTCCAACCCAAATCTGACCTAGCCAAATGCTTTCTAGGTCCAATTCAATCTGAACATGAATTTGGGCAGCCAACCCAAGGATTGGGTCAATCACTTATTAAACTCAATCTGAGTCAATTAGAAGCTTAGGTTGGTTAATCCTAAATCAATAATATTAGTTAACTTTAACCTTAGGTTAGTTAACCCTAAAATAATAGGATTAGCTAAGCCTAAGCATTAGATTGGTTAACCCTAATCCATAGTATTAGCTAAACCTAAACCCTAGGTTAGTTAACCTTATTCCATAGGATTAGACAAGCCTAAACCCTAGGTTAGATAACCATAATCTATAGGATTAGCTAGGCTTAAATCATAAGTTAATTAACCTTGAACCATAGCTTAACTAAGCCAACCCTATCCTTAAATCATAACTTTATCTTAAGCTAAGCTTACCCTAAACTTTAGGTTAGAACTTAACTCATAGGTTAAACACAGGAGAAACTTTTAGGTATAATCTTAAACCTAAACTCCTCAACTGAAACATCAACTGTTAATCATAAAACACATTATGATGAGTAAAATTCACATAAGACACATTAAAACTTAAACTAAAACTAAATTGAACACGACAAGACTTTAAAACACGGCTTTGTAGGTTAAGTCAGCTTCTAAATCGTCAATTTCACATAAATAATAACAAGTGAACAAAAATAACTAAAATAAAATACTTAAAATCTGACAACAAGATGTAAACAACCTAAGAGATTTCAACCCTAAAATCAATAAAGTCACTCAAGGATAAATTAATCTTAATTACAAAGATCACATAAGACAACCTTAACGTTTTTTATTCTGATTTACAAAGATTTCTTGGACGATGCATTCTGTGGATGTTGACAAGAATCTTCCGGTCCTGGTGGGCAACCACCTTTCAGACTAGGTAAACTAAAGCACCTGGCGACCCGGCGCGGGGAGCCATAGACATCTTAACCGGGTTTCCACTAATTAATTGATTAATTTAATAATTAATCTAATAAAATATTATTTATTTTTTTATTTGCTGCTTTATTTTACAATGCATACTTTTTACTGTTTTTATCAAACATAGAATGCATGTGTTAAGGACAAATAATGAAAGAATAAAAGTAGTCTAGATTAGGGAAAACTTAGAAATCATAACATTAGAGAATTACTCAAGTGAACTTAGTCTTGACCTAGGTTTGAACTATACCTCCACTACCCTTTAATTAATTCACTATAAAGTTATCGAAACAAATAAAGCTTTTAATAATGAGATTGGAGAACCTGAAGACTTGAAAATATTTCTGTATGGAGCCTGAAGCAGACTTTGTGGGCAGCTTGCGCAAGATCTTTCTTTAGTTTAAATAACAATCTTTAGGATTCCGAGTCTGTCTTTTTTATGACATAAAACCTCTCTTTCTGTTAGGCTTCTGCATAGTCCCGAAATGCCGTATGTCCTAACTTACGTTAGGATTCTGAGGTAGCCACTCTACTTAAAACCTCCTATCTTTCTAGGTTTTTTGTGTAAATCATCATTACACAAATCTAAGCCCTAATTAATAAAACTGACAAGAGTTAACTTAAATTAATATCATCATAAATTGAGTCAGCATTAGGATAGTTTTGAGATTACCAAGAACCTATTCTGGACCTTTAATCTCCCATACTTTTCTTCCTTTGATTCTTAAAATAAAATCTTTCATCCTTGAACCAAATCCTATTTAAAAATTTCACAATCATGTTCGTTGAAAACTCTTCATTTTGAATTCATGAAAACTAAAGATTCCTGATTTTTATCGAGAGTTTTGTTAAGTGTTTCTTTCTCTTAAGATATAATTAATTATAGGGCTTGCCCTCATAGGGAATTTAAAAGAACCCAAACAAAATAAATCCTATTTGACTCCCACATCGACAGAGAAATCTGTCGGTCATCATGCAAACTTGCAGATCAAACGGAAGTCATTTATTTCTATAGTTTATTTAATTGAACTTATCATCAAGTAGTGTATTACCATTCAGGGTGGTACATTACTCGTGGTTAGCTCGATTATTCACTGTAGGAATCAATGAGATCAGTTTGACCCCATTTTCTTCAAATTAAAATACATAATTTCTAAATACTATATTATATTAAAATAAACCGCATGTAGCCGTATGTCGAGCGATAAATTCTGGCGACTCCGCTGGGGTCTTACTCCTCTCTCATGAGTGACGAATCAGATGCCTCAACATACCTGGAGGTCTTACACCTATCAATTGCATGAAGGGATCGGATACCTTCTTGATTTACTCTCTTATCCCGAAGAAAATTGTATTACCCTATTTGACTCCCATACGGTTGGATGCGGTTTAATTTAGTATAATATAGTATTTAGAAATTAGGTATTTTAATTTGAAGAAAACATAGTTAAACTGATCCAATTGATTCTTACAATTTGAATGATCGAGCAAACTACGAGTATGTACCACCCTGAAAGTTAATATACTACTTGATGATAAAGTCAATTAAATAAACTATAGAAATAAATGACTTCTGTTTGATCTGTAAGTTTGCATAATGACTGACAGATTCCTCTATTCGATATGAGAGTTAAATAAAGTTTATTTTAAGCCTGAGTTCTTTTAAGTTCCCTATAAGAGTAAGCCTCTATAATTAATTACATCTTAAGCGAACGTACAATTTAAGAAAACTCTTAATAAAAATCAGGAATCTTTTGTTTTCATGAATTCAAAAGGAAGAGTTTTCAACGAACATGATTGTAAAATTTCCAATAGGGATTGGTTCAAAGTGAACGATTTTATTTTAAGAATCAAATGAAGAAAAGTATGGGAGATTAAAGGTCCAAAATATGTACTTGGTAATCCCTCAAACTATCCTAATGTTTGGCTCAATTTAGGATGATATTAATTTAGGTTAACTCTTGTCAGTTTTATTAATTAGGGCTTAGCTTTGTGTAATGATGATTTACACAAAAAGCCTGGAAAGATATGAAGTTTTACTTCGAGTGACTATCTCAGAATCCAAAAACAAGTTAGGACATACTGCATATCGGGACTATGCAGGAGCCTAAAAAAAAGGGAGGTTTTATGTCATAAAAAAGTTACTCTCGTAATCCTAAGGATTGTTACTTAAACTAAAGAGGTTGTGCACGAGCTCCCACGAAGTCTGCTCCAAGCTTCATACTTAAATGTCTTCAGGTCTTCAAATCTTCAGGACCTTCAATTTCATTATCAAAAGTTTTATTTATTTCAATAATTTTATAGTGAATTAATTGAAGGATAGTGAAGGTATAGTTCAAACCTAGGTCAAGGCTAAGTTCACTTATGCTAAGTAATTCCCTAGTGTTATGATTTTTAGGTTTTCTCTGATCTAAACAACTTTTATTCCTTCATTATTTGTCATTAATACATGTACTCTATGTTTGATAAAAGCAGTAAAAAACATGCATTGTAATATAAGATAACAAATAAAGAAAACAAACAAAAAATTATTAAATTAATTATTAAATTTAATGAATTAATTAGTGACAACCCGTTCAAGATGTCTATGGCTCCGTAGTCCCGAGTCACCGGGTGCCCTAGTTTACTTAGTCATAAAGGTGGTTGTCCATCTGGATCACAAGATTCTTGTCAACATCTACAGAATGCATCGTCCAAGAAATCTTTGTAAATCAGAATAAAAGGGGTTAAGGTTGCGTTATATGATCTTTGTGATTAAGATTTAATTGATCATTGAGTTACTTTATCGATTTTAAAGTTGACTTGTTTTAGGTTATTTACATCTTGTTGTCTGATTTAAGTGTTTTATTTTAGTTATTTTTTTTAACTTGTTATTATTTATGTGATGTTGACGATTTAGAAGCTGACGTAACCTACAAAGTCATGCTTTAAATATTTGTTGTGTTCATTTTAGTTTAAGTTTAAGATTTAATGTTTTTAATGTAAATTTTGCCTATCTTAATGTTTTTTTAGATTAACTGTCGATGTTTCAGTCAAAGGGTTTAGGTTTAACTTAGGTTTAAGGTTATATCTAAAAGGTTCTTCTATGTTTAACTTGTGGGTTAAGTTCTAACCTAAGGTATAGGGTAGGTTTAACTTGAGATAAAACTATGATTTAAGGATCGAGTTAGCTTAGTTAAGCTATGATTTATGGTTAATTAACTTATGATTCAATCTTAGTTAATCCTATTGTTTAGGATTATCTAACATAGGGCTTAGGCTTGCTATTCCTATAGATTATGGTTAACAAATATAGGACTTAGTCTTAGCTAATCCTATAGATTAGAGTTAACTAACATAAGGTTTATGTTAACTAATCATATTCGTTTAGAGTTAACTAACCTAAGGTTTAAGTTAACTAATCATACGAGTTTAGAGTTAACTAACCTAAGGTTTAAGTTAACTAATCATACGAGTTTAGAGTTAACTAACCTAAGGTTCTAATTGACTCAGATTGAGTTTTATAAGTGATTGACTCAATCCTTGGGTTGGCTGCCCAAATCTTTTTTTAGATTGAATTGGATCTAGAAAGCATTTGGCTATGTCAGATTTAGGTTGGACTCAGGTTAGGCTAACTTAGCCTAAATTAAACCTAAATCCTTATTAATGTATTTGAAATATTAAAAATGTTTTAAACATGATTTAAAATGTTCAAACTTCTATTTATTGTCAAATGTTTAACTAGAGAGTTTTACAATTTTTATAATTTTATAATTTTTAATTTACATAAATATGTCATTTTGTTCAAAAATTAAAATACCAATACATAAAAGCTTCCCCCAAGACCATTTAATATCTCTGCCAAATTTTATATTTTTCCCATTTGTATTTTAATTTTTATGATTTAAATATTATAGAACTTCAAAAATTAATTTAAAAATATTTACTTGATGAAAAATCTTAATTTCAATTTAAAAAAAATCTTCTCCATTCCCTAAGTTTATAACATCTTTTCGATTTATTTTTTTGAGTTTTCTACAAAAAGTTATGTAATTTTGAAGTTAAGTTAAATTTTCTCAGATTAAAAAAAACATAATAAACAAATGCTAAAGTACTTCTTCTCCCCTACGCCGATAACTGCGACGCACGCAGAGAAGAAACCGACTGTCGAAACTTCCCAGGTTTCATTCTCCTCCGATTCTCAACCAAATTTCGCGTTATTGAGTTCTTTTTGTTCTGCTCGAAGAGTAGAACACATCTATACAGATACTTGGGTATTTTGTGATCTATTTTTTGATCTGAAATGGAGGATAGTTTGGGATTATCATTTCAATTTAAGAGATATATTTCAGCGTATGAGGTTTATCCTCAATTAGGCTTGAATAAATATGCTTACTTGAGCGTATCAAAGTCCGTGCGACGTCAATTTGACTTGATTTTCTCGTCGGGTTAGATGTTCGCCAAAATTTGGCTCGGCTTCAGTTTTTTCGGCGATGTCGGCGGTTTTTTTGGTCAAGGGCTCTAGCAAAAGTTGGCTTTCCCCATTTCCTCTTCCCCATTTTCGGTTTTAAGCTTTTCATGGGCATGGAGGAGGAGAGCTGAGGTGGAAACTATGTTGAAATGACTGCATTTGGTACGTTAAGATGGGGATGGAGCCAGGAGGCAGCAGAGGATAGGTTGGGCTAGAATTTGACATGTAGTGACTACCTTGTCCAATCAAATCCAAGGGATAAGCTCCTTTTATGCGTCCTCCTAATTGACTTTGGTTGAAGTTTGAAATGGCGACTGATTTAGGCATGTACTAGAAGCCAAAATCTCCCGCAAAACATAGGGGAGTGAAGTGGATTCATGAGAGGGTGCCATCTAAAAAAAAGACATGATTGTATGGACTAAAAGACAAAAATAAGTGGGAGTGGGTCCGGTCAAATATGGCTTAGAAAAAGTGACCCATGCTTAGGTCTAATGATGGCTTTTTCAGTGGATAAATGTCTCCTAACCTTGCTGGAGAAGTAGACTACAGAATCAAGCCCAAAGGGTAGCCAAATGGATGAATTTTGGTTCAAGATGTGTATGGGTGGTGAAGTACATATTCACATGTATGAAATGCGAAATCCATGAAAGTGATGTTACATGAATTGAAATTTTGAATAAAAGTATTCATGAAGATGTATTTTATGATTTGGAAATATTGAGGGACAATTCTAAATTAATTTGGTAGGAAAATATGTGTGAATTATGTGACACATGTCAATTTGAACCCGTTATGCATGGAGTTGCCAATGTGGAGCAAATGCTAATTTAAATGCTTGAACCTTTGAATAAGAATGTTTATGAAGATGTGAATTATGATGATGATGAAGATTAATATGATTTTGGTCTTTAATTATATGCATTTAGGAGGGAATAATTTCAAAATGGGCCATATGAGGGGTGATTTTCAAAAAAAAATTAATAGGGCAATTTTATCAAAATTATTGAACGACGATATTTATAATGATGTAACATATGATTGGAACATGTTTTATGCAAATTTGAGATCATTTGATATGAAAATAAATGATTTAATGAGATTTCAAAATTTCCCTGAGAGCGGTGAAATTTGAACATGAAGTCTATGAATTGATGATCTGATTGGCCAATAACATGTAAAATTGTGTTAGGACAATCCTAAGGACTCACCATGATAAATTTGACATGATTTTGAAGAAATTTGAATTTGATTATGCGATGCACAAAGAGGTCAGAAAAATCGAGCTTTGAACATGAAATGTATGAAATCATGATGCGATTGACCAAACTCCTATGCAGTAATGTTAAAAATATTATAAAACACCACCACACCAAATTTGGAATGATTTGAACTTCAATTGTTGCATGAATGAATGTGATCACGATATGTGCAAAAAAACTATTAAAATAGGTTTGCTTTATGATCACCACGATATGACACCGAGCATGAACAAAATTATGTATTTTTACGTAAGCAAGATTTTAACTTTAAATGATCAAAATTTAAGATTAATCGGAGGTTGTTTGGGTTCAATTTGGGTTGACTTGGCTAAACAAATCAAAAATTAAGTCAAAAGGGTATTTTGGTATTTTTTTTGGAAAATTAGGTATTTTTGCAATTTTTGGGTTTCAAATGGTCAACATGATATTATCAAATAATTTGAAGTGGATTTTGTGATTTAATGACTGTTTTTGGGAATTTTGAAGAATTATAATATTTAAGTCAGATATTTTAGGGAAAACTGGTTTCAAATAATTTGGTTCAGCCGCATGAGTACAATGATTACAATATTATGATCATGAAAATACAATGCTTATGATAATTGTGATGATTATAAATGATGATGCAATGTATTGAAATCCAAAAATGTGTAGAACAGTCTGAAGACTTTTTTATCAGCATTAGGTTCTATAGGAATTCTCATCAAGATTCCCTTATGTAATCTCTAATATTTATATTATATATTATTGATCACATATAGAATCAACATAGAACATAGATTTGGTTGAAATATCTAGGGAGAAGGTGGGTAAATTTCTAAGATGCTAAGATAGTCATTAAGAATGTTCTAAGGTTAGATTTTAGTCACTAAAGGAAAGAGCCAAATTCGTCACCCAAAAGTGAGGTCAACAAATGAACCCTCAATGGGTGGGGTGTGCTAAACAAGCACACTGCGTGAATTGGCTTTGACCGTGGCGATCAACGGTCCAATCGAGAAATGTTGAAGTTAACTTTCTTTTAAAGAGTATATAATTCAATAAGGGAGGAACTACACTAGTGTCCACCATGAGTAGCTTAGTGAACATTCACTGGGGATAGATAATGTTGTTTGCTGGGGATGGGCAAGAAAGATATTTATCAAAGTTTGATGTGTATTTTTTTCTAGAAGCCGTGAATTTGGATTGCCAACATCAATGCTGGGGATCAGTAGATAAAAATTTTGATTTGTAATTAAGATTTCGATTTATCAAATCAAATAAAATATGTGTAATATCATAGAAAGACTAGGTCAGGGAGAAAAGCACAGGGACTCATTTTCAAGTTGAGAGCTAGTCAAAGACTCTATTGCACCACTTGAGCGAGGAATAAATCTAGAGGTATTACCGTGATTCGGCAGAAAGGTGGCAATGACTTGACCGGGGTCGATGTAATTTGGCGAAGGATTGTCGTGATTTGGAAAAGAAATTAACGTAGCCGCAGGTGGGTGTAGCAAAGTGTGTATTTCATTTCGTGTATGTGTAGTAAGTGTCGACATAGCGAGATGTACAAATTTTAGTTTGGTGTGTCAGTGCCGACGTAGCGGAGTGTATAAATTTTAGTTTGGTGTGTGCGTAGTCGGTGCCGACGTAGCAAAGTGTACAGACATTAGGAAAAAAATTAGGAATGCCTTGTGCGCGCAACAAGGGCTTACTATCCTGGTGAGAATTATCAGATGCCTTTATCCATTTCATTGAGCCCTACTCCTATCTTAGAGGTGAGCAATCATATTCCTCTGCAGAACCTGAAGGCCGTACACCTATCCAGTGCAAGAAGGAATGTGGTATCTTACTGATTTACTCTCTTATCCAGTGTGTGCTAATATGGTGTCGCGGAGGTATAGGGTGGTTTGTTGGCATACTCCTTATCCAGTGTACAAAGGAATCAAGTACGTTGCAGATTTCCTTCCAATCCCTTATAATAATTTGGTGTGGGTGGAACAGGTGCCTCAAACGTGTTGCAAGGACTTATTAACTATTCCGGAGAAAATTGCTTACTCTTATCTGAAGTGACGAGTCAGTTGCCTCAACAAACTTGGAGGTCTTACACCTATCTAGTGCAAGAATGGATCAGATACTTTGTTGGTTTACTCTCCTGTCCTGAAGAAAATCGTATGATTCAGATGCCTCAACAAACTTGGAGGTCTTACACCTATCTAGTGCAGAGAGGAATCGGGTACCTTGTTGGTTTACTCCCTTATCCTGAAGGAAGTCATAGTAATCAGATGCCTCAACAAACCTAGAGGTCTTACACTCATCCAGTGCAGGAAGGAATCAAGTGCCTTGTTAATTTACTCCCTTATCCTGAAGAAAGTCGTAGAAATCGGTTGCCTCAACAAACCTCGAGGTCTTACACCTATCAAGTGCAGGAAGGAATCAGGTACCTTGTTGGTTTACTCCCTTATCTTGAAGAAAGTCTGAAGAATTAGATGTCTCAACAAACCTGGAGGTCTTACATCTATTCAGTGCAGGAAGGTATCGGGTACCTTGTTTGTTTACTCCATTATCCTGAAGAAAATCTGGAGTTGTGTGAAAGTTTGATATCTAGAATTGGAAGGGGAATTATGAAAGAGTTGTGAAAATATGAAACATCTTTATATGGAGATTATCAAAAAGATTTTCAAAGATTTCAAACTAGTTGGGGATTGGCAGGTGGGCATTCTCAACGAAACGCATGTTATGATACAACTATGCATAGAATAAGACTACACAGGATTTTCTCAAAGAATTCATCATGATTTAGAGCAGACACTGTAAATTTCTCGAATGGACTCTCGATTTTGATCTTAGATCGAGAACCCCATTTGCGACTTATTTGGTTCTCATTTTACGAACTCGAACTTGGTCTTTCGACTAGCACTACGCTATATGCAATTGGAAATATCCTTAGAAAACCTATGTAGGTAGACACACATACAATTCATTTCTCTTGGCCTTCTACTGCAATAATTTTGATTGAAATGGATATTACACTACCAGATGTAGAAGAAATCTGGCTTGACTCTGCTCACAATGGTATCGACCAGCTTTTTTTTTCTTTTGAAAGATAATTATAATGATTTAATTTAATATAAAAGATATATCATTTTGAAAGTAGTTTTGAAAATAGTGTATTTTAATTTTAAAAAATGAGACCGCCTGGATCTCATTTGTCCAGTAATTTGCATAATCGTGCTTGCAGTGTCACGAATGATACACTTTCTCGAAAGATTAATGTATCCTCATGACGGTAGAACACGATCATACGAACTAAGACACTCGTGACATCCGATTTGGTCACGAACGCTTTATGTGTGACCAAATGAGTTCACTTACCTAATAAAAAGATTAGTAGGGTTTATTTACTGCAGGTTCAAGTTTCTTATAGAAATGAACTCATAGTTAATTACATCCCAAATGACTGGTGTCACTTGAGAAAAGCTCGATAATGATCGGTAGTTAAATGTGAAGAATTCGAGGTTTAGGTTTTCACGGTAGGACGTGGAAAAACAAGTGGGAGTGGCTCAAATGGGAACAGTTATTTCCAGGAGTTCAAAGGAAAAGAAAGGTAAGGGATGTCACAGATCTGAGGCGAGCCCCAGTAACTTCCCAACTATCTTATGGTGTAGCTGCGTTTTGGAGACGATGTTTCTTAAATGTTTAATCCCACTAGATTTTATTATTTGGGACTTAGACTGCATAATACCGAGATTATGCGAATAACCATGAGAGATAGGAGGGTTTACGTCATCCGCACGACAACTCTCGAGCACCAAAGCGAGTTAGGATTTACGGCCTTGCTAACACGGTTGCACGGATGCCAAAGAGGAGAGTGAGGGTTTACGCGGCTACGGGCGAACTACCTCGAAGTTACATATGTTGTCATTTAACTAGGAATGTTTAATTGTTGTAGAATGGCGACGACTGCACTTAGTGGTTTGCTCCTTCTTTCCTCGTCAGTCTTGCCCGCGGTGTATGCTTCCGAGTTTCTTGTTGAATGATGATCACTAAGTCTAAGGTTCAAATGGTTTTATCAAGTGTGTTCCAATGTTTTGGTGTCAAAGTTTTGATTTTGTTTTGTTTTTTTTGTTTTGGTTTCAGTTTCAGTTTCAGTTTCAGTTCAGGTTTTGCATGCAGAATAGACAAATTGCAGGTATATGAAAAATACTTGAAAAGTAAATTGCAGTAAAATAGATTACAGTAAAGTAAATTGTAGTAAATAAACTGTAGAAGCGTACCTGGGCATCTGCTACTGTCGCCAGATTTGTGATGCAAACATGATATCATTCGCAGGAATTTTAAATAAACTTGCAGGCAAATTAAGTAAAAAGAGAAAACCTAGCACGAAAGTCAGAAAAAAAAATGAGTAGTAGAAATCACAAATAAAACTTGTAGTCACATATGGAAAACTGGAACTAGGTGTGAGACGTCGATGAGGCGGGGGCTCGAAGCCGAGGCGTGTCTACTCTACTACGCAGACGAGATTCATCGAGCAGACGATCTACGAAGGTAGTGCATTAACCTCAATCAAAGTGAATAACGATGGACCTTTATAGATTTTATAAGAATGCTTTGATCTTCGTGCAAAAGTTGTTGTTTAAGTTTTTATGCGAGTTCTTTTAATGACGAAAATAGAGTTTTGTTTTTATTTTTGTAAAGTACTTTGTAAAGTAATAGATTCACGTCTTAGTCATTTCTAATCGTCTTGAGAATGCACGACGACCTAAGATGCGTTGGGGGAACGATTTCGCGAGAGTCGGCGAATAGTATCGTCGGTTCTTTCCTCTCCCGCTATGGAGGGTCCTCGAGAGTAGGAGATCTTATTATAATTATCCGCTCGTATCCTCGTTTAGCACACATTAAGCATTATTATCGTCGCTCTCGCCACCTAGGCTCTCGGACTTACACGGTTCGATGATCAATATGTGGCAAAACAAATGTCCCTCATTGCCAGGAGGATCAGAGCGTAATATTCAAGCTCAAATCCCGGTGCATTGAGTTTCATTATATGTTAAGTCATGTTGGGGAATTTCACAATTGATTTAATTAGGAAAGTGTGAACCACATTTTGGTGCGTCCTCGTGTCTAGTGTCTCGATCAGTTTGTGAATTATGGTCAGGTACTTAGTTTCACTATGCATTCAAATGTTAGGTGGATGTGCTCTCACCTAGACTGTGCTTCTAAGGTCTAGGAAGCGCCATTGAAGTTTAAGTGGGTGAACCCTCACTTAGGGTGTGCCCCTAAAGTCTAGGAAGCCTACTGAAGATTAGGTGGGTGACTCTCACCTAGGGTGTGCTCCTAAGGTCTAGGAAGCCTACAATGAAGGAATAGGAGGATGGGCTCTCACCTAGGGTGTGCACCTAGGGTCTAGGAAACCTACACTTTAAATCTCACTTAAGTGTTTTCTAACTAAACATCAAATATCTCCTAAGTGTTTCCCAATTAAATCAGAAATTCCCTTTTTTTTGACCTAACCGTTTTTAACAATAATAAAATAAAATAAAATAAAATAAAATAAAATAAAATAAAATAAGAACGGAGGCCGGTCCACTTTCAAAAACTAGTAAAGCCGAAAGGGGGAAAAAATGCAAGTGAATCGAGCCTAAGTCGCAATCTTAAGACCTCCAACGACTCGGGGCTGCAATTAACAAGCCAATGCGGCGATTCTTTGACCTCCTACGACTCTGGCCAGCGGCTAGACAGCAGTTCTAAGGCTTCCTACAACATCTCTAAACCACTAGACGACAAATCTACCCTTACTACAGCATTCCCAAGCATAAAGCATCACTTTCCAACCTTCCAATGTCATCCTACAGCTTCCAAATGATCCAAACAGCAGTTCCAAGCTTCTCCCAACTTTCCTACAGCTCTCTACAACACTAGGCAGCACTTAATTACACCAAACAGCATTTTTACTCTTCCAAACAGCATTTTTACTCTTCCAAACAGCAATTCCAAGCTTCTCCCAACTCTCCTACAGCACCTAAATGATCCAAACAACAATTCCAAGCTTCTCCCAACTTTCCTACAGCTCTCTACAACACTAGGCAGCACTTAATTACACCAAACAACATTTTTACTCTTCCAAACAGCATTTTTACTTTTCCAAACAGCAATTCCAAGCTTCTCCCAACTCTCTTACAGCACCTAAATGATCCAAACAGCAATTCCAAACACAAACAGCAGCCCTAACAGCAACCTAAACATCCAACAACAGTTTTTCAGTGTTGGACAGCACTTTAAAGCACTTACACAGCTCTCACAGCACTTCTACAGCAGCTCACAGCACTTGATTGGTAATGGACAGCACTTTTCAGCACTCCTACAACCACTATATGGGTCCTAACAAGAATAATAAAGCCCCCCTTACAAAACTGAATGAGTTGACCAAACAAAACTGCATTTAAAGCTTCAAAAAAAAGGTAAGCAAAGCAACACTTAAATGAAATGCAAAGCTCCCAAAAACAATAAAAAAAATGCAGTCCCCAAAACAGTGTATAGAACAATCTCAGAATAATTCTCTTAATGTCTAATGCAGTGTATAAAACAGCCTTGTTGACCTCATTTTAATGAGGTCTAAGGATATTCCTCTTAGACCCTAGGATCTAGCTTTAGGAGTTCCTTATTGACCATCCTAGCGGACTAGTCACGGAACCCACCTCCCATAGAGCTTCGAGCCACTTCTAAACTCGTTTTTGTGAAACCTCGCATGAGTAGTCCCAAGCACTCGACTTCTGGTTGCAAGGGCTAAAGACTAACATGTAGAGGGCCCGAAAATGAGTTCCCATAGGGGCAGACGGCCAAAGATAAACCCTTAATGACGTTCAAATTCGCGCGCACCATAATTTGACACTTTTTGACCCGATCATCGGCGAACTTGTCCGGACGACCCCGGATGACGAAACGGACCACACAGATGCGTCCGGGACGTCGACTTTAGCTAGGAAGGATACCCATATTGTTATGGTTCCACGTGCGGGCGAGCAACACGAAAATCGATGCGTTTTTTTTTAATTAGCGGGGCACCGGTTCGGACTCAGCCCGGGTTCGATTTGAGCCTGACACAGGTTGAACACAAGCATAGCTGTTTCAAATTTTAAAATTTGAATTTCAAATTTAACCACATAATTCTATCTTAATTAGATTTGATTATGGGTTATTATTTTCCTAATGAAGTGCGCCCCAGATCGGAAAAAATTCAATTCCCCGCTCATTGCAAACTTAACGGCTATGAGAGGCGCGGGGAACAAATCTCGTTAAACTGGACAAATCTGGTCATTCGGCCTTCATCTTCCGGCCCCGTTTCTCTCTCCCGCTGGTTCTCTCTGGATCGTCCCATCTCCCTCACGCAGAGACTCTCGCTTGGCTCGCCTCTCTCAGACGCCGAATCGGAGGCTGCTCTCGTCTCTCTTGCTCGCTTTCTCCGCACGAAGTCGCTCGCCCCTCTCTGCGACACGAAGTCGCTCGCCTGCTTCACCCCCTTCCTTCCTCGTACACGAAGCCCGCGGCCTCCCTGTTCCCCGCGACAGAAATCCCGTTCACTCTCTCTTCATCGAAGGATCTCTCGCTCGCCTTCTTTCCAACGCTCGCTCGCCCGAAGCCACTCGGCTCTCTTCCTCGCGTCTCCCTCACGCTCGATTCCGCCTCCAGGCTTCCTCCCTCACTCGACCGCAGCCCTCGCCTGCTCCTCGCGCGTGACCCGAAATCCCCCGCTCACCTCCTCTTTGCATCGCGGTCGCCCTTCTCTTCCGCTCATCTCTGCGAACCAGAGTCCCACGCTCTTTCTGCGATCCGAGCTTCCCACTCCCGCTCGCCTGCTACTTCTTCTCGTGCGCGACAAAGCAGCTCGACAGAAACTCTCACGCCTGCTCGAGGCCGCTCGAGGCCGCTGCCTCGTTTCAGCTCCTCTGCATCGAGAACTGCTTTGTCTCTACTGCTCGATCCCGCCACTGCACGCGCGACCCAAACAGTGCGACCTGCTCCCCTCTCTCTCGATTCGGCCTCAGTCGCCTCTCCCTCTTCAGCCCGAAGCTCTCCGTCGACTTGTCCTCTTCCTCGCAGGTATTTATGCAGTGAGTTGGCCGCTATTTTAAATCTGAAATTTATTTTTATGGATTAAATCTGAAGTTTATCCATTAAACAGTTTGGTATGCTACTCTTCTGTTCATGCATTTCATTGTCTCTATCTTTCTATTTGTGCTTAAACTCGGATACTTAGATCGAGTGATAGTGGTGATCATGATTTGTCTTGTTGGAGTTATTTTCTATTCACTGCACTCATATGCCTAAGATTCGATTGATTTTACGTAGTCAGGGAAGAATTACATGCATATGATTCGTCACTTATGTATTTACATATCAGCACCTAAACTTAAATCTTAGGTTGCCACAAGATGTCACAATTCATGTCAAACTATTCCTAAGCATTTACATGCCTTACACCTGAACTTTGCTTTTGCAGCAATACCACCCAATATTCCAACTATTTTGGAGTCGTTACTGGTGTCGATTTTGAGCTATTTAAGTGATGATTTTGGACGATTTTGGGACTGATTTGTGATTTTTTTATGTGATTTTAGGACTGATTTATGACTGTTTTAAGTATCATTTTGGGGCTGATTTTGAGAGTGTTACCTACTGTTTTGGGGTTAAATTTGATAATTATATTTTATGTTTTGGGGCCAGATTTGGAGTCTTATTTACTGTTATGGGTTTCATCTGATTACCATTTCAATGTTTTTTATGCCGATTCACTTACTATTTTCCGTTCTTTTTGACTTTACTAGTTCTTTTTAAGTGGGTCAGTCTTCTCCTGTCATTTGTTTTTCTTGCTTTTGTTAAACGGTTAAGTCATAAAAAAAAGGAGGAATTTCTGATTTAGCTTGAGGAAGGGTAAAACACTCTTAATCACTTCAGGCACGAGTCAAAGTGTAGGATCCTTGGATTTAGGTGCACACCTTATGTGTAGCCCCTTTACTTAACCCCACGCATGAGCTTCACTAGACCTTAGGAGCACACGCTAGGTGAGAACCCATCCACCTAATCCTCAGGCATAGGCTCCTAGAGTTAGGAGCACACCTCAGGTGAGGCCTATCCACCTAATCCTCGGCATAGACTCACTAGAGTTAGGAGCACACCCTAGGTGAGAGCTATCCACTGTCCTCGGCGTAGAGCTTCACAGAGTTAGAAGCACACGCTTTAGGTGAGAATCCGTCCACCTAATCCTCGGCGTAGGCCTCACTAGATTTTGGAGCACATCCTGAGTGAGAGCCCATCCATCTAACCTTCGAATGCACGATGAAGCTAGGCACCGACCCTAATTCACAGGCCATTCGAGACACTGTGACCGGAGAATGCCTGAGGGCTTGGTTCACCCTTCCTCAATTAAATCAATGTGAAATTCCCTAAAATGACGCAACAATAATGAAACCCATGCACGGGATTTGAGCTCGAGTATTACGCTCGAATCCTCACAGCGATTGGGGACATTTGTTTTGCCACATATGGATCATCGGACGGGTGTGAGTCGAGGTCCAGGTGGCGAGGGCGATGATGATAATGCTTATGTGTCGCTATACGAGGGATACGAGGGATTCGAGGGATAATTAGAATAGTATCTCTCTACCTCGAGGACCTTCGATAAGGGAGAGGAAAGGACCGGTGATCTTATTCGCCGACCCTTGGTGAGATCGTTTCCCAGACGATCTTGGGTCGTTAGTAGTCACTAACACGATTAGAGTGACTAGCACATGGACTATATTACTTTACTAAAATATTTACAAAAAAACAAAAATAAAAATCTCTTTTCTTGTTAAAAAGAACTCTGCATAAAAACTTAAACGACGATTTTTGCATGAAAATCAAAGAATTTATTTCTTATAAAATATATAAAGGTCCAGTGGTTAGTCAGCTTGGATTGGGTTAAGGACTACCCTCCTTAGATCGTCGGGTTGGTAACTCTTATCCAAGGTCGGATAACGACATGATCAGTCTACGAGCCCCTATCTTACGATGTCTTATACTTGGGTTCCGTCTTTCATATGTGACTACAAATTTTATTTGTGATTTCTACGACTCGTTCTTTTTTTGACACTTCGTCTTTGGGTTTTCTTTTTACTTAATTTTCACTTGTAAGTTTATTTCATGCGAATGATATCATGCTTCGCAATACAAATCATGCGACGATATGAGATGCTTGCAGTACGCTTTTACGGTTTATTTATTGCGATTTCTTTCTTGAATGTCTATCTCGCTGCGATTTACTTTTCAAGTATTTTTCATATACGCATATGATTGTACATTACGTATGCAAACACGAAGCGAAAGCGAAATCAAAACAAAATCAAACTTTGACACCAAAACATTGGAACACACTCGACAAAGCCATTTGAACGCTAGACATTAGATGCACTTCTTGATGAAGCTTGGATCGAGAAGTAAGAGGATCTTGCTGACAAAACTCTTCCTAGTTTAAATAACAACATATAGGACTTCGAGGTAGTTCGCCCCACGCGGCGTAAACCCTCACTCTCCTTTTTAGGCTTCTGTGTAACCATGTTGCACAGCATAAGTCCTAACTCGCTTTAGGTTCCGAGGTTGTCGTACGGTACGACGTAAAACCTCCTATCTCTGCGGGCTATTTGCATAATCAGATATTATGCAAGTGTAAGTCCCAAATAATAAAATTGACGAGGATTAAATATTTAATTAACATCGTCTCCAAAACGCGACCGCACGATGAGGATAGTTGGGAAGTCGACTTGGGCTCGCCTCAGTTTGTGACATCCCTACCTTTTCTTTCTTTGGACTCCGGAAATAACTGTTCTCATTTGAGCCACTCCGATTTGTTTTTCACGTCCTACCGAGTGAAACCTAAACCGCTCGAATTCTCGAAGACGGAATCGCCGATCATTATCGAGAGTTTTCTCGAGTGACACGAGTCATTTGAGATGTAATTAACTTATGAGAACTTGCCTACTATGGGAAGCTTGAACCTGGGTAAAATAAACCCTACCTAATATTTCATTAGGAAGGGAAGCTTGTCGGTCACGCATAAAGGTTCGCGAGATCGAACGGATGTCACTGAGTCCTTTAGTTCGTATGATTGGGTCTACTGTCGCGAGATACGTTACTTCTTTCGAGAGGAATATCATTTGTGACATCGAGCACGATTATACGAATTGCCTGGACAAATGAGATCCAGGGCGGTCTCGTTTTTCGAAATTAAAATACATTACTTTCAAAACTACTTTCAAAATCATATATCTTTTATATTAAACTAAATCACCAAATTTTTATATTCTTTTAAAAACAAAAAAAAGCCGGCCGACAAATTCTGGCGACTCCGCTGGGGACTAGTTCCTCTCTCCATTTTGATCAGGAGGTTTTGTCTTCATACATCGGCAGTGTGTCCATGTCCCTCGTGGGCCGATTGTTCTTCGTTGAAATATCGTGCTCATTTCTTCCTGAGCCGTATTGCCAATTCTTTTGGATTACGGAGCCATTTGTTTAACCACCATTAAACAGAGTGGTTCAGGAATCCTTAGGGTTTAGTGGGGTGAACCCCCGATAGGTGTGGTAGGTTAGGAGCGGTTTATTGAAGCGAGTTCGATGCGAAGTTGACATCCTCCAAATGTCGGACCGGGTCTTATGTTTCATTCCTTTTTGAGTTTGACTTATTCTTAACAAGTTAAAACTGAAACTTCTCTATCACAATCCTCCCTTTAAACTCCAAACAAAACACAAAAGGGTGTAAGACAAAATTCACATGAATAAATTCACAGGATGCCCATTTTATAAGACAAGTGTGTCGACTCGAGTACCTCCATCGAAACTACGAAGACACGAGACATTACTGACTTCTGAAAATTCTTCGAATGACAGAGATGATGTCGTCACCGAAAATGATCTTCTCGTTCGACGGAAACCTGCCCTACGACAAGGCTGCTCGCTACCAAGGATCATTGATCAAGTTTGGAATCGGCTTCGACGAGGTCGAAGTTATTCTCGACGAGGCGCCTTATGTCTTCTTCGAGACAGTGCCTCGACAATAAAAGAGCCAGCGCCAAGTTCGACCTCGAGTACGCGAGCAAGAGTTCCCCGTACTGAGGAAGTCCAAGGACGGGAAGACTTTTGCTAAGACCGTTGCTTCTGATCCCGTCAAGCATGTCAGCCCCGTGGAAAAGAGGGTTGTCACTGCCACAACTACTGGATTCACAGTCACTGCACCAGTTACACCATCAGTCAAAGGAAAACAGATTTTTAATGAGGAAGAATCAGTCGATGCCCTTGCCCCACTGTTGTCTGTCATCGAGATTGGATCTAGCTCAAAGTTCGGTCAACTTACCAGAATACAACACAAAAATAAGAACAGAAAGATTTTAAAAGCCAAAAGGGCAAAAGCTTTGGAGACCGTTCGGCCGCGAAATTCCTCGGCGGGATGAAATTGGATGGTACGAGACCGCACCTTTCCTTGGAGGAAGCGGGTTTCACCCATTGTTTGCCGCTCTCGGAGAAGAGAGTATTCATAAGATTGCTTGCTTGCCTCTCGAAAACACACGGAGCGCCGAGCCGATTCGGTCTCGGCCGGGTCCGAGAACACGGTTGCCGCCACGAGGGGAGATTCTCACAAAGGATCACTAGTTACTGCATCCGGACCACGCATTAAGGACCACGATTTATCCAGGAGAGGCGAGGCCCCTAAAGAGACGTCTGAGTCTCCGGACCTTGGTTCCGAAGGAGAAGTTGCGGAGTCCTAAGGTTGCGGAGCGAGTGCCGCAACGGAGATCAAAAGACGTCTCCCCGCAAAGGATTCTAAGTGCGATGCTCCAATCATTAGTGTTCGGCCACGTCGAGCCGGTGTTGATGGGAGGTGTACAACAACGATCCCGGTCGATCTCGAGATCATTAAAGGGAAGTCGATTGAGGAAAGAGCGGCGAAACTCGGAGTCGACATCGCGGAGTCGTCAAAAGAACAAAGAGGAAACATCAGTGATGGAGAACATGATTCGTCATATCATATGGATGAAGATTTCGCAGAGATCCTTATGGTTGAGACTAGAGCCTCTGCGTCATCGCGCGGTGCTCCTTTGCCTACCGAGGAGAACGCCGAGGATGAGTCACAGAGGGTCATCCAACAGAGGGATGAGCTTATCATCCGCATGGAGAAAAGGATGGAGGAGATGACGGCCGTTATAGCCTCATTTCAGAATCAACCTCAATCTCCGAGAGCAGCCTCTCCAGAAATAAACCGGCCAGAGAACATTCATGTCGCAGATGAAATGAATGGTTCAGCCCAAAACACTATACCTGGAAAAGGACATCAAACGGATAGTTGAACAACAAGTAAAGGAGGCCTTAGCCCAATCCAAAGGAGGAGCATTGATTCGAAGGGTAGACCATATCCGGAGGAATTTGATGCGATGCTCTACCCGAAGAGGCTTCGTGCCACCTACCTTCAAAACTTTTGATGGAACGGGAAATCCCCGTCGGCATGTTGCACACTTCCGAGCGAGTCTTCTGCAACGCGGGTAGCGTAGCACTATTATTTCGTCGGTTCGTTAGCGATCTCTCGGGGTCGCATTCGATTGGTATGCGGAATTACCCGATGGGTCAATAAAGACATTCACGGAAATTGGAGAACATGTTTGTCAAGAGGTTCGCTGGAGCTCAACATCATATCACTGTGGGTGATCTTGTGGTGGAAAGACAGAAGCCGACAGAAACTCTAGTGGAATACATTCTGCGATGGAGAAACCTAAGTATGAAATGCGAGCCACCTTTGAAAATTTTAGCACAGCCACATTTCTGGTGTCGCTGCACTTCTTTTGCTTGCAATCCCTTGTTCAATTCTTTAAGCCTGCACCAGCCGCAGCCACTCTCTGTCATTTTATACACACTTCATACTAACCTATCCTTCACCTCAATTACCTAATTCTGTTGCTGATGACTTTCAAATCATCTTGTCCAAATCTCTGGTCAATTGATAAAACAAAGCCCTTTGTTAATGAAAGATGATTTAAAATAATTTTGCTAGGCAAGCATCTACTCTAAGTCTATAAGATCTTCTTAGACGGTGTAACTCATAACCATTGTTAAGAATTTTTTAGTCTTCTTAGGTTTACAAATTACTTTGATTAAGTGGACTAAAAGAACTCGAGATGATGGAGATCTTGATTGATTTTGTTATTATTCCCTGCAATATTCACTATTAGTTAAAAGTGATAAATTTCATGAATCCAAATTTAAAATTGTTGCTATTATAAACTAGGCAATTAGGGTCTATGAACTTCTCTTAATTCAAAACTCTCTAGTGACTTATAGATGTAATTAATCATAGGAGTTTTCTTTTATGAGAAACTTGAAACTAGATCTTGACGTCCTTCTAAAACAAGGGTGAAATTTTTGGGTTGTATTTAATCTGTAATCTAAAAAATTTATCAATCATAAAAAAGCCCGGCGTAACTTTTTGAAGCCCCAGATGATTCTGTGCATTTGCCTCATGTGGCTGGGTGTAGATGATCCTTGTTTTGCTCATTACTTGGCAGCACACTGCTGCCACCGCTGGTTGCTGTCACTAGTGCTTTAGAATGAAGGAAAAAAACTTATAAAAGTGCTCCCTGGTTTCATCCCTCAACTTTAATTATAAATACTGTCAACCTGTCATATTGTTGTTAATGCAGCTGTGCTTATAGTGAATTATATACTAGCTTGTGGATGCAAATGTAGCTTGTTGACTTAGATTCCCGATTTTCTTTGTTTGTACAAATACAAGGCATAAACCAAAATTTGGCATATTATAAAAGATGAGTTTTATTATTTCTTTTTTTTTCCCAAATATCACCAATCAGGGGTGACATTTATGCAAATCATGACATTACGCTTTTATGTGCCAAACTATTACGTTTACTCTTCATTGCTGTGATTTCAACATCGGTTTTTCTTTTTTTTCTAAGCATATCACAGTTTCAATATATAAAATTTTTAAATCATGTGTTACTCTTCAAGTTTTTCCTCGCTCTATTCTATCCATGTCCCCTCAAAGGTTTCTGAAGCAGACTATAGGAAGTGGAGCTGTTATATATTTTGTGAAATTTCCATTCAGTTCCTCTCACAGCAAAGCAACTATTTTATCCAACAGCCTAAAAATTATATAACTTCTTTTTTTGCCTTATTTAATTTTGAATTTATTATGTGAATTAGAGGGTGTACAACAACTAGCTTATACACAGATCTCAATGATGTTAAATATAAACAACCTGATCAAAGATAGAAGCAAACTAGTACTTGGTACAATATGCTGCTTAAAGACTCTATATTTGCGTATCTGAAGGTGCATGTCTGGTCAGAAATCTGAAAATGGTCATAATAGACTTTTAGTATTAAAATCTACATTGATAAATTTGCCCTTGCCTTTTGTCCCCCAACCCTTTAATACAGTAATAAAAACTTGTTTTTTTTGACAGCAAGCCAAATTTTCATTCTGTTTTGATGCAGAGTAATACCTGCTGAAATAAAAAAAATGTTACCTTCACATCAAAAGATTGAAGCATTTATCTACATTTATGTCGTTAAATGCTGTATTTGTTTTATTTGTTGTTATAGCTGCTGTGCCAGAAAACCAATCGAATGGGTACTTACTGATTGCTACAAGCGGGGGACTTAATCAACAAAGAACGGGGGTAAGAAGTATATTCTTTTTAATTGATTTTCTTGCTCCGCTTCTATCTCCCTTTCATGCTCACACAATATTGTTGCCTTATCTATATATATATGTTGAAGTTGGGAATAGACTAGCTCAATTTCATTTATAGGAGGAGGGGTATTTAAACCCAATTACAATAGGCATAATAAAGAAAGTAATAAAAACATAATAAAATAACTATAAAAAAATAAAAATAGAATAAAGCAAAAGGATAAATATATAATCAGGGAATAAAATCAAATAAATAATAATGGCGTAAGGATAGGTGTTATAATCTAATGCTCCCCTTCAAGTTGAAACATAGATGTCAGTCATGTTCAATTTGGACTTGAAGTCATCGAACAAAAGGCACGGCCTATTCTTGGTGAGAACTTTCGCTAGTTGGTTACTGGAGGGCACATTTGGAACGCAAATCTCCCCGGACTCGTTCTTTTCCACTTGAAGTGTCGGTCGATATTTACATGTTTGGTATAATCATGCTAGACTGGGTTGTGAGCAATGCTGATTGCAGCCTTGTTATCACAGAATAACTGCAGCCGAACAGAGGCTGACATATGGAGTTTGTGGAGTATGATGCCTAGCCAGAGATCTTCGCAAATTTTTAAGGACATGGATTGGAATTCTACTTCAATACTGCTTCGAGCAATCACAAACTGTTTTATTTCCACATGACAAGATTGCACCATACAAATGAGTAATACCTTGAGGTGAAACGCCATCATGAATTGATTCGATACAATTAACATCTATATAAACAAGAATAGACCGAGTGGTGTGGTGGGAAAAAAATAAACTTGAGCCCAATGTACTTTTTATGTAGTGGAGAATCTGGTGGACAGCTTGGAGGTGGTGCTTGTAGGGATTTTTATATGAATTGACTCAACATTCCAACTGCGTGGTATATGTCGAGGCGAGTATGAGTTAGGTAAATGAGTTTTCTCACAAGACACTGATAATGAGTTTTGTTTACATGTACTTGGATAATTTTTTATTAGGATTCATAGGAATAACAATGGGTTTGCACAGGAAAATGTTGTTATCTGTCTGGAGGTTATTCATGTATTTGCGCTAAGACAAACAAATTCCTCGAGAGGATCGAACCACTCCATACCTAACAAATACCAGAGAGATCCTGAATTCTTCATCTCGAAGGACGAAGCAAGAATTTCATTGAAGGACTCAAATACTCGGACATCATTACCTTTAAGAACAATATCGTCAATATAAACAATAAATATAACTACCTGGCTATTAGAGGGGTGCCGAAAGAAGCGGGTGTGATCCATTGAGCCTGAGTAAAGCTATGACCCATGACCTCTTTTGTGAGCTTGCCAAACTAGTCCCTTGGGACAGCTTTAGCCCATAACGAGACTTTCGTTGTCTGCACATTTGTCGTTTGAGGCAGTGGAATTAAAACTCGGAGGGAGAGACATCTTACACCTCTTATGCCAGCCCACCATTCATAAATGCATTCTTGACAATTAGTTGGAATAAAGGCCAATCCATATTCACTGCAAGTGACAACAAGACTTAAGTAGTGTTTAAGCCATTGTAGCAAATGTCTCCTTATAGTCAACTCCATAGGTCTGTAAGTATCATTTAGTGACCAATCTTGCCGTCAGAGTTAAACATGGTGTTATAAATTCATCAACACCATATAAATTTCTTACCCCGGGGATGATCCACGATATCCCACATATGGTTTTACTGAATGGGGTTCATCTTCTCTATTACGGTCATTTTTCAGGCTGGATCAGCAAGAGCAACCTCAAGTAGCAGGGATCTGATGATATGTCAGGGCAATAACAAATGCTCTGTAGGTCGGCGATAAACTGGGAAAGACACATATTTTGCCATAGAATTGTGAGAGCATGCTTGATTGCGTACCTTACTCGGATAACTCACCTCCTCATTTAGAGGAGGGGCTGTGCTGAGGATGTCGCCTGGAGTGGAGTTAAGGACTTGTAAAGGTTAGCAGGCTCCTAAGTTTGAGCATTGGGGCAGACACTGACAGTGGGAGGAGGAGATTTTGCACTCAAGCATGACCTCAGGACGGCTAAGAGGGTTTGTAACTTGTGAATTTTGGAGGAGACTCTATTTATGAGATAAGTGGTAGTTAGAATGACATTGTTCCAAAAACGTTTGGGACATTGGATTGAAATATAATAGAGCGACCAACATCGAGGAAGTGACGATTTTTTTCTCTGCTACCCTATTTTGTTGAGGAGTGATCGTGCAAGTATTTTGATCGAGGGGATGTCTTTAATTACTAAAAATTCACTTAAAATAGAATTGAAAACATTATGACGATTGTCGGTTTGAAAGACCTGAATAGAATTTTTGAATTGAGTTAAGGCAAAGGTGTAGAAGTTTTGGAAGGTCACGTGGACTTATGATTTTTTTTAAATGTCGACCAACGTCATTCGAGTGTGATCCTTAATTAAGGTCAATAAGCATTGTGTGTAAGGGTGAGTTGGGTAATGGACCTGGTGATGTTGGCTAACTGGCATGTCTCATGATTGAAATTAGAGAGATTTTTATTAGAGAACATCAAATGATACATAATTTTCAAATATTGAAAACTATAATGTTCTAAACAACAATTTAATAATATAATGAGACTTTCAATGACTCAATTTTGGCTATAACTTTTTAGTGCAGTGTCTTCACTCCATGTTTTTGTCTTCGAACTAGTAGAGTCCAGTTACCCTTTTAGCAGTTCCAATCATTCTCGCCGAATGACGATCCTGAAAAACTTAACAATCAGAAGAGAAATTAACAACTCAATTTATATCACTTAACAACTTGCTGACTGTTAATAAATTACATTGCAGTCGATAAACATGTAAAACAAACTCCAGAGTTAGATTGATCGCTAGTATAATCGACCTTTTTCCAGCAATGGAGCTACATGATCTATTGACAATTATGACAATATTTTTTTTCAGAGAACGTGCAGTAAGTTGAGAAAGCATGCGAGCAGCCAATCATATGATCTGTGACACATGAATCAATAATTCATGGACTAGAGGAGAAATAAATTGTGAGAGCCATAGGAAGAGTACCTTGTCAAATATGGGAGGTAGATGAATCCACAGAGACTTGAGTGACTCCAAAAAATTTAATCAATTGATCCATCTGGTTCTTCAGAGATTTGAAGGATTTCGAGATGTTCCAGGTGGGAGTCGGTTGAGTTGTGTTTTGCTCGGCCGTTGCTGTAAGACAATTGGTTGTAAAGGATTTGGATGAAGATTTGCATGTCAGCTTACTGTAAAGTTTCCATCACTTGTCTCGAGTGTGGTTAGGTTTGTGACAGTAATAACAACTGGGGTGATTTGTTTGAGTTGGCATAGGACAGAGCTGAGCACTATTTGAGATAAAGGCAGGCAACTCGATTGAAGGAGTAGAAGTGTCGAGCATAACGAGTCTCCTGCTTTTTTCCCAACGAATCTCGGTGAAAGTAGCACGAGCAGAAGGAAGAGGATCCTGACCAAGGATACTACCCTGGACTTCATCAAGATTCCTGTTAAGGCCAATCAGTAATTGGACCATACATTCCTTTTCTACAATCTTCTGAAAGAGGTATAAGTCGGCCGAAGACTCCCAAGTGTTATCGTAGTACAGGTCGCATTCCATCCATTGTGCAACAATGTCATTATAGTACCAGGTCACGGTCCTTGACCCCTGCTTTGTCTCTCGGAACTTCATAGAGTTGGTCGGAATTTTCTGTATCCGAGGAGGTATCACGGACAACTGGCTTAAGGACACTAACTGTAAGGAGGAACATGTATGAACGACTAATTGAGGTCACTATAGAGCTAATCAGCGAAGACATGACTATGGAGTTCTCCACTTTCCAAGCTCCATAAGTCAGATCATCTTTTGGAGACTCACGAACCACACCAGTGTGGTAAACCAAGTTTCCACATCCTTTTATGAGCAAAGACTCCGCTTGAGACCATTGGAGAAAATTATTGTTATTCAGTTTATGGGTTGTAGTTAAGAAATTCATGTTGGTGTCCGGTCCTCTAGTCTGCAAGGGAGTGAAAATTGGATTTGATCCTCCGGTGGAATAAAGAACTTTTGAAGGTGGGTTAGAGTTGGAGGAATCCTTCATAATTTCGACTAAGTCAAAGGAAATGTTGTTGATGTTATGAGTCATCAGGTATGATTACAACAGAGGATTGCAGGAAACTCGCAAAGGAGGGGACAACGACGACTGGATCAGAGAACAACAACTTTTGAAGAGGTTGCAGACATTCAATTGTTGGATCAATGCCTTGCAACTATAACCTACAGGAAGCCGTAGCTATTGGATAAGCAGGAAGCTGTGACTGAGCCTTCCAACAGGAAGTTGCGGCAGTTGGATTAGAGGCAACCTATAAATGTTTAATCAGTGGGAAACAACAACAGGAACCTAGGATATTGCGGCTTTTAGAACAAGGACCTTGTGGATGCTGGAATCAGCACAGAAGGTCTGCGACTAGGACGCGTCGGCTGCTAGATTAATAGAGAAGGCCGGTGGCTAATGGATCTTGGTTTGGCTTTGCCATCATGTTGAAGTTGGGAATAGATCAACTCTTTTCATTGATAGGAGGAGGGGTATTTAAACCCAATTATAATACATATAATAATGAAAACTAATAAAAACAAAATAAAATAACCAGGAAAGAAATAAAAAATCAAAATAAATCAAAAAGGGAAATACATAATTAGGAAGTAAAATTAAATAATAAGTAATAACTGTATAGGGATAGCCTTTATAATCTTTTATATATATATATATATATATATATATATATATATGAATCAATATTAGTAGAAACTCCTAAATACTGATTCCCTTTTGCGCTACAACCCCATGATGAAGGTCTGACGTCATGTATTATTTTTCGAGAACCCAACGCCACGG
The DNA here is from genome assembly GCA_022702705.1 of Papilionanthe hookeriana x Papilionanthe teres. NCBI lineage: Eukaryota > Viridiplantae > Streptophyta > Magnoliopsida > Asparagales > Orchidaceae > Papilionanthe > Papilionanthe hookeriana x Papilionanthe teres. The sequence goes on from CM040428.1 coordinate 60,814,715, forward strand.
GAGTTCAAACCTCTGACCTGAGGGGACTTACATTAAACCCCGCTAACCAACATACCAAAGCTTGTGCGTGCGCGCACGCACACACACACACACACAAACGGATATATATATATATATATATATATATATATTTATATATAACGATGGATATTGCACTGCTAGGGTTTGCTCAGACCGCGTTTCCATGAAGATTCAATTAGCCCTTCGTATTTTCACGCCGAAACAACAACGAAGCCTGTTCATCGCGTTGGCGCCTCGTCGTACTCGAAGAAGAAGGGTAAGGGAGCGTCGTAGCAGGTTCATCACCACCCTAGCTCACGCACGAAGCCTCGTGGGATGGGGAGCGTCACAACACGTTCATCGCCGCCCTTGCTTACGCACAAAGCTTCGGCTTCATTGAGCCTTGCTTTCTTCCTCTCCTTCGATCCCCACTCGTCCGACTAGCTCCTCTTTTTCAAGTGGCATAATAGCTCCTCTGTAGACGCCCACTTGAGGCTTCTCTACGTGCACGTGGCTCAGTTTTTTCATGTCAAGACAGCCTCGGAGCTCCGTTCCTACGCCGCCACCCTTGCTGGTGACAACCACGCTCGCGCCTCTGTCTCCTGTATGTTCACGCAGCGATACCAAGACACTTTAGCGCTGGCCGTTGACACCAGATTCCTCAAAAAAGTGTCTTGTAAGAATGATAAGCCTGCAATCGTTCTCTCTGAGGCCGAGATCTCCTCGGCTTCATCCTGCCAGTTGGTCTTAGTTGGTAAGTTCCTCTATGGAAACCCCAAACTTGATATAATTTGCAAAGATTTTAAACAAATGTGTCTGAAAGGGGAATAAAAGATAAACAAACTGGATGGTAGGCACATTCTTATTCAATTATCAGATGATGAAGACTTTGCTTATTTGCTTGTGAGAAGACTGGTCCGAATAGATAACCGTTTGATGAAAGTTTTAAAATATAAGGTCAATTTTGATCATTTCATTAAACCTCTTAACATTCCTGTATGGCTGCGCTTCCCGTGTCTGAAGTTCCATCTATTCAATCTCGAGCTCCTCTATTCTTTAGCTACGGTCTATGAAAAACTCATCATCACTGATATTCCTACAGTTAATCTGAGTCGGCCTTCTGAAGCTAGAGTTTTAATTGAATGAGATATTACTTTTACCTTTTTCGAAGGAGATATGGATTGACTCAAAACATCAGGGTTTTTGGCAGCGAGTGGAACTTGAACAGTTCCCTCTTTACAGCACTAACTGCCGTATGTTTGGACACTCTCACTCTCAATGTCATCATTTGCACCCTCATTCAAAACCTCAGAGTAAAATGTTACTGGGCCCCGTGACCGAACTCACACTTGCCCCTCCACCCCTGAGTGTAATCCACTAGCTATTGAAGCATTAGTGGAAACTCCATCTGCTTTTCCTCTCACTTTTCCTCCTCTAAATACTATCGCTCTTGTCATTGCCACTTGTAATCCTCTTACTACCGGTGACCTCCCCTCTCATAATGTTTATGTTTCTGTGATTGATGTCTTACTGGATGGTTCAGCTGGACAACCTATAGCTTTAAACCTTTTTAAAATCACTGCTGAATGAACTTTACTTACACATGACAATGTTCAGTTCGATCATCTGGAGGGCATTGCAGCTCCTCATCTTCGGGGAGCCTTAAGTGTAGATGAGACATTTCATATTTCACATACTTTAGAGCCTATCTTTGTTACAGCGGTTGATAATCTTTCGAATGTGCCTCTACCACCTCTTCAGCCGAACAAGTTGTTACTGTTAGTCAGACGCAATGGGCTTATGATGTGCAAACAACCTTTACATGCATAGTAATCTGTCGACCAACACATTGATCAGTTTAGCCAGTCATCGAATGAGGAATGACATGTTTACACATTCAGGATGAAGAAAAAGAATGGAGGCCTTCGAGCTCAGGAACTTAATGAATGATTCTTTGGTTGTTTCGAGTAAGGACACCAAACTTAACAATTTCTTAGCTGGCTCCCTTCCTAGAACTTGAGGCAGAGGTATGACTATATTGAATCGTTCTCTAGCTACTTGATACTCCTAGTGTTCGACAGTTTTGGTTTTTGGGTATATATGTATTTTTCTTTTTTTGGGACCATTTGTATGTGTAGTATACCTTGTGGATAGGGTGCTATTTTTGGGTCTTCTCATACAATCTATATGTACTTTTTCTTTTTATATATATTAGCCTTTGGGTTTTTTAAATATATATATATATATTCATTTTCTTTTATACATTAATTGGATTGATACACTATAAATTCTGTTGGAAGTAGCCGACCTGTATGCTTCATTAGGAAGGATTTTATTTCTTTACTTCTGAATATATTTTAATATTTTGTTTTTTTTTCTTTATTAGATATTACTTATTGTTGGGATTTTAGGAATATTCTTTCGTATCTTCTATTTTAGTAATTTCTATATTTTGAATATAGAATTATTTTTATGTTATAATTCTTGTTTCCTTCTTTTATTGTTGGAGTTATGACCGATTTTATTTCTTTCTTAATTTGGTAGCCATTCCCCTCTAATTATCTTGTAATTGTTTCTTAATAAATTGAAAATGAGTAATATTTTTAACTTATCCAAAAATCACATGATATCAGAGACACCAAAAGGGCCCTAACCTGCATCAAGGTTGAAGCCACTTGTGCAGTTATGCTTCGTCTTCGAGCATACTAGCCTGGTAATGCCCTAGTACTTGCGTCCTTATCCTTTGAGTTTGAGTTGTCTCGTTCAAAGGCAACCGTTCCTGCATTGTCTGCTAGGTCGTTTGGGTTTTCCGCTGTTGCGAGTGATTTTTCCTTGCTCCGATTCTACCTGATTCCAGTGAGAATGTGATAATCCTCTTGCGTGATGCTTCTTCGATTGCCCTAGCCATGCGCTGCTACTTGATCTGCGTTCTTGCATCTCCTTCAAAGATACTGCCCCTGCATGTGTTTTTCCATCTCGACAGCAGGTTCAAAGTAGTTTCTCGATAGTGCGTTGTTTTTCTGTCCTTCGAAGTTGTTTTTTCCTATCTTCGCATGAAAATAAACGGATCACTGTAAACGAGTTTCGTTCTATTCTTGATCGAAAGTGGCGATTGAGATTGTGTTGTAAAGGAGTTTTGTGCCGCTTACGTAGGAAAGAACGAATTGCCACGGACAGGAGTATCCCACCCTTCTTGATTGAAAATAAAGATTGAGATCGCAGCGTAAAGGAGTTCTACACAACTTTTGCGATTTCTGATTGCAGTATTTTTTTTATTCTAAGGATCTCTTCCAAATCGGCAATAACGGCGAGACTTTCAAAAAATTCTACCACATCAACACTTCCCAGTCATTTCGAAACAATATCTACTTGCCCTACACCCGTATCAGATGAATATTATTTTCAAAACTTTCACGATCCAGCCTGGAAGCTTGGAATTACCAATGTGAGTCCGTTGGTTGAACGGAGGAAAACATTTTAAATATTTTATTTCATATATAAATGAAATCCATAACACAAAAGAGTCATTCTATTTCATAAAACTTATAGTTATAATAGTTTAATCATATTTAAACATTTACATCTAACGTTGCAAGGTTAAGTTAATGGTTATATTTTTATCTAAAATTGATAGGTCAAATTTATTTTCAAGGGATCTGATGGTAAATGTAGCCGCCTCCGCTTTTTATTATAGAATGATATTGATTTACCGGAATAATTCGAAGTTGTGATTCTTCAATAGATTCTTGCTTTCACATTTTGTCGACTAACATCAAGCACTGTTAGATATAGTTATTTGAATTCTTCCTTGATGTTCATCAATTAAAGTCCGCAAGACGGATATGAAATTATCTCATTGTACCAACCTTCCTATACATTCAGATTACAGACGCTGTTGTTGTTGCTCGTATTCTGAATGCAACACTTGTTATACCAGAATTAGATCATAATTCGTTCTGGAAAGATGAGAGGTAAGCATTTTGAAGTGTGTTCTTGAGACAACAGGTTTTAATTCTGCATGTGATTTTTAATAAGATTATTCTAACCATTTTATATGTAGCGTCAAATACATTTCTTAAAATGAAAATATTACTTACAGTGACTTTGCCAACATTTTTGATGTCAATTGGTTCATTTCGTCTCTTGCAAAAGATGTCATTGTTGTTAGAAGGGTTCCAGATAAAGTAATGAGATCAATGGAGAAACCTCCCTACAGTATGCGGGTTCCGAGGAGATCAACCCCAGAATATTACCTTGACCAAGTCTTGCCAATTCTGTTGCGCAGGAATGTAAGTGGGCATTTGAGCTTGTATAATTTAATGGAAAAATATTTCAGTTCGAACTTAATTTTTAATTTTCTGATAATCTGATTGTTAAAGTGGAATGAGTTTCTTGGCTTGATCTGTATTGTTCTGCCACGTGTGCTAAGATCCAACTTTCCAAGTATGAAAGTTGGCAACTAGCAGCCGGAAGATAATACGCTTCTTAGGTCAGGCTGCATCATTTACAGACTTGTAATAATCAATGTCTCTTTTTCTACTTCTAGCCAACTCTGTTAGTTTTCTTGTTCTTCAGAACAATCTTATCTAAATTTTTGTAAGGTTGATCATTGTAGGCGATAATTGAGATTTGATTTTTCTGTTTTTCTATCAGATCTCTTGTTGAGCCATGCACCATCTATGTAGAAGCTTTTGGTGTCTCAGAATTATCGATATCTTCTGCCAATAGGTGTCTTTAGTTTTAGTCCAAATCAGAATTTAGTGCTTTGTTACTGATGTTGGCATTGGGCGTCCATGGCGCCTTTTAAATTTTGAATGCTGCCTGTGGCATATTCTTAACAGTCCTTAATTTGCTGTGGTCTTTCTTTGATCATTTTTAAGGGGCTTATGTGACATGCCCTAGACAGCCCTTTTCGAAAGTCGACACAGGATGTAACAAAGACAACTGTGATTTAGTCGAGTAAATACAGCTTCACCAACCATTCTCATAGGGTTTCAGTAGGATAGGTAGGAGACACTCAACAACAACAACAACAACAAAGCCTTAATCCCATTAAGTGGGGTCGGCTACATGAATCCTTTTTCTCCATTGCGTCTTATTTAGCGTCAAATTTTCGTTTAATTCTAATAGATTAAGATCATTTTTTATGCAATAAGCCCAAGTTTTCCTAGGTCTACCTCTGCCTTTCTTAACATAAGTTGTATTTAAAACATCTACTTTCCTAATCGGATCATCAGGTGGTCGACATTTAATGTGACCAAACCATCTAAGGCGACTCTCTAATTTTATCCATCACTGGTGCAACACCAACCCTATTACGGATATATTCATTTCGCATTTTGTCTCTAAGTGTAAAGCCACTCATCCACCTAATCATTCTCATCTCGACAACACTTAACTTAGCATTATGCTTCTCTTTTATGAGCCAACATTCGAGCACCATAGAGCATTGAAGGTCTCACCACCATCTTATAAAATTTTCCTTTCGATCTAAGTGGTACTTTTGTGTCACACAATAGGCAGGACGCATTCCTCCACTTCAACCAACCAACCTGAATTCTACTATTAACATCCCCATCTGTATCACCATCGCTTTGAACAATGGACCCGAGATATCTAAATCGTTCACACCTTTTAATAATTTGATCACCCAAAGTTACACTTCGTCACTAGACCTACTATTACTAAAATTACATTCCATGTATTCGGCTTTAGTTCTACTCGAACGAAGACCTTTAGACTCCAATGTAGACCTCTATAATTCAAGTTTTTCCGGGTTTTTTCTCCGGTCTTATCCACAAGGAGGATATCATCGCAAAAAGCATACACCAAAGTACATCCTCTTGTAAATGCCCAATAAGACCATCCATAAATAAAGCAAAAGATATGGGCTTAAAGCCGATCCTTGATGTAAACCAACGTAAATAGTAAAATATTTGATCAATCCTCCTTCAGTTCGAACACATGTAACAGCTCTAGCATACATATCTATAATGACTTGAATATAAGTCATACACCTTTCTTCTCAAGGACTCTCCAAAGAACTTCTCTAGGCACCTTATCTTAAGCTTTTTCTAAATTAATAAAAATCAAATGTAGATCCTCCTTATTATCTCTGTACTTCTCCATCAAACCTCTCAATAAATGTATAGCTTCCATGGTAGACTCGCTCGGCATAAATCCAAATTGATTCTGAGAAACCTTCGTAATACGTCTTAACTTATGTTCAATTACCCTCTCCCATAATTTTAAAGTATGACACATCAATTTAATTCCTCTATAATTTGCACACTCTTGTGCATCTCCTTTATTCTTAAAAATGGGGAACCGAATGCTCTTTCTCCACTCCTCAGGCATCTTTTTAGTTTTTAAAATAATATTAAAAAGTTTAGTAAGCCGAAAACCCCCAAATCACCTAAACATTTCCACACTTCAATTGGGATATCATCGAGTCCTACGGACTTTCCCCTTGGTTTTCTTTAAAGCCTCATCAACTTCTTATTTACTAATGCGACGATAAAAATGAAAAGTTTTATTATTATTAATGATATTAAGATCACTAAGGTCGATCGTATTTTCAACATCTTCATTAAAAAGTTTATCAAAATAACTCACCCATCTATGTTGAATATCTTTTTCTAAGAAAATTACTTTTTGATTTTCATCTTTAATACACTTTACTTGAGTTAAATGTTTACTTTTCTTTTATCTTTGTTTGGCTAGCTTATACATATATTTTTTACCGTCCTTAGTATCTAACATGTTATAAAGATCACTAAAAGCAGAATTTTTAGCGTCATAGATTATTCTTTTAGACTCAGATTAATTGTTTTATATTTTTCCCAGTTCTCTACGCTTTTACATTTAAACCAAGTTTTATAACATAACTTCTTATATTTTAACTTTTCTTGCATATTATTATTTCACTACCAACTATTTTTATTTATAGAAACTTTTTCTTTTGATTCTCCAAGTACATCTTTAGTCACTTGTTTAATAGTATTAGTTAATGTTTCTCACATAACATTCACTTCTTCATGGACATCCTAAATATTTAAATCTTGAATTTTACTTATAAAAATAATTTTATTTGTGTCTTTTAGGTCCCTCATCTTATTCTACGATGTTGAATCCTAGTATTCTTTATTTTACAAGTCTTCATCTTAAAATCTAGAACTAATAATCGATGTTAGTACTTAATTCCTCACTTGGAATGACGCTTACAATCCTTACAATCTCCACGATCTCTTCTTCTCATAAGAAAATAATCGATTTGTGTTTTATTAGATTCATTTTTATAAGTAATAAAACGCTTCATCTCTTTCTTGAATAAAGTATTAGTAATAATCATATCATACGCTAAAGAAAATCTAAAATGGCTCTACCTTCTTCATTAATCGCTTCATAACCGTAGCCACAATGAATATTTCTGAAATCTTCTACCACTCTACCGACATGTCCATTTAAATCTCCTCCAATAAAAATTTTTTCTTCAAGGGGTATTTAAATCTCCTCCAATAAAAGTTTTTTCTTCAAGGGGTATCAAGTGTATTAAGTCTTCTAAATCATTCCAGAATTTATCTTTAGAGCCTATATCTAAACCAACTTGAGGAGAATAAGCGACTTATAATATTAAAAATCTTAGTATCAATATTAATCTCAAGTCTTTATAATTCTATCTCCAACTCTATTAATTTTAACAACATTATCTTTCAAACTCTTATCTATAATTACACCTACACCATTTCTAAGTACGACTCTTACTGAATCACCATAGTTTAAAACCTAAGTTATCAATCTCCTTAGCTTTTTCTCCAGTCCATTTAGTTTCTTGAATACATAAGATGTTTATCTTTCTATGGATCATAATATCAACCAATTCCATTAATTTACCATTAAGAGTACCTATATTCCAAGATCCTATCCTAATACTGGTATCATGAACTAACTTCTTTACTCGCATCCGTCCGTAATGTGGGAACCCTTGCTTACTTAACACTACACCTGGGCGCCGGTGTAGCGGCCCTTGCACACTTTCCACTGTATTTAGGCTATACAGCGCGCCGCTTCCAGGGGACGCCCTAGCACTTACACAATGATCAAAAGGATTCATGTCATGATTTTTTTTCGACAAGTTTTACGCTGGCTATCGACTACCTAATGCAACCCTCCACTTTTCACATCCAGGCTTGGGACCGACAATGGCAGTGTAAAGGTAGGAGACACACTCAATCACCCAAATTCACTCGAAAAAATTCATTACACATTTGTCAAACATACTTAATTTCAGTATACTCAAATATTTCAATTTAAGTGAAAGCAACCCAAATTATATCATTAAAAATAAATCTGCAAAACATCTAAGACTCATCAAAATTCTTTAATATGAAACGTAAACGTTATCTGTGAAATTACTTTGAAAGTTCTTTATCTTACAATAACTGTCCATCAAAATATGATCACAGAATGAGTCTGATCCTAATCAGTCTTGTCCATTTTTATTTCCGTTTTCTGTACAAACAATTATAATAATCTAATAAGCTAAGAGGCTTTGCAAAATAAACAAATTTACTATATATCTCAAAGATTGATAAGTACTAGACTGCATACATGCTAATCATTAACAAACATAATTAAAAAAATATAAGTAATTTGAATGCATCAAATTATTATTTACTTGATCATTTTATGTTATCTTGTATTTCATTTTAGCTTTAAAATGTGTTATGTATAGTAATATTTGTTGTTGGCTATCATAACACAACCTAAAGGCTACATCATAAAGTTCATAGAGCTTAGGTAAAACTCAACATTATCACTACTGAACTTCTTTGAGGACCGTTTTGCCTCTATAGGAGAACCTTCTGCCCCTAATTGTGTAGGTATATAAACATATAACTGTCAACCTATATCCTTTAACATGACATCTTTTATGCTTCACTACAACAACAACAACAACAACAACAACAAACCTTTATCCCACTAAGTGGGGTCGGCTACATGAATCATTTTTCTCCATTGCTTCACTCATTTTCATAATTAATTATTTAAAAAAATTGTGATTCATGTCATAATATATTAAATAACTGTATGTGAATAAGTAACTTACATGTACTAGTTTTTTTAACATTATCATCAACAAACAAAATATTTATAAAATCAAAATTTAATTTCAAGCTTGCTTCAACTAAATTTTTATTTTGGTTCTTTACTCATGAACTCTTACTGCACATTTCATACATTAATCCATTTTGCAGATGATAGTATTTGCAAATGATTTGAAACAAATTTTTTCTTGTATTAGGAGTTTTGAATCTTACATTCCTTAATGATTTAACCCATCGAAAAGATTTTCCCGAAATATTTATATAAAAAAATTTCCCAAGGACTCCTTCTACAGGCATAGAGCCTACAACTCTAATTAGAAAACGATTTCTAAGGAAAATCTAAAAAAAAAAGAAAAAGAAAATTCTAACTTGAATAGAAAGCCTAATTTCCTACATTCCCCACTTCTCTTTCTTTCTCCCCTTTGTTCTCTTCTGCTCGTTCTCTTCCTTTCCTCCGCTTCTTTTCTCTGTTCTTTTTTCTTCGTTTCTTCCTTTCCCTTCACCTCCTTCTTCTTTTTGTTCTTCCTCGTCTTCTATTTCTCCTCTTATTTCTTTAAGCTGCTCTCGGTTTTGCCTCTTGATTTCATGAAATGGGCGGTAGCGCGATGGCTATTAGGTATAAGTAAACTTTTAATTCATCTATATGTATAGAGTTTATACCTAACGCAAATCTCCACATTACATTTTTAAATCAGCCATTGCATGCTAGGATAAGTGAAAAAATCGGAATTCCACTCTGAGCTGTAGTATCAGAACAGTAAATCTGATTCAAAATTTAGAAAAATTAATTTAAATGGGAACTTATTTAAGAACTTTTCATCATTGCATATTAGCGTATAATTTTATATACCAAAATGGTCGATTTGAAGATACAACACAATGAAATGATTTTTAATCAAGTTTGAAAAATTTGTAATTTTAGATATAATTAATTTTTGTAGTTTTATATTCTTAAAAAAAATTTGGTATTTTTTGAGTATCTTGCTTCTCTTCGGATATCTTCTATAATTTTTTCTTAAATTTATTTTGCTTTAAATGAAGTTTGACTTGTTTTGCATGATCATATCTTATAGGTTGTGCAATTAACAAAGTTTGATTACCGGTTGACCAATGAGCTTGATGATAACCTTCAAAAGTTGCGTTGTTTTGTGAACTTTCATGCTCTAAGGTTTACAAAACCTATACGGGTGCTTGGTCAAAAACTGGTGAAGAAAATGCGAAAGATGAGCTCACGTTTCATTGCAGTTCATTTGAGGTCAGTGATGTCTATTTTCTTTAGGGGATGTTTGGTTGCATGTATTTTAAACTCTGTATTTTTATAATGCAACTTGTAGAAACATTAGATTATGCTTAATTCAAGGTGTTTGGTTGGATGTACTATAAATTAAACTAGTGCTGTATTTTATTTGGTTAAATGTATTCTGAAGATGGCGAGAATTGGCACGACAACCAACGGTGAGGGTTTTGGCACAACGAGAAACAATGAGGGATAGTAGGGCGAGAAGGAAATATGAAAAAGAGAGAAATAAAGAAGCCATGAAAAAGATGTTCACAATTACTCCAAAGAAGACTGCTTCAAGCCGGGAGATTGGAAGGGGCTTCACTTATGCCAGGGGAGGTCTTATCTAGAAATGGATACCGTTGTGATTGTTAATATATATAAAAAAAAATAGAGTAGCTATGTGAGATAGAGTAGTTGGCATTGTGTTGATGATGGCAAGGCAATTGATAGTATACCTACAAAGTAATGCACATGTCATTTGGGGTAGAGTCAAACGCGAGAGTGGAGAGCTAGGAGTGTCGGTTCCCTACGAGGAGGTGATGTTATGTAATAACTAATTTTTGAAAATTTTGATAAATTTGACAACTTAAAATGTACCTTAATTTTTGCACCCTTTAGATTTCAGTCGAGTTAATCTTATAAAATCTTACACATTAAATTAAGAAATTTGATATATAACACTATATATTAATTATGAATAGATTGAGAGATAAAATTTAAATGTTACAAGTTTTATTAAATTAGTTAAAGTTACTATATTCTTAATCCTACATTAATCCCGCAAGTTCGTCGAATACGGCAGATGCGAGCTTTGAAAATTCCTCCCTCTCTCCCTGTTTGTTCATGCATAGCAGTAGCAGAAGGGCTTGTGACCCTTGCTATACTGCAAGGACGCGGGTTGCCGCGGGGCGAGTTGAGCGATATAGAGGAAGCCGCAGGTTGCAGCTTAGGGCTTTGGGGTAATTTTGTTAAGTTCTAATCTTTTTTCCACCACATTTGAGGCCTTCCTTCTCTTCTTCACACTTTCTTTTTTGAGTTTTGTCTCATTTTCAATGCTTTTTTTCTTTTTAGGTAGCCGTCGGAGGTGCCGATTGTGTTCCAGAAGAGTTGAAAATCTTCTGCAAGCTTCCATAAGGGCTCTAGCTCGATATCAACATAGGATAAGTGTGGTTGGAGGCGATAGAAAGTAAATTTGGCTTTGGAGTAGGATTGGTTGACAAGAAAACTGTTTAAGATATGTTTTAGTTATGAACCAAGATATCTTTAAATCGAAGTTAATTGCTGATTCTAGGTTGTTTACCGGGGCAGTTGGCTTGAGGTGTGAGTATGGACTTTCACCGTAAAGCGACCATGTAAATTTCAGGTAAATTAATCTTATGTTAAGAAGATTGATTTGATTAACTGCAATTACTTGAGTCTTAAATTTAATATTATGTTTTAGAGGTTATTAATCTCAACATAAAAATCTCCGCAACCTCCAGCTAACTGTTAAAGATGAAGAGTTTAGCATGACAACTGAGATGAGTAATTGCATTTTTAAATTTCAGCAATCTTTTTTTTTTTCAGATTGTAGGTTTGACTTCATGTATGCCATAGTTTAATCAGATCCTTCATATTGATAAGACATATATGCTTGATAAGCATAATAGAAAAGATATGTATGCAGAAAAGATATATACGAGATGAATGATATTTAGATTGACATTATATATATGATAGACGTGTAAGATAGACATGTAGGAAAAATATGTGACATAAAAGATATGCATGAGATAAGTATAAGTAAGAGATATGCATGAGATAGATATATAAAAAAATATGAAAGATATTCCTAATGACTAGTTGTACAATAGAATGAATATGCATGTTAGTAGATGCATAAAGATGTCTCAGAATAATGTATGTATGAAAAATGAAATAGATTATATTTGAATGCTTGCATGTGCATGTTAAAAGAATGATTTCACCCCCAGATTGTATAGACAGGGGACCCAGTGTACCTACGCTTGTAGTGTTTCTCTACCAGCACAGACAATTGTGTGTTGACCTCGTTTTTGTCGAGGTTTAGTTTTCCTCCTAGGATTTAGGGTTCTAGCTTTAGGAGCTTCCCCGACGATCTTAGATTCCTAAGCATCGGACCCACCTCGCTTTAGAATGCTTCGAAACCACTTCGACACTCTTTTGGAGCCCGGACGGAATTCCGACCTCTAGCTTACGGCGGGTAGGTTGGAATTAGCGTTAGGACTCCAAATTGAGTTCCTATAGGACCACTGGACCTTAGGATAGCCTCGTGCACATTTTCTGCACCACCGAGCACAAATTCCTCGAGCCACGGCCTCGACGTCTTCAGATTCTCCGCAACGGATCAAGATCAGGGTCAGAATGCCAGAGCGAGCGACACCAAAGTCAGAATTTTGACGAGATCAAATTCGACGCACTTTCGACTCGACCGGTGACGAGGTTCTCTGAACGACCTCGGATCTCGAAACGGACTGCGTCGTTGCTTCCGAAGCGTCAAATTTGCTTGGGAAAGACATATAACTTGCTATGTTTTCGAGCGCGGGTCCGCGACACGAAATTTGACGAAATTTAATAAAATAAACTTTATTTCCTTTTAAAATTCATTTTATCCCTACCCTATTTCCTATTTCCCGCACTCGTCTGGCGCCGCACCCGTCTCCTTCCCGCGGGCATACTCGCCTCGTGCCCTAGCTCGGTTCGACGAGCTCGTTGGCCTCGTCTGGTCTCGTCCCGTCGTACCTCGGCTCCTTCTCCACGCCATGGGAAGTGACCTCCCAAGCGCCTCTGCCCGAAGCTTCTCTTCCTGACGCGTTGAACTTTCCTCTTCGAGCATTCGGGAAGCTGCGGCACCTGTGGTTTGACGCAATTCGGGAAGTCTCTTCCCTTCCCAATGGCTTCCCTTTGCTTCCCTTCTCTGCTCTCCCGTAGCTTCCTTCTGTGTGCGTGGGTTCGGGCGCCAAAAGAAATGGCCCCTTTGTAGCCGTTGGCTCCAGGTGAGTGACGATGGGCTGGGGTGACCTTGGCTAGGCTTCTTCTTCCCCTGCGGCTATTTAAACCCTATTTGGGGAGAGTTTGAAGGTTGGATACCCTGGTTTTGAAGGCTCCCTTTTCTCTCCTTCCTCTCTTCTTCTTCCCTACTGCTCACGGTTCTTCTTGAGCTTGTGTGTGAGTGAAGTGAAGGGTGCTGTTGTTTCGCTCCCTGAAACCCGTGGACCTTGGTTACTTGGTTTTAAGCCTGGGTTGCGCCGTTTGTTTACTGTTGTTGAATTGTGGTGTGGTTTGCTTGAGCTCTCACCGAGGTATGAGCTCCTTTAGCTCTAATTTCTATATTTGAGGCTATCTACACACTCGCTTTTCTTAGATGGACATGGTTTCATGGTTAAAATAGCATGTTATGGCTCCTCTATCTACTTCATTTGTGATAAGCTTAATGTGGAATATGGAGTAGTTTATTTAATTTTATATGCATGTAAAGCTTGTCTTTTGCTCCTTTTGGCTTCTTCTTCATTAAAGGCATATTAGAGAAAGTTTAGGTTGGTTTAAAGGAACCCCACACTTATTTTCATTTGAAATACATTAAGGCTTATGCTTGGATATGTAGGATTTGTGGAAATGCTTGTTCAAGCTTTATGTTTAACTGAGTTTTTTTTTTTAGCCCTGTCTTGGCTCATTGTGATCTTGTTTAAAAGTAAATTCTATTTCATTTTAAAGAGAGCTTTGGGGGGGGGGGCTGTCTTGGTGGCTTTGTGTTCTCGGTCCTGCCCTCCCCCGTCGCTCTCGGTTTTGGGCTTCGCGAGTCCTGCTCGTTGTTCGGTTTCGCCCTCGGAGCTTTCTTGAGTCGGCCTTGTGTTGGGTACTCGCTTTGAATTGAAGTTGAGGTCGTTTATTTTCCAGTCTTGTGGTGGTTTGGGTTGATTTGTTCTATTCTCCCTAGCCTTGGCTTCATATTGGGAGCTGTTGTGATTTAAAATCGGATTTATTTTTGTTTTACTGTAGTTGGTTTTGGCTCTTTAATATCCCTGTTTTTTTAGCCCTGTGCTGGGACTGTTTTGATTCAAATTGTTGGGCTGTCTTTGAGCCCTGCCGTTTTCTTGGTTTTTTGGGGGGGCTGTCTTGGTGGCTTTGTGTTCTCGGTCCTGCCCTCCCCCTGCTGCTCTCGATTTTGGGCTTCTGTGAGTCCTGCTGTTGTTCAGTTTCTGCCCCCTGGAGCTTTCTTGAGTCGGCCTTGTGTTGGGGACTGCTTTGAATTGAAGTTGGGCTGTTTATTTTCTCAGTCTTGTGGTGGTTTGGGTTGATTTGTTCTATTCTCCCTAGCCTTGGCTTTATATTGGGAGCTGTTGTGATTTAAAATCGGATTTATTTTTGTTTTACTCGTAGTTGGTTTTGGCTCTTTAATATCCCTCGTTTTTTTAGCCTCGTCTTGGGATCGTTTTGATTCAAATTGTTGGGTCGTCTTCGAGCCCTGCCGTTTTCTTGGTTTTGGGTTGATTCGAACCCTCGCCGTCGCTCGGTTGTTGGTCTTTGGGATTCCTCGGGCTAATATGATGTTGGGGGTTGTGTTGGCTTACGGCCGGTTTGATCCCCACGCCCAAGTAGCGGCTCGGGTATGGCTTTGTATGGGCTAGATTTGATTCTTATGGGTATTCATCTAGGTCTTGGAGTTGGGCTATGTTTTTGGCCATATTGACTCGAGTTCGAGACTTGCTTTGGGTGTGGCCGAGTCTTGCCGAAGCTTTGTGCTTGGACTTTTGGTGGCTCGGATTTAAGCCCTGTGTAGGCTCGGCTTTACTTCGTTGTGGCTTCTCCCTTCGACCTTGTGCTCGGGCCGTAGGATTGGCTATGTGGAGAGGCTTGGTTACGTATGGATCGAGCCTCATTCATGAGTTGTTATGAGGTAAGGTTGGCTCCCTTTTCTGGTCTTACCTGTGAGCTTTCCTCCTCTTTTCTAGCCTTACCCGAGAGTCCCTGTGAGGAGCTAGGCTCAACTTCATGTTGGGCCGCGGTTTCACTCGCATGGTGAATGCTTGTTATGCCTTGTTGTGGCTCGATTCTAGCCTCTCGTTAAGTCTTGAAATAGGAGAACTCTCGAGGCTATTGTCTGAGGTTCCCCTTTGGCTTGTCTATGGAAGAGTATGATTGAGTAATGTGCATCTTTGTTATACCCCGCTTGGTGGATTGAAAATTAATTTGAGATGAGCTTCTCCTTGCTTTTGTAGCTTTGGCCGAGGGTTTTTCCCTTGTTTTGTTGACTTAGGCCGTGAGCCTTTGCTCTTTTTCTTAGCCCTGGCCGAGAGCCTTATTGGGATAATTGGTGTGCTGTTGGCTTTGCTCCTTGCTACATTTGCTTATGAAATTGATTTAATGAATTTGGAAGAGCTTCCTAGCTTATTTGTGGGGAATAAATTGAGCATGATATCTGGAAGACTTCTTGGAGGATCTATTTTGGTGAAATCGATGCTAGTTTGGTGGCTTATGGCTTGTCCATTCTCTTTCTTATGTATTAAAAGTTTACTGATTCTCCTATAGCTATAGCTTGAGTCCCGAGCCCGTAAGAGAACGTACCGGGGAAATTTGTGTTCCAGGAATTGAAAATCAATGTGGCCTGGAGTCTAGAACCCGAGCAGTGGCTTTCTTTTTATGTTTTTCATGATTTTACAAGTTATTTGGGAAAAAGGAGTGCGTTCTTAGGGGTCTAGTCTTCACCTTCTCCGAGAGCGTCGAGGTGCCTTTAGTCCTTTTCTCAGGACATGTGAGGTCGGTCGGGAGTCCGGGGTGACTTACGTGTTTTTCGATTATTGGAAATCGACTCACTTCTTTTCGAAATTGTGTTAAGTGAGCCGCTTCCGTCCTCCTTTCCTCGACCTCTCGTCCCTAGTTTCACCTCGTTTCGCGCTCAAAGCACACACCTACGGGGGACGTGTAGGTGTGCATATATAACCTCCTTGGGTTATATATGGGGCCATCAACAGCGCTGTAAGTGCGGTGGGGACATTGATGAGACTGCAAAACGAGAAAAATTACGAGAATCGTAGAATGAGGCCGCCCGACTCGGAGACTGCAGAGAGTAGAGCGAGAATCACGGAACCGTTCGACCGTCCTCGGGGTTTCTACCGCCGACGATCCAATGTTCGTAGACCGAATCCTATTAGAGTAGTCAACCCGTGGATCGAAATGTTTTAAAACAAAAAAATACATATGTTTGAAAAATACAAAATTACCTCCACTACTACACAGCCTACTTATCTACGGCTTTGTACTTGCATGAAAACCAAAATGAAATGTGTGAAAATTTATAAAGGTCCACGGTTGGCTATTCGAGTCGGATTAGGACTACCTTCTGCAGAAAGTCGGTCTCAGTAGTCGGCACTCGAGTCCGGACATTAGCATGACTCCGAGTCCGAAACACCACCGTGCTTACGGGTCTTTCTTTCCAGAGGCCCATGACTTTCTTATGGTTCGCCATGAGTTTAGCGGTCGTCTCGTGGGTTTCTCACGGTGTTTTTGCGTTTTCTACGACTTTGTTTTGTTTTCGTTCGTGACTTTTCTCAGAGTTTTCTACGGACTTTTCTTTTCTTTCTTTCTCGACTTTCTTAGTTTTCTTCTGTGAGTTTCCTCGCTTTCTCGGCGTTTTCCTTCGTTTTTACTGTTGAGTTTTCAGACTTTACTTTCTTTGTACACACCATAAGTACCTCGTTTAGCTAGGTTGTTTTCAACTTACTACTTCTACTCTTGCTCTTTTAGCACTCGACAAATCTGTTGCAGAAATAAAATAAAAAAATAAAATAAAAAAATAAATGGATAACACATATCGAGGATAAAGAAAGCATACCGTACTCCTGCGACGGTCTTTACTTTCCTTACTCGTTATACTCGCTTGGCATGTTTTACTTTTCGACCTATACTCTCGTTGTTTGTAGTCGTTTACTTCCAAGATACGTACTTGCTAAGCATGTTTTACATTCCCGTACTTTCTCCCGCTCAAGCATGTTTATACTCGTTTAGCATGTTTACTTCGTTTAGTTCTGTATAAGCATGCTCCTCGTTTATCGCTTTCGTTGCTACTCACGTCATCGTCGCACACACTCACTTGCAATAAAAAATAATAAACGACTTGCATGCTCATTTTAACTTAAGACTTCAAACCTAAACTGCGATTCCTGCTACGACGTGGAGCTTGGAGCACGGTGGGCAGCGATGGCCATCTTCTTCAAAGAAACCCGTGTCAACATCAAGAAACCATTCCTTAGCTTTAAACAATAAGCCCTGAGACTTCGAGGTAGTCCGCCTAGTGCGACATAAACCATCACCTCGTTCTTTTAGGCCTTCGCACGCCCTCCCGTGCGATATAAGCCCTAACTCGCTTAGGTTTCCGAGGTTGTCGTCCGATACGACGTAAGCTCTCCTCGTCTTTCGTGTAGTTTGCATAATCGGGACATTATGCAAACGTAATCCCTATAATTAATTTGCAGGATTGAAATTAAAATAAATCTCTTTCCAAAATTCAAAGCCTAACCATAGGATAGTCTGGGACGTCCTCGAGGTTCTCCTCGAGATCTGTGACATCCCCTACCCTTCTTCCTTTGACTCCACAAATAACTGTTCCTCCTTGTGCCTTTCACTTATTGGATTTCCTACTACCAAATTTCGTTGAAAACCCTACATTTTGACTTCGTGAAGATAGAAACCCGCGATCTAAATCGAGAGTTCTCTCAAGTGACTTCGGTCGTTTGAGGGGTAATTAACTATGAGGCTCGCCTCTATAGGGAGTTTTAAAGACCCAGATAATATAAACCCTATTTAATTTCTTTGTATTAAATAGGGGAATTTGTCGGTCCAAATAAAGGTTCGCAGACCGTAACGGATGTCATGAATTTTGTGGTTTATTTGATCGAACGATATTGTCAAGTAGGGTGCCTATTCTTCGGAATAGACGCGTTACTCGCGATATTACACTCGTTCATTCAAACTGCTAAACGAATGAGATCCGTCCTTTCTCATTCTCATATTTTAAAACTTAAAATTTTATTTTCAAAAATCAATACATACATGTATATAAATTAAATTAAATCCTCAAGCCCTTCCTCTTTAAAGCGGCCGACATTGTGATGGTTAGTTTTTTTACCACTATGCCGACGAAATAATTTTGGTTAGGAGCGAGTAGACCAGAGCTTACCTCCCCAGACAATTATAATGTTTACATTACTAATCGCTGTGTCGAAGGGATAATATCGGTCGGAGGGCAGATAAGGGTCTTTCCACCCTAAAACATTGCGATGTGTAGATCGCTAACCGCTGCGCCGGGGCAATAACGATCAAAATTGTGTATAGAGAGTATAAAGTAAAAATAAAATTAAGATAACTGCATATAGAATATCGATGTTTGTTAATTTAGAAAATGTCATTGATGCATGTGCTAGCATATATCATATTCCTTAGAAACATATATTAGATTGCTTATAAAAATATATCACATTGCTTATAAATAGATATGGAAGAGCAACAATTTACACGATTTCTTATAGACACATACATATTGTACTTTTTTCCTTGAATTACTGTAGTTTAGTTTGATCACTCCTGAATTATCTTTAGATAACTTATTATATAGTTTTCATATTATTTCTAAGTATTATACATTTGAACAAAATGCATAAAGGAGCAAATGTATATAAAAGATGAGAACAACAACAAGAAAGATATAATTTTTTCTTGTTAATTTTAATTTTTTTATTTAGTTGCTCCTTAATGTATTATTTAATTAATAAATTATTAGTAATAGAATTAGAATAACTGAGAATTGATTTTCAACGTCCGGCCATTCGTTCCCTTCTTGGTTAACTCTAACTCTTAGACTGTGTCATGACATTTTGGGTCTTCAGAAGCTGGCACAAGTGGGATTGAAGGCACAGTGGATGGAGGGGATGGGCATGCTCTGTATTTGGTAGGAGGGTGACATGATTTGGAGAGAAGGTTGGAAGCTGGAAAAGAGGGTTGCTTGTGTGATCAGTGAATATTGTAGTGAGGGACGACATGCGAGATATGGAACGCGATTTGGCTGCAGTGACTGCTGCATGTGAGGGGCATAAGGCTGCACCACAAGAAATAAAGTAAATGAAATTTGCTTTATTTGGGCAATTTTATCTGGAAAGTAAAACTGGCATTTTGAAGCATTTTAATGTCCTTAAAAATTTACATTTGATTTTCCTTGCAACAAATTCCAAAAAAATAACTAAAATACATGCAAACTTTTATCATACACTTTTAATATAATATATTGTGCATCATCACATGACCATGAATGTGCTGCTAGATTTTTCAATTCCTTGAGATATATCTTAAGGCTACATCATCCGATAAGTTCATATTAACATGAAGCTACCTAGAAGCAGTCCAACACCCAGCAGTGCAAATGATTGCATAACTCTGACTGTGCTTCTAACTTGAGCTAGCTCAACAAGGCCCATCTCTATATGGTCACACTCGAGTTGGTCAATCTTTCTTAGACTGGGAGCTGGATGAATATTTCATTGTGGTAATTGGTCTTCTCTTGTGAGCTAAAGTTAGGATCCTTGGAATTTCTATGCATAAATGAATATACATTTCTGGATCCAACAAAAGCTCTAGAAGTTAGAAATTTGTGTCTTGAATAAATCTTATATCTTTTAAACCCTAGTTGCCCCACTCTTGGCTTGTTTAGCTACCATATCTTAGTCTTTTTTGTACTTGAACAAATCATTATTACTTATATTCATGAATCATCCCTAGCTTTTTTCTCCCTTTGAACCAACCCTGGTGCAACTCTTCCACTCCACTTTTCTTCTTCTGTATCTTGATCGTTTCACTTCCAATATAACTACTTTGACCCACTACCAAACCTCATAATGGCGCCACGCTTCTCATATGCTTGTCATCTGGATCACTCAATCTCTTTTGATTTAGTTTCTCTGAGTGATGGAATGGGACTTCTATGTGAAAGTTATCTTCTGAAATCTTTTATGACATGGGTTAAATAAAGATATCTGGCATTATTGAACCCAGCTAGCATGGTTCTTCATCTTTGTCAAACCAGTGGGTATGGACTGGTGAATCTCACATGCAAACATGTTGTGAAGTGATCCATACCTAGACTTAATTTCTATCTTTTTTGGCTAGGGAACCTCTACATTAGAATTCAAAGTCAACTACACTAAAGCAATTGGTTAGTGAAGTTCTACCTGCACAGTATGTCTGGAAAGCTATCTTGCTTTCCTAACAGGTATAGTGTTTCAAGTCTAATGTCAGACTAGGCAAGGTTGTGTATGAAAATACTTGTGAATTCTTCCTCTTTCTTATATTTCGATTGACTTGTTGGCTTTTTGATGTGCAGTTCTGTGCTATTTACAGTACAGAACTACCAAGTTCCCAAAGTATTAAGGCGCAATTACTCTATTCATAATACTAACTGGTCTTTATGCATGGTATCATCAAAGTCCTATAAGATGCAATGTTAACTTACTGCAGTAGAAGATATATCAAACTGATAAAACTTGTGTGGTAAAATATTCCACCATAAAGTTTGTAAACATAAACAACCATAATATCAATCAGGGCTTTTCAGTCTGATCTCATACCCAGAGAAGGGTCCCCACTTTTAAAGCAATAAGCGCGGAAGCATCTTTAACACCCAAATTCTAAGAATCAGTAAGAATTTAACAAATTCTAAAAGTATCCCAAATTTCACACCGCTCAGAATTTGATTAAAATAATTTTTTAAAATTCTATGTATGAAATCTATCAATTCGATATAAAATACTGTAGGTAAATTATGAATGGATGGGAAAATATAAAATGTTGAAGTAATAAATATAATTATCTTAATTAAACCTTATTTACTTTAATCTTATTCATAATCTTGCAGTTACTAATGATAACCGCTTTTCACCCGATTCTAGTGCGGATGGATCGAATGGATTTCTCCGTAGCTTTGATTTCCCTTCTTCTCTCCCATATTCTTCCTTCTCGCTAGCTCTCGCGATCCTACACTGTAACAGGCGGGAATAGGAAGGAGTCACGTAGCTTGCTTGAGTGCCACATCTCACATCCCTCCCTCAATTCTCCCTCTCCCTCATGGTAGCAACTTGGCAGCGGCTTGGTAGAAAGCTACGACCCTTGCTGTAGTGCAAGGGGCGCGAGCAAGGAAACTGAGTGGCGCACAGGGAAGCTGCATCCTGCATTTCAAAGTTTTGGGGAACTTTCGGTGAGTACAAGTACCCTTCTCATGTCATTTGAGATATTCATTTCCTTCCTCATACTTTATTATTGAAGTTTTCATCGTTTCTCGTGCATTTTCTATCCGGTAGCTATCAGAGGTGCCAAACTTGTGTCCGAAGCGTCAAAAGTCTTGTGCAAGCTTCAGTACGAGGTTTAGCCTGAAAATAGTAAGTAGTAAAGTTTTGTGTGATAAGGAGAGAAAATTGAATTAGGCGGTTTCAGAATGACGATTTTTGTCGAAAAGTCTGTTTGAGGTATTGTGTTGGAAATTAATGCATTTTCTTGGTTAATCATGATATGAGCCTGAATTTCATAAATTCCTACGATGTCTACAATTCCTAGGTTGTTTACACAAGGCAGGAAGTTCGAGACGAGCATGGGAAAACTCATAGTGGGGTTGTTTCGTCAAATTAGGTGCAATAATCTTGTGCTAATTTAAGAAAAATAACATTCTATAGGTTTTTTGTGTTTATGTGTATGATATTTTTGCATTTAGACTACTTGCGTATTGTAGATAAATACATGCTTGCCAATAGATTTCTATTACGATACATATGATTCTATGCTTATAAGATAATTGCCTATAGGTATTTATTTTCTATGACTCATGCATGTGATGTAAAAAATGCCTATAAAAGTTTACTAAATGTATTATGCTAAGAAATGTCATGATTAATATTATGGGTAGAATATTAATCGAGTGCTTGCAAGTATGTTATGAGGGATGTGGTATTCCCGACTCCTTTTGCTCAGAGGATGACAAATTTCTGGAAAATTTTTGATCAAGTGGTGACATAACGTAGGGAATCGTAGGTATCAGGGGAGCTATTCATAACTGTTATGTTTGGGGGCCCAATCTTTTTCAATAGTTTATAGTATTTGGGGCAGAGTGACGACACATGATGACAGGACATGTAAATAGCTGAGACCTATACATTTACAAGTGACATTACCATAATATGATATCTATGAAATGTTATTGTTACAATTCCATACAATAAACACTTTATGAATATGTTTTTTATTATACTTATGATTTCATGTTTATGACATATGTTTATACAACAGCTTTGATTTCTACGCTACTTGCTTTTTGTGTGTAGATATGTGCAGTTTTATTTAAGCATGCACTTTATTTCCTTTCTTAACCTTGATTATTTCTCTAACATCATTGCTCACTTTACGTTGTTGCCTTCAGGTAAATGCAATGAGCTTTAGGGCGTGTAGTCACATGTGACTTATATAGCTTTTGCACTATAGTTTTGGGAGATTGTACGAACATTTTAAATACGTATTTTATTTGTGTTGTATTTAACAATTTTGTATAGTTTATATGTTTTGAAGATGTGATTATTCCACGTTTCCGAGTATGTATACGGTGAATTAAGAAATGCAATGTATCACATATTTTCACAACAATTTAGTTATTCTTGTTCATCACCTACTAGGTCTTTGATTTACAAGTCAGGATTAGTGTTCGTGAGAATTTAGTCTGATTGAATTACCCTCCTCTATCACACCTCCGTTGACCTTGAAATAGGGAGCAAATGAGGTCTGACAGAAAGTGGTATTAGAGCATGATTATAGAATAAAGAGAATGATGGAAGCTTGTTGGATAATGAAGAAGTAAGAAGGAGATCAAATATGAATCGATTTATACGTAACTATATGTTGATGAATCTGGGGTGGATAACGCCTACGACTTAAGGTATCATGCATGCATGACATGATTATTATATTATAAATTGCATTTAAATAATAAAATATTCAATATAGATAAACTTGTTTGGAAGAGAATCAAAATGTACCGAGGGCCCGTCTCGTAGGCCAAGTGCAGAACAAGAAGGTTTGAAAATGTTTTTGGCAAAAATGGGAATCAGAATAAAACGACCGAGGAAAGTAGAGCAGCTGAGGTATAGGGCATCATTCAATTGATATCACAAGTGATTGTCAAAATGATTGACATTGAAATATCCTCCACAAGTTATGGCTCAAATCTGAAACTTGGGCAGGAGTCGATCGACACTTGAAGATATTTCAGTCTTTCAAGTCGCTTGCATTTAGAGGTGTCAGTGACCCTACAATTACGGAAGATGGACTACTGAAGATTGAAAAAATTATGGATTGTATGATTTGTCCGGAAAATATAAAAGTGGTGCTAACTACTTTCATGCTAGAAGGTGAAGCACAAAGATGGTGATAGACGCAATATAGGGACAAATTTGAACTGATACCTCTTCCACAGATTCAATGGGATGAATTTGTCAGTCTTTACATATTGGTTATGCCTTCAGCTAGCCCTGCAAGGCAAAATGTTCAATCTATTTCAGAAGTCCAAGGCAGTTATGTAATATGAGGCAAAATTTATTTCTCTATCTTGATATGCATCTCATTATGTCAGTGCTCAGAAAGAAAAATTTTACATTTCTACTTGGTCTCAGGGATCAGTTTTAGGTTAGCATTGATGCTATTTGACATGCGATTGCTCCGTGCTAGTTAAAAGAGCAAGAAGAATCGAAAATGAGTTGAACTTTTCCAGTTAGCAGTGACAATCTCAGACAAGCAAGTGAAATAATTGTGGCAAAGAAGAACACTTCCAAGGCAAGGATATTAAATGAGAAGATAAGCATAAGCACCACAATCAGAAAAGCTAGTTTGTGAAAAACTTGGAAAGAAAAGGCACTTTGGGCAGGTTTGATTGGTTCATGAAAGTGTTGTAAATGTGGACAACCAAGGTATCTTCAAATGAACTTTCCGCAGGAACATAAGAGAGACAACAGACCACCGACAATTCAAGGACAAAGACAACCCAAATATTTGGAAGGCAGTTAATCCAGTAATCCTTAAATTTGGGAAAGCCTGCTACTCAACCAAATTGTGAAATTTCATAACGCATAAATGAGCGACCAGTAAAAGCTCGAGTTTTTGTAATTATCGTTCAAGAAGCCAAAGAATCTGTATTGTTTATAGGTTCGCTTCTGATTATATATCAATCCGGCTCTATTCTATTCGATTTATGTGCATCACAGTCTTTTATTTTTGATGAGTTTGTTGTCAGTTTACATCTTGATATCATACATTTTACTCCTACCTTGTATGTTGTTATGTCTTCGAAAAATAATTTTTTATGTAAATAGAAAATGTGTTGCGTAGACTTTTGATATCATACGGAGAATGAATTGGTTGATAAAATATTTTGCTTCAGTTGAATGCTAGAAATGGCGTGTGAAATTTAAATTGTTTGATGAAAACCAATTCTATATCTTATGTGATTGAAATGTTCAATCTTCTCTAATTAGTGCAGTGAAAGTTGGGAAGTATTTGCGAATTAGTGAATTAATATTTTTGGCAAAATTAGAAGTGCTGAATAAATATATACAAGTTTCAAAGAACATCATCTATCTCGAGTTTCTTGGTTGAGAAATTTATCCCTAGTTTTGTGTGATGTCGAGTTTGCTTTATTCTTTGAATTCGGCTTCTATCTCTCGACCTCTTGAGACCTGTTGCAAGAAATCCATATCTTGGTCACCAACACTCACACCGGTTCAGGAACTCTGAAATAGGTTTTTTGTATCCGGCCTCAGTCTCTCAGGGCTAAAGTTGCAAATACTAATGCGCCAGACCTTCTCCAAGCTATGCTATTTTTGATTCTAGTGGTTTCAAAAATTTTTGACGTATATACGAAATAACTGTTAAGGCTACCGCCAAAACGAGAAGTTGAGTTTGACACTGATGTGCAGCTAGAAACATCTGCAAGTTTCAAGTATTTATACAAGATTGACTTCAAAGAAATTGCAAGAATTGAAATGTCAGTTACAGGAACTAATAGACAAGGTTTTTATCAATCCAAACAATTCACCTCGGAGTACTCCGGTATTGTTTGCCAAAAAGAAGAATGGATCTATGCGATTGTGTATTGATTACGAAGAGCTTAATATGGTGACAATAAAAAACAAATATCCTCTGCTCAAAATTAATGATCTATTTGATCAATTAAAAGGTGCTACTGTATTTTTCCGAATTGACCTGACATTGGGATATCAACATGTTGAGTCATAGAGGCATCATAATTAAGACAACTTTTGGGACCAAGTATGGTTATTTTGAATTCTTAGTTATACTTTTTAGTTTAATCAATGCTCCTGCAATTTTCATTGACCCGGTGAACCAAATCTTCAAGTGCATGTGGATCAGTTTGATATTTTTTTATTGATGATATTTTGATATATTCAAGAACTCATGATGATTATGCTAAACATCCGAGGATTGTATTGAAACCATTGATGCAAAATTTTTGAAATGTGAATTTTTGTTACGAAGTATTGCGTTTTTGGGACATTATTAGCAGCCAAGGAACTTCAGTACATCCTCTGAAAGTGAAGACAATTGTGGAATGACATACTCCAAAGAATATTACGGAGGTACACAGTTTTCTTGGATTAGTTTGATATTACAGGAGGTTTGTAAAAGGTTTTTCGTAGATAGTTCTGCCATTATCCATGTTGATGAGAAAGGAGCAGTGTGAGCACAGTTTTCAAGAGGTGAAGAAATATTTGACCACTGCACCAGTTAACACTATTCCATCAGACACAGAAGGATTCCAGATTTACAATGACACACGCTTACAAGGCTTTGGTTGCATTTTAATGCAAAATAAAATAATGTGGTAGCCTATGCATCCAGACAGTTGAAGCTGCATGAGAGGAACTATCCGACTCATGGCTTGGAATTAGTTGTTGTAATGTTTGTTCTCAAGGCATGATTATATTACTTGTATCTAGTGAAATATGAAGACTTCACTGATCATCAAAATTTGAAGTATACTTTCAACAAAAAGAGCTGAATTTGAGGCAGAGAAGATGGTTAGAGCTGATCAAAAGACTATGATATGGATATACTGTATTGTCCTGGCCGGTGCAAGCTAGGTTAATACTCAGAGGCTAGAGTTGATTAAAGAGATGCCTTACAATTGGAAGTTAGAAGACCAGAAGATAGTGGATATTTACATCAACTGATAGTGCAATGAACTTTAATTGATAGAATCAAAGCTGCTCAGAAAGGGAACAATGAATATCTGAAACATTTCAAACAACTTTGGTGCTTGATTATTTTTCATCACTATCTTATGCATGCATAAGGGCTTGTTATTTTGATATCTGCTATGCTCCACCCAAAATTTTCCTAAAGTTTCTTAAAACTGTCATTAACTTTGCCTTGTGTAATTCACTTATATCGAAATAAATGATGATGGACAAAATTGAAGATTCTCCTAAAGAAATGATGATGGACAAAATTGAAGATTTTCCTAAAAAAATATACTTCAAATGTTTTGGGAGAACCTTAAGTTCTAGCTTAGGTGCCTCAATTATAGAATGCACTAAAGTTTTAAAATTTGTTGAGTCATCTAATGGCTCGAACATATCTTGAATCACCCTTAGGAGTGCATATAATAATAGGGCTGATTCTTCTTTAGAGTTTTCACAAATTTTCTAAATCAAATCTCGCTCTATTGGGGTTCATTTCTAAAGTCTCTTTAAATTGATTTTTCATATAACCCACCACATCTACTGTATAGCAAGCATCATGCCTAAGATCTTTGGGAAACTTTATTGGTTTAAAATATTAAATGTAACTTCCTCATCATTCATTCTCATAGTAAGTTTCCGAACATCAATTATTACTGTTCTAGTGGTTAAATAAGCTCTACTTATTATGATTGAGATTTCTTTTTCTTTTTACATATCTAGAATTATAAAATCAAGAGAGAATAAATTGATTTCCTCAACAAACCCATCTTCTATAATCCACCTAGGATATGTTAAAGATTTGTAGTTAATTGTAGGGTTATAGTGGTAGGTTGAACTTCTCCTACTCTGAAGTATCTATAAATGGATAAGAGCATGTGATTGATGCTAGCTCTTAGTTCACATATAACTTCTCAATACATTATCTCTTATCTCTTATGGTATAAGAAATAGTAAAACTACCTGAATCCTTAAGTTTTTGTGGAAGTCCCTTTTGTAGGATAACACTACACTCCTCAATTAGTGTCGCAGTCTGATAACCACCTAGTTTTCATTTTTTATTAAGGATGTTTTTCATGAATTTAACATATCTAGACGTTTGTTTTGAAGCTTCGTAACTTGAATGTTAATAATTAACTTTTTGAACACCCTACGAATTTGGAAAACTATTGGTCTAACTTATGCTTTTAAAGTTCTTGGGAAAATTGTGGTGGTCTTTTTGGTTTTTTCTTAGGAAGTGAGGGTGTTTTCCTAAGTCTAGTGAAGATTTTTCACCAGGTCTCTCATGCTAAGACCCGTCTTCTATGCTAGCCTCTTTTTTCTTACCACCTTTAACTCCTTATCACTTCTCAATCTAATGACTTTGCACTACTCTTTTGTTCTCTCTTTAGGATTTACTTCAGTGTTACTTGGTAACATTCCTTGGAGTCTATTATTTAATAAGTTTATCCAATGCCCTAATTGATTTTCAATGTTCCTAATAGCTGCACTTGATTTTTCATCTGATATTTCATTTGTATCACCAATTCTTCAAAAGAGAATTTTTTTTCTTTTATTGATTATTAGAAGTGAATCCAGCTAGGCAAGTCAATTTTGGGTTAAGATTATTTTCTTGGTTATTCCAATTGCTTAAGGTGTTCTGTTGGTTACTATCTCATTGTTAGTTTCCCACATTTTGGTAACTATTTCAATTAAAATTTGGGTTATTCCTCAAACCAAGATTGTAAGTATTTGAATAGGGGCTATTAGACCTATTATTTATAGGATTCAATGACTCCATAGTTACATCACTAGGATTCAATAACTTTCCATAAGCATTCTCCTCAATTAGTAATGATCATAGTGCAGAATTTAAGCTTAAATTTTCTAAATTTTTGGATATTGCTGATACTTGTGTTGTAAAAATTGATAGAATATCCTATTCATGAATGCTAGCTACTTTCTTATGGTTCATTCTTTAAAGGCTATTGAAAATTTTTATTCATTTTCTCTATAAGTGTATATGACTCCTCAATAATTTAGACATTAAAGACTCCCTACTGCATCGTCTATTATAGGCCTCAATGATCACACTAGTTCATTATAAAGTGTTTGTATGGTCAACCAATCAGGTAGGACTTGGTGTGGATATTTCTCAAGTTCCTTAAATTTCTCTCAAGCTTTATAAATAGACTCGCTATCTATCTGAGTAAAAAGGATAATGTCATTCTTAAGTTTGCAGTTTTGGATGGTGAGAAGTATTTAGCTAGAATTTTTTGTCATTCTAAGTGGTGATAGACGCTGAATAAAAAATCAAGATCTTAGGCTTATCTCTAAGGAAAAATAAAAATAACTCAAGTCTAGCATCTAAAATTAACATATAACTCTAAGAAACAACTAAGTGTAAGTTTGAATCTTCTGTGGGTGAACCTCCAAATTGATTGTTTTGGACTAAATGGACAATTGCAGGTTTGAGTTCAAATACGTTGACTTCTATGGTAGAGTCATGAATACTTTGATGAATTCCATCTACCGTATGGGTTGACAAAGTTCCTAAGCGGTCTAAATTGTTCATTTTCTTTTTAATGGTTTGCAATTGCTCCGAATCTTTTTATTTTTGCAAGTTTTTTCGGTTTTGCTAAAACTAAAAAAAATTTAAAAAGATCTTAGAATTTTGAAATGACAACAAAGTCTTCTAGGTTTTGCTAAAATTGAGAAAAAAATATTTCTCTGAAATGGATCATGTGAATCTTCAATGTTCTTACTAAAGATTTCCCCACTTAATGTTGACAATCTATGACCAATACTTCATACTATATTCCCAGATAAGAACGTAGGAGTCATATTTTGATTAAATCCCCTGAACCCTATAATATCTCTCAAGAATCCATATTTTTTTATGTGAATGCATTCTCCTAATGACAATATCTCTATTCCACCATATAATTGAATATTAACCTACTTGTGCTTCCTATTGTCAGTGATCCTAGACCACGAGAGATTTTAACTTTTGTAGTGGCCAACAAAAAAATCATTTAGGTTTGGAAGGTTTAATACACCAACATGCATTCAGGTAGTCTAAGTAATTATCATGGAATCAGCAAGAAGTTTCACATTGTCACATTAAAGAAACATAAAAGACTTCGTTCATACATGCTTAAAGAGAATGAAAACGATTTATTTGATAGAAATGCAAAGTGTACAAGTAAAGGAAGAGTATAACCCTAATTGAGCTCCTCTTGCTCCGAGTCTCCTCTCCTAGCTTATCCTTGATTTTTCTCAATTCACTCCACGCACGAAGTACAAACACTCACAAACAGGAACTGGCCTCTCCCTTGTTACAATAGGAAGACGAAGCTTCTCTCTTCAGGTGATCGATTCTCTCTCCAAGGTATGCTTGCTCCTTTGTTCTGCCTCCTTGGTCATGTGTAGAAGTTGAAATAAGTCTCTTCTCTCCCTTGTTTCTGTGAAGAAATTTGCTCTTTATTCTTCTCCCTCGGCTGAACTGTTAGAAAACCACCAAAGCCACCACCATAAGTTGGCGGAGGACGCAACAATGCTGGCCAGGTAACATCGGGGCACTATTTGTAGGCGTGGTGTCGCTGGCCTGAGAGTTGGGTTTCGTGGATCCTAATCATCAAATTTGGGCTTTGTACAAGGCATCGATGACACTCGTAGCGCAACCGCACTGATACTAGCAATGGGGCTTGACACTAGAATGTCAACTTCTCTAGAGTTTGCTCATAAAGAACCTGTTTCTTATCCATTGGCGTCGAGGCGTTTGCCTATTGATTTAGCTCATTTTATGCTTGCTCCAAGTCCTGAATTCTCCCTATATACTGCATATATCACTTTGTAGACACTAATACTAACTCCTGTCTTGTTGAATGACGTCACAACTTCTATGGCTCTTTATGGTTAAAACTAAAACATAGCTTTTCCCCTTTTTTGAGAGCTGTAATGCAAATTGCAATTGCTGTTGGAATAAGAAGAGGCTTGTCCTTTGAGATAAATTACAATAGTGAGCTTTCTTTCTTTTTTGATCCTTGGCTTAATGGGATGATGTGGGAGCTTGGGTCGTGGTGCTTTACAGCTATAGTAACGCTGAATCTTTTTCCTATTAGATCCCTTATCTTTTCTATTTACTTCCTATTCTAACTGCTATTACCTACATACACCCCAAAAAACATAAAGATGATACAACAAATGTATGAAAATCACGTGAATATAAACAATGCATTTTACACATATCAAAAAGGGGATTCAAATGATTCATCCGAGAAATATGTCCGACAATAGAACCATGGAGAATTCAATACCATGTTCTCTTGACCCAATCTAACCAACTTGCCTATTTGTTGCATCACTGGCCGAGGTGACAAAGGCTTTATTGAGGACGATCGGTCAGAAGCATTGCTTAAAGAGAAGAATTGATAATGAAGGCAAATTATTATCAAATGAATTTTAATTCTCACGCAAAAAGAAGACAATTAAAGATAGAAAGATTTCGTGGTAATAATGACATTATTTGTAATGTATAAACCAACCCATTTATAAATAAAGGTGGTCATTTGAAAAATGGGATTGCTCACGTATTAGAGAGCACTCGCTTCCTTAGAAATTTCCCTTTATTTATTGGACCCTTGCCATTTAACTCTTTCCTTGGGCTTGTCGATCCACAGAAAATCTAATAATGATATTATTTGTAATGTATAAACCAACCCATTTATAAATAAAGGTGGTCATTTGAATAATGGGATTGCTCATGTATCAGAGAGTATTCGCTGCCTTAAACATTTCCCTTTTTTTATTGGTTATAAGCCTTGACGTCTAACTCTTTCCTTGGCTTGTTGATCCACAGACAAATTAAGATTCAACCGTCTTTTCACTAATGCTTTGCCTCACTTTCTAATACAAGTACTGCAAGATAAACTTCTATCATTAGGTATCTTGATTTCTCAATTTTAACAATCTAATCTTCAATAGCTTTGGCATTTAGTCTTCTTCTGAAATAAATATTGCTTTAACGAAATAGCTTCGTGTTTATCTATTTGTACGCTTATGCTGTGTAGCCCAAGTGAATTGTATGTGTGCTAGTGTTGCTGTTGGTGGCATAATAAATGCTATAAAGGATTGCATCTTTTCAATCATTTGTAAGTTGATTTTAAGCATATGTAATTGCATCATATTTTCATACTACATTATATCAAAAGGATTTGGTGTCATTTGCATATTCTCCACTCAAATTTACTATCCTCAATAGGTGTAACATTATTAAGATTTTCAATTGCTTTGTTTGGCTGTGCTAAATAACTATTAGTTCTTTCAGGCACTCTCCTAGCGATATTGTCTGCAATTTATTTTATCTTACAATATATTTACAAATATTAATATAGTTTGTGCTATATAAAACATGCAACGCAGGGTTTTGAGTATGTCTCTTCAATGACTTAGACTGACCTCATCTATGTTCTATTGTAATCATATCATATTCATTTTTTTTTCCTACTAAAACTAAATCCAATACAATTACTATGATTAAACCTCAAAATTCAGTTCCTTAATATCATTTTCTGTCTTGCCCACGACAAACTCCCTCCACCATTTAGCGCAGGCATAACAAAGGCAGACATAATTCAACTAATTGAATATAACTCCAATACTCATTCTGATATCCTACTTATTAAGATCAAGTAAGAGATGATTTCAAACACTTAAATTTACCCATAATAATGCATAATGCATTACTTCAATAAAGTCAAACTATTCAAATTAAGTGGAAAGAATGCAAAAAAATCATTTAAATATATCTATAATGTATGCTAAATATATAACCTGTCTGATGTTTAACCTTAAAAATTTTTCTATCTTACAATAGTTGTATTACAAAATATGATTAAAAATTATGCTAGTTCTACTGAACTTTAACTTTCTCTTTTTTTTCTCTTAAATTAATATTCATAACAATCTAGTGAGTTATGAGATTTAGTTAAGATGAACTAGAAGAATAAGGAATTCAAATACCAAAAAAAAGTAAACATATGTGCTAATCATGAATGCATATAAACATAAGCAAATTTATGTATATGATCAGATTATTACTATAATATTGAAACTTAGAGAAATACTTGCTCAGTAATCAATTAATGACTCAATTACTTGCATATTAATTTAAATGCATCAAAAATTGATTTTGCTTTTTTTTAAAGTAGTTTTTATTGCATTGTATTTCATTTATTTTCGAAATGTGCCATATATAGTTGTTTAGGTTTACTAATCGTCATAGGATAGTGAGTTGGAAATCTACAGCACATAATATAGGTTATAAACCCAGCCAAAAAACTACATTATCAATTCTAGTGCAATCTTGGTGAAACCTAGTATTATCTCCATTGAACTCTATTGGTGGGACCCTTCTGTCTCCATTGGGGACTATGTACTCCATCTCTGTAGGTATCATAAATATATCATAGCCAATTTATTCCCTAGTAAGATGATATTGCTTAACCTCAACATATTTGGTTTTTGAACATTTAAATAAACCTATGAATCAATTTAAAGTATATTGAAGAACAATGTATACAAATGTGTAGTTTACAGATATCAGATGTCTTCATTTAAAAGTATCACCAACTAATGCATTAAATTGTGAGTTTTTTTCAACAAATTTTATGCGAACATTTACTAATGAAAAATAAACTGTTAAGTATTTATTTCATAATACGAGAAATTTCTATTGCATTATCTCTATTAGTCTAATTTACATATATTAACACATACAATAGACGAACGAAACCTTGCTTTCTGTATTAGAATTTGCACGGAAGTGATGAATTTTCCCTTCATTTTGAGCTCCCTGAAATTTCTTCCTTTTGTAGACAAACTCAATATTACTTCTCATATAAGCATATAAACTTACCACTCCAATTAGAAAATATTTTTTTTTTAACAAGCATACCAAAATTTAATTTTGGAATTAAAATCCGACTTTCCTTACTTCACCTAATTTTCTTTCCTTCTCCATCTTCTCTTCTTCTTCTACTTCTACTTCTTCTTTGTCTTCTTCTCCTCCTTCCCTTATTTTTTTCTTTCTGTTTCTCCAATTTCATTTCCCTGGCCTCTCCATGCTTCACTTGCAGAGTTCAGAAGTTTTTCTTCTTTCGCTTTCGGTTTCAACCTTTTAAAAGCTTATAGGATGAGGGCATATATATATATATATATATATATATATATATATATTGGGAAGGGCCGTAGGCCTATTGCATTGAAATTAAAAGATGAGTACAAAACAAGTAGTATTAGATGGCCCAAAACATTTGAGCTCACCTCATAAAACCAACAGGTACAATAAAGCTCAAACAGAGCGATACAAAAGATACAACAAAAGAAAATTAGCAACTATAAGAGGACGAGGTCGCCAAGGCTTCCCCCTGCCCCTGGCTATGAAAGCTCATCTAGAAATCGCATTCTGAAGAGCTTCCCCATTGCCAGGGGAAATATATATTTATCTTTTAAAGAATTTTGCTACCGATCCTCATTTTAACAGCTGATGCATGCCTAGTATAGAAAAATAAAAAATCCACTAGATGCTACAATGTATGAACACTAAATTTAAATAAATACTTGAAGGAAAATTTAATCAGAACATCTAATTTTATAATTTTCTCATCTTTGTGAATCAGCATATATTTCTATATATCAAAGTGATCATTTTAAAGAGTAGAATGCAATTGAATGATTTTTTTATGATTTAAAAAAAAATGATGTTTTAGATAGAATTTATTAGAGTATTTTTGCACTTCTATCATATAAAAATTGGGTATTATAGTTTTATTCATCGTTACTTAACTAGGATTTCCATAGTTTAACTGTTTCCTTATATATAAATAGCCGTGCAACTAAAAATAAAATCTACTTCTAATGAAAATAATAAACGAAATTGTAAAGTAACATATTCATACTCAATGTAAATGTATAGAAAATTACGTATCTTTTAATCATCTTTGACTGTATGAGGTACAAGAAATAGCATTAATTCTTAGGGTAGGAATAGTTCTTCCATAGAGAGAGAGTGGTGTTATCTCTAGAGGGCTGGAGGTGCAACAATGCATTATCAGAGTATTTTGTAATTTCTTAATGGTTAATGATATCTCCATTCTATTGGAATAATTATAGCATTTGCAGTGCCATCAGCAGAAGCACTGTTGGTAGAGACAGAAAGACATCCTAAAATTATCATATATCAGGATATAATCCTTGATGCAGTTTTCTTCGGAGGACATTTGGTAGATTCAAGAAGGTATATCATAACTGTTAAACATTGCCATCTGGAAAGGATGGCTGAACAACTTGAACAAGCTGATGTGGATCTTTGGGTCTTTTAAAGAGAGTGCAGATTAAGGTTCTTGGGATTTGTGGATGTAAATAGAGGAACATGAGTGTAGTTGGGTGTTGGGTATTGGTTTTGGTTGAGTGTTAATTAAAATATAGATTAACTGTGGAGTTATTTAGGATAATAACAAAGTGGAGAATGATAAGGAAAAAAAGATTAATTTGGGA
This sequence comes from Papilionanthe hookeriana x Papilionanthe teres, assembly GCA_022702705.1. Taxonomy (NCBI): domain Eukaryota; kingdom Viridiplantae; phylum Streptophyta; class Magnoliopsida; order Asparagales; family Orchidaceae; genus Papilionanthe; species Papilionanthe hookeriana x Papilionanthe teres. The sequence goes on from CM040428.1 coordinate 60,849,937, forward strand.
TTATTTGAAAGATGAACTGATTTGAATTTAAATTCGGTTCTAGCGATTAATGGAGAGATTGTTGGCGGTGGTGGTTGCAAATTTTGATTTCAAATTTAAATTTTGCATTTAAATTTCAAACTCAAATTAGAATAAATCAACTGAATGAGATTTTTGAAGAAGAAATGAGACGAATCATGTTTTCTTTCAACTAGCAGCAAAAAGGCCATATATTAGTCGAGCAGAAACAGCAAATAATTAGGAAAAGAGTCAGCAAACAGGATTCAAAGAACAAGGGATACAGGAAAGCTGTAACATCATGAAAGTAGATGCAAAAACCATTATGAGAAAACAAACAGTTGCTGTACTTGCCTCAAGATTTGAAGCTGTGGATCATCAACCTGTAGATGCTGAATCACTAGCACATTTGAACTGTAAAATCTTCAAAGTAGAAAATTAGGGAACCAACGAATGGGTTGGAGGGAATAATTATTCAAGTCTTCATAGCCATGCATTTACAAAGCAAAGATGATGTAACCTGACAAGTGAAGTCCAAGCTATCTTTAAAGGCTTATAACATAATATTCCTCATCAAGAACAACAACAACAACAACAAAGCCTTAATCCCACTAATTGGGGCCGGCTACATGAATCCTTTTTCTCCATTTAATCCTATTTATTATCATTTTTTCATTTAAATCTAATAAATTAACAACATTTTTTATACAATAAGCTCAAGTCTTCCTAGATCTACCTCTGTCTTTCTTAACATAAGTCGAATTTAAAACGTGTACTCTCCTAATTGGATCAACAAATGGTCGACGTTTAATGTGAATAACAAAATATTTCTCATGAAAATAATAAATGAAAGAAAAAAATTGATTTATATTAAATAAATATGCATGGAGTAAATTCCATCTTGATCATCATAAATTGGGCGACATGCAATAGTCAATGTGTGGTAGAACTTGGAACGATAAAATGAAACTGATTATCTTAAGACATTGTAAAAGTAGCACATAATTAAATTAATGTGGAATGTGAAATTAGTTAGCACTATTAAAGCTTGTAGATATAATGAATTTTGAGGAATGGGTTGGAATATAATTAGATTGAGAGTAATATGGTTGGAGGTTGTGAATAAAAATGGCCTTGTGTGGTGTTTAACAAGAATAATAACAAAATTAGTTCATTAATTTGAAACCTAAATAGTCAGTGTATGCTATGATTTTTTAAAATACATGATTTATGTGTTGAATGAGTTTATTGCATTTTATATTCTTTCCTCTTTTTGCAAGATGTCTTAATTTCTAGGAAACTTACAAATTTTCTTATGGGTTTCCTTTCTATTTTCTACGTTAAGGGCAATTTACTCAATTATCTTCATCTTTTAGTTAATTCTTCTATCATTACGTATTTTGGATGCTTTTCCTCTTTAACACCACTCTTTTTCCTTTTTATTTTTTATTTTATTTTATTTTTTTTAAATGCAGGTTTGAACCAGACATGCTAGCATTTTCTGGTTGTTATTTTGGTGGTGGTGAAAAAGAACGGAATCAGCTTAGTAAAATCAGGGAACGCTGGGAGACATTGCCTGTATGATTACTTTTTTTGAGTTATATTTTCTTACATTAGAGCTACCATTCCAACCGCAAGTTTTCTTCTAGTTTGAATATATTTGAATCTCATCCTTATTTTGTAATAACCTTATGCTATTTATTTCTATATGAAATAGTTCATGGTGGGTAGTAAACATAACTCTATCATCTAATTACATGCAATTATTTTCTCTTGTAACCAGTTATTCCTCTCATGGGTTGTATTCTTATTTTTAAAGTTTTCTTTTTTTCTTGGTCACATTTTAGGTTATCATTGTAATATCTGAAGATAAATAATAATAATAATAAAATTGATAAAAGAATAAAGAATAATAATATTAATAAATGAAAAGGTGCGACCGTTTAGAGAGACGAATCCTCTCAGATGAAATATTTCGCTCATCCGATCTTCTGTTCATTCAACCCAAAGAAGAGAACGAGTGAGTGATAGTGGGAGAGATCGAGAGAAAAAACTATCGTGCCCTAGCCGAAGAAGGAAGAAGTGAGTGCGACCACTGTGCAGTGTTCGACCGTGCGAAGAAGAAGAGGAACGAGAGGGAGGTGGCGATATTAAAGGCTTACATGGACTGAGCCGCGATTAAGGAGGATGCTACGGCTTCTTACGCTAGTGTTGTGTGAAGGAGAAGTCGAAGAAGGAAAAAGCGTTCGAGGGCTTATCTGGTTTGCGCCGCAATCGAAGACATGCACTGTAGTAAGGGTCGCAACCCCTCCTGCTACTGTCGTGCCAAACCGAACATGGAGAGGGGAGTTCGAGAGAGGAAAATAGAGAAATGGAGGAATTTTCAAAGCTCGTTTCTGCCCTAGTCAACGAACGAAGGAAAAAAAAGGCAAAGGAATGTCGGTTAGCTAAAGCAAAACCTTAATAAAATTTATAAATTTTAAATTTTATCTCTCAATCTATTCATAGTTAATATGTAGTACTTTATATGAAATGCTCGATTCAACGTGCAGAATTTTATAAAATTAACTTGGATGAAATTTGAGGGATGTGAAAATTGAGATACATATTAAGTCGCCAATAATTTTATCAACTTTCTCAAAATATTTTTATTACAAAATTCAACAAATTTGTGCTTGGCATCATAATAATTTTTCTGCTTATCCTACACCGCTTTCAAACATTCTCTGATCAGTGTAATATTCTCAATAGAATTATCAACGAAGTCAACTCTAATGATATTTCTCACTTGTTTCAGCCCAACCTAAAGGTGTCTTAACACTTCATTTCATGTAAGGCTTCATGGTAACTGTTATTGCAAGCAAATTCTACTAAATGTATTTGTGATTCCCAACCTCCATCAAAGTCAAGATCACATAAACTTAGTAGTTCCTCTAAAGTCTAAATAGTCCTCTCTGATTGATCATTTGTATGAGGGTGAAAGGCTGCACTGAAAGTCAATCGGGTGCCCGCCCAAAGCTTCGTTAACCTTCTTCCATTAATCTGGATGTAAACTTGCCATCTCTGTTGGAGACAATAGTCTTTGGCACTCCATGCAACCTCGCAATTTGATCCACATATAACTTGACTAACTTCTCTCATGGATCTATCTGCCTTATAGGCAGGAAATGGGTAGCCTTAGTCAATCTGTCAAAAATTACTCATATAGCATCATGGCCCTAACGTGATCTTCACAACCCAATTACAAAATCAATCGCAATCTCATTCAATTTCCACTCTGGAATCGATAAAGACTGCAAGTGAACTTCAGGATGTTGATGTCTTGCCTTTACTAGCTGACATGAATGATAGTTGGCCACAAATTCTGTCAACCTCTCTTCAATCCTGACCACCAAAATGTTTCTTTGAGATCCTGATACATTTTATAACTCCTTGGGTAAATAGCCTAACTAGATAAACGAGCTTCCTAAAAAATTTCTTCTCAGATTATCAACATCTTGAACATAAACTCTGTCATTATATCTCAATAAATCATCCTGATCTAGCACATACCTCTCCAAACTGTCTATCTTAATCCGTCTCTAGATTTTCTAAACATCGTGTCTTTGACTAAAAAATCTTCAATTCTGCCATTCAAAATTCTATGCACTATCAACTGATATAATTAAACCATACTGTCATCACCATTATCAACTAAAGATAGATCAACTTTTCACAATAATCTGATCATTTAAATTTCACTGTCTTCTGAGTCAATCTTGATAATGGTATAACAATCATTGAGAATACTTTGACAAAATTCTTGTATTACCAGCCAGACCTAAAAAACTCCCGACCTCAGTAGTAGTAGTAAAGTTTGGCTAATCTGCAATTTCCTTGACTTTATTCTGATCCTAAAAAATGTTCTCCATTGGTAATGTGTTCAAGAAAAGCCACATTTTTTAGCAAAAATTCACATTTAGAAAATTTGGCATAGTGTATTCTACTTCAAAACATGTAACACCGCATGTAAATGATCTGTATGCCTGACTCGATCCCTCTAGTACACCAAAATATCATTTGTAAAGACGATCACAAAAGTATCTTACAACTGCTGAAGGTCCCTGTTCTCCAGATTTAAAAAAACTATTGGAGGATTAGTCAATCGAAATGACATTATCACAAATTCATAATAACCATATATGGTCTTGAAAACTATCTTCGCTATGTTTTCTTCTTTAATCCTAATTTAATGATAGCCAAATCGTCAATCCTCGATCATGGATATTTGTTTTTAACTATGAACTTATTCAACTCCTTGTACTCTATGTAAATCCTGAAGTTCCCATCCTTCTTCACAACTAATACTGAAGCTCCCCAAGGTGAGATAGGTCTGACGAACCCCTTATCTAGTAACTCCTACAGTTGGCTCTTCAACTCCTGAAACTTCGTATTTGTCTTTCTGTAGAGTGTCTTGGATACTAGCTCAGAACTTTGCAAGAGCTCAATAGTGAAATCAATCTCTCGCACTGGTGGTAGCTCTTGCCACCAATTCTTTGAATCCCCAGATCTTGCGTTTCTTTTGAACTTTGGAAACGTTTATTCTTTTTATATGACATGTGAATGTAATTGGGCTGCTCATTTTTGTGCTGAGCTTGCTCTAAGTGGTTCTTTCATTTTGGTGCATGTTGACGAATCTAGTGAACTTTCTTCCATACTTGTAGACGATATATCACACTTTTGTACCTCATAGTTGTACGCATGCATAATTTTTTGTACTTTTGATATATTAATGCAACATGCACATTCAAGGTAAATTATCAAGGAACACTTTTGGACATTCTCTTACCTTTAAAATATCACTCAAAGACTGTATTTTCTTCGAGGTTTCTGTTACCTGTGGAAGAATACCTTGACTTTTACGATTTAATAATTTAAAAGCTTTCAAACTGGTAATTATCATGGATTTCAATCCTCTGTTCTCTATCACCAAAAAAATTAACTTCTGCCTCCCCAGGTGTATTTATTTTGATGGTCTTTTTATTTTAATCAATTGTGACAGTATTTAGACATCTAATCCATGCCTAAAATCACATCAAATTCCACTAGGGGTAACACAATAAGTTGTGCATCTAAATCTTTTCCACCAATCATTAACTTCAGCTCACATGAATGACTAACTTTTAGAGAAGTACCATTTGGCATTCTATTCGATAATAGCACAGGCATATAAATGGTATTTAATCTCATCACGTTAATCAGTTTCTCAGCTATAAAAGACTAATACTCCCGAATCGAATAATACTCTTATCAGTTTACTCTGAAGATTTATGATTCATATCATTAAAATAATTACATTAACTATTTAGAGTGGACTTATTTAGTATATTTAAATCCCTATGTTGTTTTATGAATGTCGTGAAATGAATTTTATTGTACTTAAAGGTGCACCGATTTATTATTCTTATAACTAAAACTTACATGTGATAATGTTCTTCCTGTTGTGAAAGAGCATATACTTTGGGTTGGACACTCTACTCGGTCTGACCAAGATTTAGCACTAATTCTGAAGATTCAGCTGCCCTTGGTCTACCAAAGCTCCTTTGAGGTGGTGCAGCACTGCCCTTAGAATCTGCTGGAGCCATTTCACCCAACCTTGGAATTTCCTCGCCATATGTTCTGGCTGGTGCACCAAAAGTGTTGGACCCAGACAAACACTCACCCTTGTGAGACCCTCCACACTTGTCTTATTTTTTCTCTTTAAACTTAGTCCCAACGCTATTGGATTTGACCTTCTTAACATTAGTATTACTTGGCTAGGACTGACTGCTCTGAGGGCCTGAGGAAACCTGAATTCCTATGAATTTTTTCTCTTTTGAATGTCCCTCTTTCTATGAATAGCATCCAGATCCAACTCAATCCTCTTGACTCTCCACCAACACAGAATAATCATCTATTCTAAGAGGAATCAATGACTGTTTAATCACATCTTTAAGCTCAAATAGAAATCGGTGGCACTTTTCCTTTGCATTTAGAATAAACTTAGACGCATACTTTGAGATCATAGTAAAATCTACCTCGTATTACATAATGAGTTTTCACCGTGTACCAACTGAATAAATTTGTCCTACATTGCCTCCTGACAGGCAGTGGTATGAACCAAACTCTAAAAGTGCTTACAAATTCGTCCCACTGTATGATTTGGCTGGCTTTACCCTCATATTTCTCATGCAACTGATCCCGCCACCATCACTCTACCTCTCCTTCTAATGCAAATGAGACTGGTGTAATCATTCTCTTCGGAGGACAAGATAAACCATCTAAGTCTTTTTCACTCTTAGCAGCCAGTTTTCAGTATCCACCGGACATCCTCCTCCAGAAAAGAGAGGTGGCCACATATTTTGAAATAATTTTAAGTATTTGTCCTTCTAATCTCCCCACTAGAACTGACCAGAGTCTGAGAATTTTCAATCAACTGGATTACTGTAGTTATCATCTTAGTAAATGCATCTGTTTTCACTATAATCTGTGGGGGTATATCAACTTCTACCGTATCATCTGTAACTTCTTCCCCTTCATTTTTCATTTTGAAATAATGTAAGAAAAAATAATTAGACACAATTTAACCTTCATTAATATCACTTATGAATTAATTTAATCACCGTAATGACTCTTTTCGATCATATCCAAGCTAATCTCTCTGTTAACTCTTTTATCAAGGCTCGGCCTGAATGCTTGGTATCAACCAAGTCTGAAACTATGGTCGAACGCTGAAAACTATTTAATAAAGTAATTAGTACTTTAATAAAATTTTAATTAAATGCATAAAAGAAAATAATTATTCATCTTTATTTAAGAGACCTCTGAAGATGTTTAACCCTTCATTTCACTTCCTGAGCTAACACTTAAATCAATTAAAAGTGCATATAATTGTATGAATCTCCTACTAAAGAAAGTCTTAAATGTTAACCTTTTTAAATATGTAAGAATTCCATGATTTAAAATAATAAATTCTCTAAACTTTATTCCTCAAATCTTGAGAATTTATCAGCTTTCTACACACTTTCTATTACATAAAAATTTAATAAAATTTATTTAAATAATTATATTATTCGTTCTAATAATAATATAATACTAATATTTACATTATAAGTTTCTCGGATGAATCTCCTCCCTCACTAACACACTTCTCCTTCAAATCTAAATTCACTATTTGTTTTGAATCCTGATTTCAATATAACTTTCCATTAATATTATTATTAAATACACTCCTATATATATAATATAATATATATATATATATATGTATGTATATATATATATATATGTATGTATGTATGTATGTATGTATGTATAATTGAGAAACCTTAAATTACATTATAAGTTTCTCTGCCGGCTGCCCTTTCAACACGTGCATTAGTGAGCTTCTTCCCCTCTTGATAAAGCCGCTCGTTCCTCCTCTTCCTCTGTGTGGGCTTCGCATCAAAGCCAATCGACCCTTTCCTTCCTCCTCTTTGGTGTCCACTCAATCCAAAGCAACCACGCAGAGCGTCCATTCAGCCAGAGTTTAACGTCGAAGGTTTCCTCCCCCTCGAATCTCTGCACGTGAGCATGACATATAGGCCTCCTTCCTCCTTTGACTTGTCCTTCTTCTTCTTCTTCTTCCTGGCTTCAGTCGCGTGACTCTACCTGACATCGCAAGACCTCGATATTGTCACTTCCACCTTCCTCTACATACGAGCGGCTTGGGTGGGGTCGAAACAGGTGATATCCACTTGATTCCTTTTTTCCTTCTCTTCTTTTTCTGTCGTTGCTCCTTCCACGACCTTCCCCCTCTTCGCTTGGTCCTTGATTAGCTCAAATGGGGATATGACTCTTATGCCGTAATTGCCTATCCGAATTATTATTTATATATTTATTTAAAATACAATGAATATATTATGGATTTACGGCTTAAAACCTCGGCAACTATATTTGCTTTCTAGGATAATATTGTATCTCCATAACATAGTTTTCTTATTAGCTCTAGCTATCTTCTTTGCATCAAATTGAACTCTTTTTATGTAAAAATTTACGTCAAACTCTAATGATCAGTGAGGACCTCATATTTTACACCATATAGGTAATGCCTTCAGATCTTAAGAGCAAACACTACATCAGCTAAATATTGATTTTGCATTGGATAATTCCTTTCTTGTGGCTTCAATTGTCTGGATGCATAAGCTATTACTTTGCTATTTTGCTTTAAACATCCCAAGCCTCACAATCACGCGTCGCTGTAAATTTGGAGCCCTTTTGTACTTGGCGGAATGGCTAACATTGGCGCAGTTGTCAAACTTTTCTTTAGCTCTTGAAAACTGTGTTCACATTCTGCAGTCCACTTAAATTAAATATCTTTCCTCGTCAGCTTGGACAACGGTGTTGCTATCTATGAAAGTTTTTTAATGAATCTTTTGTAATATCCAACAAGTTCAAGAAAATTGCGCACTCCCGTAACCTTTTTTTGAAATTGGTCATTTGACAATTGCTTTCACTTTTTAAGGCTTCACTGAGATTCCTTGTCCACTGATAATATCCCACAAAATTACGATACTTCACTGCCAAAAATTTACATTTTGATAACTTTGCATAGAATTGATTCTAACTCAAAATCTCTGATACTATCTTTGGATACTTGGCGTGATCATCATTTTTTCTTGAATATATCATACTATCGTCAATAAAGATAATGAAAAACTTATCTGAATAATGTTTTAGGAATGGATTGAGCCAAAAGACAATTAAAAATTCATAAAGACAATACTTCGTCCAAAAGGTTGTCTTAGTTATATCTACATCGTTGACTCTGACCTGATGATATCTCGATATCAGATCAATCCGGATGCATTAACACCTTCTAATTTATCAAATAGATCATTGATCATTGACATTGGATATTTATCCTTGATTGTCACATAGTTCAGTTCTCTATAATCAATGCACAACCGCATAGATCCGTCTCTTTTCTTATCAAATAATACAGGAGCACTCGAACATGAATATCTTGGCCTGATAAAACTCTTATTTGTTAATTCTTGTAATTGGTATTACATTTTTTGCAATTCCTTCGGTGTCAGCTTGTAAGGAGACTTAAATATTACAGATGTCCCTGGCTGCACATCAATGCCAAACTTAACATCTTGTTCTGGTGGCAGGCATAAAAGTTCTTCAGGGAATGCAACAAAAATTTTTCCAACCACTGTGATGTTTTTCAAATCGTGTATATCTTTATTTAGCGCTTCTAATTTGGTTAGAAGTACCAGTTTACCACTTCACAAGTACTTGTCAACTTTCATTATACTAATCAGAGAAGATTGTGCATTTTGATCATATAAAATATGGAATGACTTTTCACCAATCAAATTGAGTTTCACTCACATTTTCTTCATTCAATTGTAGCATAATGATTTATCAACCAGCTCATCTTTAATATAACATCAAAAGTCTTAATTGGTATGATAATCAACTCTGCTTACAACTTCTTATCATGAATGTTAACATGTATGACACATTATTTGTTTGCATAAAAACTATTTTCTGAAGGCATACAACACACAAGGAAAGAGTAATGTGTATGTCACGATTGGACCCGAGGCTTTGGAGTTAACCAAGACGGAAGTTCGGTCGGACAGTGGAAATCAATTATCTGTTATTATATTTCTGCACAAGCAGTTTAATATTCAAATAATACGTAAAAGAGCCACTAAAAAAACAATTAAAATTAACAAGTAAAAATTTGTACATTTTAGTTTATTGTTCTTGTCTTCTATACACATTTGTTCTTCTTTTGTTCATCTTGTTCAAATGTTTAAAATTTAAACATAATAATTAAAAAATATAATGAGTTATCTAAAATAACTTAGGAGTAATCACACTTTTAAATTACAATAATTCAAGAAAAAGAATTCAATATACGTACGTGTCAATAAGAAATCATATAATATATTGGTCTTTCATATTATTATATAAGCAATCTGATACATACTAATGCATGTGTCAATGACTTTTTCAAAATGAAAATATTCAATTTTTTATAAGCATATACTAACTTTACTTTTTTATTATACTTTACATAGACAAGTGTCTCTGTGAGGATCGCCGTCAATAAACCTAACACTTTTTGCCAATATGGCCCTGTCGGCTTCCATCGGCATAATGGTTAGTAAACTACACATCACAATTGTCTAGGGTGAAAATGTGTTTACCTATCCCTGACCGATATGATCTCGTCGGCACAGTTGCTAGTACTGTAAGCATTACAATTGTTTGGGGAGGTAAACTTTGGTTTACTGGACTCTAACCGATATTAACCCGTCGACACTGCGTTAGTGCACTAACTATCACAGTTATCTGGTGTAGTAAAAAATTCTACAAATGCGGGTACACTGGCATCTCTTGCCTCTATCATTAGGGGATAAACTCTTCTAAAGATGCACATATAAGCATTCTTATATAAGTTATGTCATTCTTCATAATATATATTATTCTGAGATATATTTATGCATCTAATAACATGCATACTTACTTTTACTCTGGCATGCAACTATTCATCGTGTATATCTCTTATCTCATATATATCATTTATATCATACGCAATTTTTTCTATCATGCTTTTCATGCATTTATGCTTCTTATCATGTTTATCTTTCATATCATATGTATCATGCATATAATGTATATATTTTCTAAGAATACGAAGAATCTAACTAAACTAGAACATACATTGAGTCAAACATACATTCTGAAATAAGAAAATTACTGAAACTTAGTAATATAATTACTCACTTTGATTGTCACGCTAAATTCTTGATCTTCGGTAACTAGTTGGATGTTGCGCTAACTTTTATTTTAATCTTAATAACCTATAATACCTAATATTAAATTTTAAGATTCAATTGACTTTTGTAGATTAAATTTTCTTAAATTAGCATATGATTATATTACATAAAATTTACGGAGCCGTCATACGACAATGTTCTACACGCTTGCCTCTAACTCGTCGTCTCAGGTAACCAACTTGAAATCTTAAACTAACTAAGAACTTATAATATATTAGTTCATTAGGTAATTTAGCTCAAAATATCACTGATTTGTCACAACATATCTTAAACAGTTTTCTCGGCGGCCAACCCTTCTCCTAAGCTGTAAAATCTTCTTCTCTCTCCATTTTAACACCGCAAACTTCCTTTCCTCTTTGTTGTTGTTGTGTTAAAAGTCTTATGGAGCTCACACTCCACATTCAACACATCCCACGCAAGTTCGACACCTCTGACGACTACTAAAAAAGAGAAATGCACAAATATCGAGGTGAATCTCAACACAAGAATAAAATAAATGGAATGAAGGTCTGAAATAGCTTGAAATAGGGTTTCGTACTCACCGAATTCACCCCAGAGTCCTAAAAGGTCTGGATATTACTTTGAAATTAGTATTTTAAGGATCTTTTATATTAGTTTATTTTTCTTGCTTTGAAATTCTTCTCTTTAACCATTTTTTTTTGTTTGTCGGAGGTTGCCATCGCTAACCGTAAAAGTTAAGCTAGTTTTCAATTCTTCTAGATCTTTCACTAGTACTAAGAAATCACTGGTTATGAATGATACCAATGCCAACCTTAACTGATTTCTGAGGCCATGTAATCTATAGATTTTTCTTTTTTTGCATTGATATAGTGGGGTTTATATCTGGAAAGAGAAGTAAATTTTACCTCATATTGCGTAATTATTTAGGACATTTAAGACAGATTAAAGAATTTATCTTGTAGTTATAATCTGGCTGAAGGCAGGATAAACCAATCCTTGAAGATTTTGGCAAAATCATTCCACTAAATTTGTGAAAGTGGTATCAGTTGAAATTTCTCTCCATGGTATACTTGTCACTATCTCTCAACCTCATATTCTAACATGAAACTAGCTAGCACCACTCCTATTTTTCGGATAAATCATAACATCCAGATTCTTTATGATCTTCAAGAGCCAATCTTCAGCAACTATGGGGTTGCTAGCACTTTTGACTGCAGGTGGTCTAAATGTCTAAAAGATCTTCAAATGTCGATCAACTTCTGCCCCAAATTCAGTTCTTAACCTTATACCTGTGGATGATCTTTTAATAACAAAAAATATTGTCAACCACTTGAGATATGAACTTAACAATTTCCTGTAATTCAGTGACTCTAATTTCCTCATTTTCTATCTTTTGATTTTCATTTATGTTCAAGACATTTTCTTACTCTTTAATTGACCTATGAGATTGGCCCTCAGTATTTTCTGATTTTATGAGGCATATTCATCTGTATTGGCATAATTTAACAATCAAATACAATCTATCATATTATAATTATGTCATGCATGCATGATACCCTAAGTCATACAGGTTACCCATCTTAAATCCATCAACCTATAGTTCTTTATGAAATAATTCATAGTTGATTTATTCTTATTTCTTTAAATCCAACAGCTTCCATCATTCTGTTTATCCAACAATTATACACTGATATCACTTTCTGTGACACCCCAACTGAGCCCCAGGAACCCCCCGCCCCCCCCCCTAAAAGTTAGCTGGGATGTGACAGTGGCGGATGAGTGATGAACTAGTCTTAACTAAATCTTCACAAAAATAGTTGATATATTTCATTTCATAATTCATTCGTAGTCACATATTTGAAATCGTAGAAATCATATCATTAAAACATATAAAATATATAGAGTTTCTAATTCCAACATAATAAGCGTACGTACCAAAAAAATCGGTACAAGCTCTCAAAACTATGAAATGCAAAAGTTGTTCAAGTCATGCCTAGCTATTCGTCCTTGTGCTCCTTACCCCTTCGTGAATGTTTACAACGCAGAATAAGCAAACAATGAGCTTAGCGAAATAATCAAAACTGAAATAAGATCTTATAAACGAAAATGAATGTGCATGCTTGTCTGTAATCTAAGTATATGTCTACAAACATAAAACAATATATAAAACATGAAAGAAAAATGTATGTAATGTAGGGAATCGTTACTGTATAAAACAGATATTTTATCTAATCATATATTCATAAAAGTTATTAATATAATCATAAGAATGCCACTTGCAATTATGTAGGTCTCAACTTTTCTCATGTCGTGTATGTCTTTGGTTCATCACATAAAGGCTACATTAGCTATTGATAAATGTTGATTCTGTCGTAGCATATCAGTCATCAATAGCCTCCACGATACCAACATTTTTTTATGTTCCGCCACCATCTTATCCCAATGGTTCTCGGAGTCTGGTCTTCGTCTTAATACTAGGAGTAGATAATCTAATCGATCCCTATCATCCGTACTTACAAATATTCATGCAGTAGCCTACCTATAAACATTATTTGAGACATTTTTTAAAATATAATTTCTGCAGCATGCATTTATCATAGGCATTTTATATTTTATATGCATTTATTATATTAAATGAATAACTGCAAGCAATAATTTCATAAATATGTCGTCAAATTCATAACATAGTCAAATCATGTATTATAAGTGATATCAAGTTTTTTTTTCATATAATTTATGCAGGTATTCATTCACAATATGCAGGATATTCTATATGCAATAGTGTCAAGGCCTACAGAGAGTTATTTTTCTTAAGTTAGTACTTTATTATTTCATCTGAATTGGTGGAGCAGCTCTAAGACAAGTTTCTTCAAGCTTGGCTCGAGCTTATCGCCTTGTGTGAACTCTAAAATTTAATCAAACGGCTCGTTAATTCAGAAAAAAAAATTAACCTACAATGATCTAATGATAGTAATTCGAGCTAAACACGATCTATCATTGACCCAAAGATCAACCCATAGACTCAATAGATCAACTTTTGACCAAAAAAGTTAATTTTTAACATAATGACCAATTATTGACCCAATAAGTCATTCTCTGACCAAATAGTCAACTTTGGTCAAAATGGTCAATCCCTGACCCAATGACCAACCCATTAACCCAATAGGTCAACTTTTGATAAAAAAGTGAACTTTAGTCAAAATAGTCAATCCTTGAGACAATTACAAACTCATTGACACAATAGGTGAACTTTTGACCAAAATGTCAATTTTGGTCAATATAGTCGATTTTCAACCGAATGAACACCCAATTGACCCAATATGTTAACTTTTGACCAAAAAGTCAACTTTGATCAAAATGGTCAATTTTTTTGTGCTCAGCTCATTTTGTTATTTCAACAATAAAAATTTGTTCGTTTTCGGTTCGCTAGCATGATGAACGAACCGAACATGAACACGATTTCGAGCTGGACACGAGTTGTTAGCAAATAACGAGCTTTTTTGACAACCCTAGTGTGTAGTTTGTGATTTCTGGCAATCTCTCTCTCTCTCTCTCTCTGATTTTTCGCCTATTGATGATTTGTGGAAATCTGAATTGCAGCGATTTCATATATTGCTTTCATTTCCTTTGTTTGCATTACAGAAGTGTCGATATTATATTGTGCAGGATTTAGATGCAGAGAATGAACGTAGCAGAGGCAAGTGCCCATTGACTCCATATGAAGTTGGTTTGATGTTAAGAGCACTTGGTTTTGAAAATGACACATATCTCTATGTAGCATCAGGGGAAATCTATGGTGGAGAAGGAACTCTACAACCTCTAAGGGATTATTTTCCAAACTTCTATACTAAAGAAACACTTGCTGGAGAGAATTTGAAGCCCTTTCTATCCTTCTCCTCCCGTCTTGCTGCTATTGACTATATTGTTTGTGAGGACAGTGACGTATTTGTTACCAATAACAATGGGAACATGGCCAAGATTCTTGCTGGACGAAGGTAATGAAGTTATTTTCTTGTACTTCAAATTTTCTCTTTCATCTAGATTCTTGTGCCTCATTTTATCTAGTGTTTTAGTCTTTCTTCAGTAATGAGGGGATGTTTTGCATTGCATTTCCTGCAAGTAGCATGCTGTTTATGCTACCTTTGAAATTTATTCATGTTGGGTACTCGTGCTTTGTTTCAAAATTAATAGTGTTAATCTAGAGTTTGAGGCTCCCAACAATGAAAAATTTTAGTAGGTTTGATGCACATAACCTTATTTGTAGAGATTGTTTTCTTTACTCAAATTCATAACCTTCGGATGACAACGTTAGCCATTTAAATTAAACGCATAACCATTTATTTTGTTCCAACACTATTTCTCAGGCTCTTTTTTTTACTGTCATCTTAAGCTGTAGCGTGCTAGGCGGTCATTAAATACTGTGAAGTTGTGTTGAGGCTGTTGTTGGAAGCGCTGAAAGAGTTGTTTGTGGCTGTTTGGTAAAAGGCTCTTGTGGTGTGAGTTGATTGAATGATAAACTTTATAGTATTATGAATTTACTACAATTAGAATTAATAACTTACTCTTACTAAATTAATTTAATTAGTTATGCAAGAAAGTACGATTGACAAAATTGCATTTCAGTAATGCTTCTAAAATGTTGTTATGAGGAAGTTAATTTTCAACTATCATACAGCTGATTGATTTTCTCAACTATTTTTTCCTAAAATTATTGTTAATGTTCAAGCAAAAATAGCTAGTAGAAAGTTATGCCAAATGAGGCTGTAGTCAAGGGCAAGTTCTCGGTAGTAAATTTATCATCTGTTTTCTATCTTTCTTGCCTTTTTGCATCTTATTAGTAAAGTAGAACCTAGAATTCCACCTCACTATTGAATATCATGTGTTTGTTGATGTTGACTTGAGGTCAGGAGCTTGAAATACTATGGTTAGGTTGCCTCCATTTATCTCTGAAGGTCGCATGCTCAAATCATTCTAACAGCTTTTCTGCTATACAAAAGTGAGGCTTTGTAGGTCAACCTCCCTGTACCTTATTATGGAGGGCGGCCTTCGTGCACCTTTTCTTACTTTTTATTAATTTTTAAATATTCTGCAGGAACCTCATTCAATTGTTACTCTTTTTATTTCTCATTTGCATGTTTGACTTAATGCCAACGGCATTCTGTCTTTGTTGTATGATTCCCTTAAAGGAAATATATACTTAGTTCCTTGCCGCCGCTGCTTTGATGTAAATTCTTCACTAATGGCATACGTTTATGTTGCTTTAGGTCCACTTGAACTCATCATATGGCATGAACTATTAGATTTCCATCTTCTGTTATCAACAGCATTCCCATTTCTTCAGGCTTACCCAAAAAATAGACATTTTTAAGCTTGGTACTTGCCTTATCATCCATTTTTATTCGGACATTCCAACAATATTTGCTGTGCAACTTAAAAAAGGGTTAACGAACCCATTTACATGCCCCTCAAGATCTTCTGACTAGTGGTGGTTTAGTTTTTGCAGGAGGTTTGCAGGGCACAAGAGGACCATACGGCCAAATGCAAAGAAGTTGAGCCCACTGTTTAAGGCACAAAATAAGATGGAGTGGGCGACATTTGCTAAAAAGGTCAAGCTGTACCAAAGGGGTTTCATGGGTGAACCTGAGGAGATGAGACCTGGAAGAGGTGACTTCCATGAATATCCTTATTCTTGCATCTGTCAGAAACCAGATATGCAACAAACAGTGCTTGGAGGGCGACCATCTATGTTGAAAAATAGTTCTATAACAGTTGAAAGATTTCCCAGAGTGCCAGAAGCAAGAAGGTTTTTCAGAAGATGAAGGAATGAAGCTCCAATTGGGAGAAAATAGAGAATTGGCAGACTGGTTGGCCGTATCAATAGACAAGTTTAAATATGCCAACAGAAGAAGCATGTAGTCCAAAATGCGAGCACTCAACCTTGGCGGAGCATCAGCTGCAGGAAAGTGAAGATTAATTTTTATTGAATATATTTCTGGGTCTATTCAACTTGTCAGGAGAAATACTGGAAGAGCTACATGATTGAGCTTCAGGTCACAATGTAATGATTTCTAGGCCAAAATAATTTACTAAAACAGTTGAGAAAGAGTAATTTTGGCAAACACCTTGTTCCCATGAATTGTATCTATGTGCTCTAGTATTATCTAACGTGCTTCATTTTAGTGAGATTCAGTGCTTCTGAGGACTTCTCCAATGCAATGTGTAGATGTAACCGGCAACCTCGATTTCTCTCCTATGGAGCTCGAGAAATAGGTATTCCTATTAATGATCATTTTATGAATTAAAAGTTTACAGTCACATGTTATAGGCAGTTACATTAATATATTGTCAATCTGTAACTGTATTAAGCAGCATATAAATAGGAATTTCTTTTATACTTGAGCTGAAAATTGTGCCAAGGCTTCTTCAACTATAATATGGGCATTCAACATACGTGACAATCCCATTAAAGAAAGGCTTGATTTTGAATTGAAAAGAACTAACATCTGGAAAGAAATGGTGCTGCGTGCAATCAAAGGGAGGTGATTGTAATTACCGTTGAGGTGGTAGCACAAGTTTATTAGAGTTTCTAACATATTTCATTGGTTTGATGTTATAATGAATCAATATAACAACATTTATATTATTCAAATGTATAATATGAACAAGTTTTTTTCCTTTTATATTTGCGCCATTCAAAGTTTGGGTCCACTGAAGTGGCAAAATTCAATTTTTTTAGTATTCCAATCAGACATAAATTATATTTATCTATTCATTGGAGGGATGAAAGTAGGAGACAAAAGCCTTAAAGAACTATGAATACTTTTCTCAAATGCCTGGACAATCAAATCTATTTATTTTTCTATTATGGGTATATGCTCAATAACAAGGGAACATATTACATAAGGTTAGTTAAATCTTTGAGAATACAGAAGAATACTTTTAATTAAAGGAATCATGCTTTATGTTTTGAAAGTTTGTAAATAGGATATGAAGGATAAGGGTTATCATTTCAATAGGAGTCTACTCATTTATTAAGGACAAATTAGGCCACATGGTAGAGGGTGAATAATTATATCTCAATGTGCAAAAGCTTACTAAAAACTATGAACTTATGAAATGAAATCAATAAAGTTTATTAAATGAACGGAATGGGCCCAAAAGAGGTATGTTCAAGACATCAGAAATTTTTATAACTAAAAAATATGGCTTAGTCATGGTTCGATGGGTTTATCCTCCTGAGTCATTAGACTTTAAGCTTACTAAGCCATAGAGATAGTTGACCCTTTATGGACTAATTTTTTTTGTCAGTAGACCATGAGTTGCATGCATCATATAGGGAAATCTCGTGAACTCAAATCCAATGAAAGAAACCTACTTAGAATCCTAAAACTATATCTAAGTAGAACAATAGTGTGGCTTATTGTCATTATAAGGATGATAAAATGGTTGTTTGATTAGAGGATAAATGTAGTTTAATCATGAGAATCAAGAGTACCTAATAGGGCTTTCAATCCTATCTTGGTTAGGATAGCAAAAAATATAGCACACATGCATATATAAATTAGACATACCAACATGAAAGAATAATAAAGATGTTGGGTGCTAGTGCGTTGATAACATATCCTAGAAATGTAATAGTCAGGTTTCACTTAGTTGACCTGATTCTAAGTTTATACAAAATTGAATGTTCTAGAATTAAAATATAAGTCACGATAAATCGACTCCTAGTCTTCATCCAAGTATACTTCTTGCCCTTAAGTCTAAGGAAGAAATCCACTTATCTTTTTTCTAGTATAGGCTCAATCCTAGACTCTATAAGTACGCATAAACACCATAAGATTATAGACTCAATCAATAAAATAAATGTTAGTTAGCAATTATATATAACAGGCAAATGCAAAACAAATCATATATGGTGGGGGATTCAAATAGTTAGCACATGCAAAAAATAGTATTATATATATTTTTTTTTTTGGCTTTCCTTTTGTGGAAATGAATCTCTATAAAAGATCACTTGTATCTTATCCTATCGTCCATCTCTCACACCTAGCGAACATGACATGAAAGACAAACATGGATAATGTGTTGTTAGACACAAACAAACATAGGAATACATAATTTATGGATAAGAAATATTCCTTTAAAATAAAGTATTTTTGGGTGCTCAATTTTCATTTATGATGTAATTGTCATGACCAGCTGGACCTTAATAATAGGTTTGAATTAAGAAAGTTCATATATGTTGTGTCATTATTTTAAAGAGACATTAAAATTTTATTTGTGCAATATGGATTTGGAATTATTGCTTAGAAGGTGATTAATCACATATATCTTAGATTTAGTTCACATTAGAAGACTACTTAATCATGCTACATATTTGCGATGATGTTAACCATATGATCCTTTTTATTGATTAAGCATTAATGTTTGGTTTGGAATAGCAAAACCTGATAAACATATTGATATATTTTTGGTTGAACTGATTTTATCATAATTTCCTCTCTTTGATAGGACTTTAGAAAAAGGTTCAATAAGTCAACCATGATATCCTTAAAGAAAAAAGATTGATTGATTGCCTATAGTATCCCCAATTAGTTCAAAGTTGGTCAATGCTTTACCAAACGAGACTAACCACAAATCCACTAAAAATTCCAAGTGGATGTCACTTAGGAATTAATTTGATAGTTCATTTCTAGACTTTTTTTTCCTACATAAATCTTAGAAAAGACTATTTAGTTGAAATTAGACTCAATTTGCTTTGTTTAGTTAGGCCACCTAGATTACCTAGCTAAACTCCATTTATCTTGTTAGGTTGACCAAACATCTGGATTGCTTGGTCATGGAGATAATATTATGTTTATGTCAACAAAGCCAACTTGATTACATAGTTGATCTATACTTTTATAATATTCTTTTTGAATATGTCATCTCGATTACCTAGTCATTTTATATCAAGCATCACTTTTCTTAGCTAGGCTAACTCAATTACCGAGCCAAGCTCCTGTTAATCACATTATATTGACTAGGCTAACTCAATTACCTAGTTAAGGGGTATTAAACTATGTTTAGGTCAACAAGGCTACCTTGATTACCTAGCTGTTCTTTTTTTATAGTGTCTTGCTTAGCTAAGCCATTTTGATTACCTTGTTGATTCTTATTAGGTAGCACTTTGCCTGGTTATGCCAATTTGATTACTAGAATAGCTCTTTTCAATCATGATTTATTCACTATACCATTTTGATTACCTTGATTACCAAGTTGACTAAATATTTTATGGTATCATATTCAACTAAGCTACCTTGGTAATCTAATAAATTCAAATTGTGTAGCACTTTACTTGGTCAAGCCAACCTAATTACCTTGCTAAGCCCCATCAATCATGCTCAATTCATTTGGAAACCTTATTTACCTAATTAAGGGGTATCAAATCATGTTCAGGTCAACTATGCAACTTGATTAACAATTTGATCTATATTTTATAGCATACCACTTGATTAGGTCACCTTGATTATCTAGTTAGTTCATGTTAGGTTGCACTTTAGTTTGCTAGGCAAAGTCCATTACTAACCAGCTCCTTTTGATCAAATTTTATTGACCAAGTAACCCTGATTACCTGGAGGAGGAATATTAGAGCATCCTACTTGGCTATGTCACCTTGATTATCTAATCAATTCATGTTAGGTAGCATTTTATTGACTAGTTTATGAGTTTTGGGTTGAGACTTAATAATGTTATGTTCTTTAATTCCAAGTATTATTTTTCAATTGAGATATAATTTATTACTTCTAGGATAAAATGAATACAAAAATAACATAAGGCATTTTTCTTTCCATCTTCTTAGTCTGAGCCAACAAAGCTTCAACTAACTTACCCAATGATATAGATTTATAAAATGAGAGCTAGAATTTAAGATGCTATTACTGGTGGACTCAAATGATAAGCTTAATATCAACAAAAGCACTTTCAAATTCTTTGTCCCAACAGAAGTGAGCTTCTTTCTTACCCAAGTTGGTGAAAGGCTAATATTAACCTACCATATTAGAAACAAATCTTAAGGAATGCAAGCCTTTCTTGAAGGGCATGTGGTTGCTAATGGCTCTTAGGAGGTTCCATATTCATAATAGCTTTAATCTTTCTATGATCAATTTTTATGCCTATATGATGGACAATAAAGCCAAAAATTTTCCCAAAGAAAAGTTAAATTTGTATTTCAAGGGCTTTAGACCACATTATCTAAGGCTCTTAAAATAACTCTCAAATCTAAAGTATAGTCATCCTCTACCCAACTCTTAATGATCATGTCATCTTTGTAACATTCTCATATAGGTGTAGTAGGTTATCAAAAATGTGTCTCATGGCTCATTGATTAATACCCCTGGTATTTTTAAGCTAAATAGCATAGATTAATTTTTTAAAAAAACAAATTCTATATATGTGTAAAATTTTGTATGATATCGTTTTTTTAGACACTCATTATTGTATAGTCAGACAAGTCATCGATATAAATGAACATTGCAGTGGAAGAGGCCACATCAATCATGAGCTTGGAGATTGGCAAAGAGAAATTATCCTTTGAACATGCTTTATGTAGATCCCATAAAATATATGCAAATAATATCTGCCTATTATTTTTATGAATAGACATAATATTTGCTAACCAAGTTGGTTATGAGACTTCTCTTATAAATATTACATCAATGACCTTTTAGTTTCTTCAATAACCATTTGTTCTATATTAGGTCACATTCTCCAAGGAGTTTGCTTGACTAGAAGAATGCTATGAACTATGCCTAGTTTATGCACTCCTGTCTTGAGGGAAACATAAATCCACAGAAGATTGTAACAAAAGTTCTTTAAACACTTCTATGATTATTAACAAAAAATTTTGATAAAAAATTGCTAATATAGATAGCATAAGGATAATCATTCATACCTAAATTAAATTTAATGAGCTCATTTATCATCAAGCTCATTTCTTCAACTTGAGAGGATCATCCTTAACTTCAATCTGTCATTAGAGACAAGAGCCTCATTGCTCTTTAATTTGGAAAGCACTCTACATTAGATGAAAAGTAGTTTAAATTTGGGTGACTTGTTCATAAAACCTAAATAAAATCTCTCCTTAAAGATCTAGTTTGTAGCATAGCTTTTCTTAAGTAAATGATTATTATCAAGCATTTTATCAACAAGAAAAAAAATAATAGCATAAAATTAGGAATCTTCTATCATTTTATTATAAAAACATTACATTTGAGCTAGTTATATGTGTATTAACAATAAAAATAAAATATTATCCTTCTAATAGCCTAATCTAGGAGGTATATATAATATTAGTAGTTTATCAACTTAATCTTTGTAGTGACCTTACGGTATACACTTAATTATCAAAATCTCATCCAATAATTGGAGACTAGAAAAATGAGAACTAAGATTATTGTTATGACCTCTATAACAAAAGGCATTTCTTTGTCAAAACTTAGATTTTTTTTTGTTATGAGCAAATGAATCTTGACAAAACATCAACTTTATTCATCACAATGGCTATATTTTGTTCACAGTTAGTATCTAATTCTATCCTTATTTTTATTTTAGATGGTGACAATAAAGAAAAACTTTTATTCATGGTCATCATAGGAGGGCATAATAACTTTACCTAATTCTATTACTGATGGACCAAAAAAATATATTATTTTTTCTATATAATTTTATCCATTTTTGGTGATATTGCACTTTAAAGAAAGATATTTTTCATGATTTGTTGCAGGTATATGATTTTAGGTGATTGGAGCAAAAAGAAGCAAAAATGAAAGAATTCAAAGCAAAAAAGGAGCAAAATGGGAGAAAATAGCTTCTGGTGCAGCCGACGCCAGAATGGGCGCCGCCGGCGCCAACTTCCAGAGACTCCATAATTAAATGGATGATAGAGCGCTGTCGGCGCCCTATGTCGGCGCAATTCAAAAATGAAGAGTTTTGGCGACTTTTTGAAGGGATGCTTAAGGAAACTCTTGGGAATTCGTTTCTAACATATATGTAACTGTTTTTGGATGAAATTTGAGACGGGGAGAAGAGTGTAGAAGTAGAGATCCTCAATTTGGTCCTAAGATTGGTAACTAAAGTCGAAGGTTAGCCTTCAGGTGAAGGGTGAGTGGGAGCTCCGTAGTGAGAGCCGGTATCTCCCGACTTCAACCTTAGATTTAGTGACTGAACTTAGGATATGTCAATGTTCTTTACATGCTTGGAAGAGGGGGTACTCTTTTGAGGGTAAAGAAACATTTATGCTCCTATTTGGCCGAATACAATAAATAATCATTCTAGATCATTCACACATCATATACTCATTACAAGAGGAAAGACACTTTTCATATATATCAAAACCTTTCAAATACAAAGCTTAGTGTGTGTATGTTAGTTAATTCTACTTAAAGATATTAGAAGTAATTGTGGTTTGCTTAACTGTTATTGTTTTCTGCATCATGTTAGTAGAAGTAAACTTAAACTTTAATTGTGATTTGAGTATTGGATTTCAGTATTACGCTATCTATTGTAAGGAATGTGCCTTCCCTGTGGGATCGATAAACATGACTCCATTAGGCCCTGTATTACTTGATACGATACGTATACTTGCGTTAAAGTTTGGACTTTACAAAATCATTATTAATATATAAATTTGGGTTCTTAAGTTCTTGCATAATAAAAATTTCACATCAAGTTTTTAGCGCCATTGTCGGGGAAGGTATAAACAGTATCTATTGATAATATAGCAACTGAAAACCTTTTCTTTGTAGTGTGTAATTGTGTGTTTGTTTACTTTTTAGAGTATTTGTGTGATTTTATATGCGTAGTAGTGGATCTATAGGTTTAGTACCTTACGATTCAGAGTTAGAGCGTGTTGTTATAAAAATTAGAAAACAACAAAAACAAACTGAGAATCCTTGTGAAATGGTGAATAACCAAGATAATCAGAGAAATGATATTGGAAATTTGCTAAGGCCTTTAAGAGATTATGTTAAGCCAACAACAGATGAAATTCATGTGACTATTCAAAATCCTGATGTTGCTGCTAATTCATTTGAGCTTAAACCTACTGTTATCCAAATGGTACAAAATAATCAAATTGGAGGAACACCTAATGAGGATCCAAATTTACATCTCGCTAGTTTTCTAGAACTGTGTGCTACTTTTAAATATGACGGAGTGTCGAGTGATGCTGCTTAGACTTTTTCCTTTTTCATTAAAAGATAAAACTAATGCATGGTTAAATTCGTTAGCACCTGGATCTATTAGAACTTGGGGAGAACTTTCTCAAAAGTTTCTATCAAAATATTTCCCTCCACCAAAGACTGCTAAACTAAGAAATTATATCACATATTTTGGTCAGTTTGAAGGGGAATCAATATATGAAGTTTGGGAAAGATTTAAAGATCTTCTTAGGAAGTTCCCACATCATGCTTTACCAGACTGGTTAATAATTCAAACATTTTACAATGGATTATTGGGATCATTGAGATTTATTATAGATGTTGCTGCTAATGGATCGTTAATTTCAAAACCTTTTGATGAAGCATACTCATTAATAGAAGAAATGGCTACTAATAATTTTCAATAGCCCTCTGAACGGGTAAATCTTAAGAGAGTAGCTAGTGTTCATGATTCAGATATGATGACTATGATAGTTTCTCAAATTACAGCCCTTTCTAAGAAAATAGACCAGTATGGAATGAATTATTCTCAACCACCCCAAGTGTTAGAGGAAAATTCATTTGGACAGATAATAGAATCTTAAACACCTTATGAGACTTTGAATGTTATTAATAGATATAATAATCCTTATTCGAATTATTATAATCATGGTTGGAAGAATCACCCAAATTTCAACTGAAATAATATTAATGCCAATGTTAACCCATAATGGGGGAACAGTTCTATAAATTCAGTTGGAAATTCGAACAATCAAGGAAAAACCAATTTTAGACCTTCTTATCCTCCCGGATTCAATAAGTAACCCGCAATTTAAGGATAAGAAGTTGTCTACCGAAGAAATGATTCGAATATGGGAAATCAATTACAAGCTCAAGGTGTTGCGATGAAAAATATCGAAAATCAATTGAGGCATATTTTCACTGCACTTAATAATAGACCTTCTGGAATGCTTCCAAGTAATGTTGAGATCAATCCAAAAGATCAAAACAAGGAACAACTTAAGGTTATTCAATTAAGGAGTGGAAAGGAATTGGAGACAAGAGTACAAAAAAAAAAGTTGAAATAGAGAAAGAGAAGGTGGATAATGAAAAAGGTTCAAACAAGATTTATCCAAACATGGAATATCCTCTTGAACGAATGAAGATTACTGTTGAAAAACCATCACCTCAATTTCCTCAAAGATTGAAGCAACAAAACAGGGATAACAGATTTGGAAAAATTTTGGAAATCCTTAAGAAATTAACGATAAATATTCCTTTTGTTGAAGCATTAAAACAGATGTCTGACTATGCCAAGTTTATGAAGGATATTCTCAAAAAGAATAGAAAGTTCACAAATCATGAAACTGTTACACTTAGCGGAGAGTGCAATTATTCAGAAGAAGCATCCGGAAAAACTTAAAGATCCTGGTAGTTTCATTATCCTGTGTGTTATAGGTGAAAAATTTTTCACAAGAGCCTTATGTGATATGGGAGCTAGTATTAATCTTATGTCTTTATCAACTTTCAAATGGTTGGGAATAAAAGAAATTTCTCCTACATCTGTGACTCTTCAATTGGCTGATTGTTCCATTACTTACCTTAAAGGAGTGGTGGAAGATGTGTTAGTGAAAGTGAATAAATTTATCTTTCCTGTGGATTTTATTGTACTTGATATGGAGGAAGATAAAGAAATTCTCATCATTTTGGGAAGACCATTCCTTGCTACTGGGAGAGTAGTGATTGATGTTCAAAAAGGATAATTAACTATGAGGGTTAAAGATCAAGAGGTGACCTTTAATATTTTGAAATCTATGAAGTATTCCTCAATGACAAAAGATGAATGTTTTAGGATGGAGGTCTGTGAATATTTGAGAAAGGATCATTTTGAAAATATATTTGAAAAAGAAGCAGAATATGAAAATATATTGAAGAAGGAATTGAAAATGAAGAAAATTCAGATAGTAAGAAGAATGAAGATTTAGAGTATGTTTAGGAGAGATTTGAAGTATTAGACACTATGGAAGGTGATGATAAAAGCTTAATTTCATCTATAATAAAACCTCTTGAACTTGAGATGAAAATTCTCCCTAATCATTTGAAGTATATGTTTTTAGGAGAATCATCTACCCTACCAGTTATTGTATCTTTTGAGTTAAACGAATATCAAGAACAAAAATTGTTGGAAATTTAAAAAGACACAAAAAGGCATTTGGATGGACTTTAGCGGATATTCAAGGAATCAGTCCTTCGATTTGTATGCACAAGATTTTATTAGATGAAGAACATAATCCGAGAGTTGATCCGTAGAGGAGATTGAATGCAATAATGAAAGAAGTACTTAAGAAGGAGATTTTAAAATGGCTGGATGATGGAATTATTTATCATATTTCGGATAGTGCTTGGGTGAGTCCAATACATTATGTACGGAAAAAGGGAGTGACTGTTGAAGTGAATGAATGGAATGAAATTATATCCACAAGACAAATTAATGGATGGTGAATTTGTATTGACTATAGAAAATTAAATGCCGCCACTCGAAAAGATCACTTTCCTCTTCCTTTTCTCGATCAAATGTTGGACAGACTTGCTGTACACAAGTGTTACTGCTTTCTGGATGGATATACGGTTATCATCAAATACATATTGCTCCTGAGGATCAAGAAAAGACAACATTTACTTTCCCTTACGGAACCTTTACTTTTTGAAGAATACATTTTGAACTGTGTAATGCACCTGCAACAATTCAGAGATGTATGATGTATATCTTCAGCAGTATGATAGATAATGAAATAGAAGTTTTCATGGATGATTTCTCTGTATTTGGGACTTCATTTGAAATTTGTTTGGAAAACTTAGCAAAAGTTTTGAAACTTTGCAAGAAAACAAATTTAGTTACGAGATTGGGAGAAATGTCGATTTATGGTTGCGGGAGGAATTGTACTTGGGCATAAAATTTACGATTTGGTTTGGAGTCGACCTACTTTGCTAAAATTCGAGTGATTGAGAGATTGCGCACCCCTTTACCGTGAGAGGTGATGAGTATCTTAGGACACTTATTTGGATTTTACGAAATATATTAAAGATTTTTAGAATTACCAAACCTTTGTGCCGATTTCTAGAAATTGATAGAAAATTTGATTTTTATGGTGAATTTTTTGTGTACTTTTGAATTATTGAAAAGTGAAATCCTTTGCGCATATTATTGTTCAGCAATTGGGAGAAACGGGTTTGAGCTTATGTGTGATCTTAGTGATTATGCGATCGGAGTAACGTGAAGTGGAAGGCATGATAAAGTTTTTGAAAGTCATTTTATACTAGTAAAACTCTTAATGAAGCTCGAATTAATTATACCACTCTTTTGAAAGAGAGTTATTCGTATAATATTTGCTTTTGAAAAGTTTAGAACTTATTTAATTGGAGTTAAAAGTATTGTGCATACGGACATTCGACTATC
Source organism: Papilionanthe hookeriana x Papilionanthe teres (assembly GCA_022702705.1). NCBI lineage: Eukaryota > Viridiplantae > Streptophyta > Magnoliopsida > Asparagales > Orchidaceae > Papilionanthe > Papilionanthe hookeriana x Papilionanthe teres. Next base: position 60,877,386 of record CM040428.1, read on the forward strand.
GAATATTTAATGCGAAAAGAAGGATGTCGAAACTGGGCGATTAGATGGATACTTCTTGCGAATTTGATTTTATGATAGTTAATCGGAAGGGATCTAATAACCAAATAATACAGTCATTTTGTCGAGATTAGAGTATGATAAATTATACGAAGTTGAGAAGGAAGTTATAGAAACTTTCTTGATGAACAACTTTATACTATTATGGGGAAGAAATTTGTCTTGGTATCTTGATATTGTGAATTATATTGTGAGTGATGTTATGCTACCCTGATTTAACAAGGCAACAACAAAAAGTTTAAATATGATGCATGATTTTATTTTGGGATGAGCCTATCTAATATAAACAATGTAAGGATACGATTATTAGGAGATGTGTGCCACGGGAAGAAACAAATTTAATTATTCGAAAGATGTCGTGATTCGAATTTGGAGGTCATTTCAATGATGATAAAGCTGCTTTTAAGATTTCTGATCTAGATTTTATTGGCTTTATTCTTTTTAAGGTTGTATCTGAAATATATTAAATCATGTGATGGATATCGGAGAGTAGGTAATATCTACGAAGAGAAGTAAGTACCTGTATAATTTAGAAGTTGAAATTTTTGATGTATAGGATTAGATTTTATGGGACCATTTACTCCTTCATTTGGGAATTTACTTAATATCTTAGTTGCGATTGATTGTATCTCGAAATGGATTGAAGTTTATTGCTTTTACCTAGGTGTGATGCTCGGAGTGTTTCAAATTTTTTAAAGAAAAATATATTTGCGAGATATGGAATGCCGAGAGTGATTATAACTAATGGTGGATCCCATTTCAGGAATAATCAAATTAAGAGATTGATTGAGAAACAAAATATTATTCATAAAATCTCTACTACTTATCATCCACAGAATGTTAGTGGTTTAGCGAAGTGACTAATCGTGAAATTAAAAGAATTTTGTAGAAAACTGGATAATCACAAATTAGATTGGTACGCCGATTAAGAATCTTTGCATTATGGGCTTATAGGACGCACCAGACCCCTTATTGGAATGTCTCCTTATGGTAGTGTTTGGTAAGACTTGCGGCTAGGTTGAATTGGAGCGTAAAGCGTATTGGGCGATAAAAAATTTGAATTTTAATATAAAAATCTTTGGAGAGAAGAGATTTATGCAAATTGAATGAATTGGAGGAAATTAGAAATGCATCTTATCACAATGACAAGATCTATAAGAGAATGAAGGTGGCATGATCGAAGATATTGAAAAAGAAACTTAAACATGGACGAAAGTTTTGTTATACGACACGGAATTGAAATTATTTCTGGAAAGCTCGGAAATTAAGATGGTTGGGACCTTTTATAGTTGTAAAAGTTCACTCTTTTGGAAATTTATTGATATTAAGGATACGATGTTTAGAAAGATTTTCAAGTTAATGGGCATCGATTGAAGCCTTACTTTGACGGGTTTGACACGAATTTGAAGGTTTTAATGCGACTCATCTCCAAATTAAGCGAATGGTTTGTTGGGGGTGGCCGACGTTAAACGAAGTGCTTTATGGGAGGCGGCCCATATATATCTTTGTGGTATGTTTTCTTATTTGTTGTAGTTGTGCTTTTAGATAGTTATTTTGGAATCTTAATCGCTCTTTAAATACTTTTAAAACTTGATAATGTTGGATCGAATTGAGATATTAGAATATTTCGGACGAACAAAGTTCGGTGAAATTTTTGACTACTAGCACCACTGGCGCCCCGAGTACGATTTATATCTTTGAACTTCGGGTTGAGCGCCGCGGCATACTGGTGACGGTTATTGGAGTTTAAAAATTCAATTTTTGTCGGTTTTGAGCGGGATCTTCTTCCTTATAACCCCTAAAACTCAATTTTAAATCTCTAACCACTAGAAAAATGAAAACTTCTTTCCCAATTAGCATCCCATGGATTCCTACTCCATAGAACCCCCTCGATCTAGCATTTTTAACCGACGAAAGTTTATCAATCTCTAGGCGCAGTGATTATTCACCATGGTGATGATGAAGAGGAGTATTATCAAGTAGAGAGGCTTTATTAATCGAGGTTTGGATAATCCTACTGCAAGAGTTGAAGAGATAATAAAAAAAGGCGTTGGGAAGTGCTATGTTACACTACCGCTGCCATAGTCATTCCGGTTGTGAAGGAATTCTATGCAAATCTTCACGGGATCAACCAAGGATTCGTCTATGTGCGAGGTAGGTTTGTGCAATTCACTCCTGCGAGAATTAATGATCTCTTTATGATTGAGAATGTACCTATCTACCACTATTCCAATTTTAATGCGACAAGAGATGATATGAATGAAGTTTATCGTTATTTGACGGATGAAAATGAAGATTGGGAAGTAAGAGACAATGGATATATTAGTTTCCCTTCTGCATCTTTAAATCTAGTGTCAAAGCAGTGGCATTATTTTATTTCGGTGAAGTTATTTCCAACTTTGAAGATTAGTAAAGTAACCAAGGAAAGTGCTATTTTAAATTTATGTATTCAAACTGGAAGGCCGATTGATATTGGAAATATACTTGTGAAATCTGTTTTGGGATTGATAGTTCATGGATCTAAATATGGGCTTGAACACTCGTCCACCATATTTCTGTTATGTAGTCAATCACAAGTTCCTTATGAGAGTTGAGAAAAGGTTCTTCTTCCCTGGAGGCCTATTGATCCAACTAATCTTTATGACTACCAAACAGTAGGAGATGAAGGTGATATGGATCTGCTTGCTGATTAACCAACTCAGACTTCACAACTCATTCAGCCTTACTTTCCTGAAAGTTCCAGAGTGATACTGAAGAAAATCAAGCAGTTGGAAAAAAAGGTACAAAATGTTTTGAATTCTATTAATAATATTTCTGATTTATTTGATCACATAGACTGGAGGATGAAGGAACAATTTGATTACACTGGTCGGATTGAAATGGGTCTGATTAATCTGTTGAAGAAGAATGCTATGATTGCTAAGGATTCATCTGATGAATTCCCATTTCTTCCTCTCTACAATTTGTTCGTGCATCGTCAATCTATTGGAGATATCAGAGAGGAAGACAGTTCGGAGACCGATGAGGAGTGACTACTAGATTCTGCTTGTGCTTGATGTGTGTTTGCTTTGCTTTGCTTTATTTTGTTTTGTGTGTTTAGTATTTGCTTTGCTTTGCTTTGTATTTTGCATTTGGAGTTAATATGCTTAATTTTGTTTTGTGTGCTTAGATTTTAGTGTTTGCTTATCGTAGTGTACTTGCAACACTAAAAATCTAAGGTCGTTGATTTGATTTGATGAACATGTTAGTTTCTATGTTTTAATGTGGATTTTATATATAGAAGTGATGTTTTGTGTTGTTTGTGTAAGAATTGTGTTAGTTATTGCTTGTGTGATGAAATGATGCTTAATGAAGTGTTAAATGAGATTATGGAGGACGAAACGATTGAAATTACTAAAAAACTTCGAACTCAGAAAAATTTTTGTACTGGCTCCGCCGGCGCCCAAATACAGAGACTTTGGCTGATTAGATAAATAAAGCGCCGCTGGCGCCCGAATACAAAAAAAGGCCAAAACCATTATATTTCGCGATTTTGACCCTGGGACCCTCGAATTTCTCCCTTGCTTTCGTCTTCCTCCACCATTTTCGGGACTGGTGAAGTTACAAGGGATAGAGCAATTTTGAATTGTTGTATTCAGACTATGAAGAAGATTAATATTGTAGCTATTGTCTTCAAGTACACTCAATCTATTGCTAGAGGAGAGACAACTGGAGGATTAGGACATCCCGCACTGATTCATGCCCTGTTTGTATAGTCTGGAGTAGAATTCAACAGTTCTGAAGAGGTAGCTATACCACTGAGACCGATTACCAAGACTATCATTCGTACTTATGAGTCTCATGTGGGAGCACGAGATGAGAGTAGGAGTACCGATATTCGTACTACGAGCTACGACATTCCATCTACATCTGAGTCCCCTACATTGTCCGATATTATGGAGCAGTTGAGATGACAGAGTGATAGTATGGATAGACGATGGATTTATTTGAGGCTAGAAGTGATGTGAATGAGGTTTATATGAGAAGAAGAGTTGAGTATGATATTACCTATCATGACGCCCAGGTCAGATTTATGAGGGGGGAGACTGGTGTGATATTCCCTACTTGCCCCATCTATACAGCGTATAGACCTAGTCCTGCTGACCCTACTGATGAAGCTGGTGATGAAGAGTGGTAGTTTGTATGTTTCTGTTTTTGTTTTTCTTTTTATGTGTTGTGTTTTTGTGATGTAGTAGTTATTTACTTTCTTTGTGATGTGTGAGCCTGTTGATGTATTGTAGTGTTGTAATAAAAAGTTGAAATTGTTAAATGAAATGTGTAGTGCTATGATAGTTTGTTTAGTAGTTGTGGTGTTTTGTTGGATGTTTAGATGTTTAAAGTTGATATTTCTTTACCCTGCAAATGTTTAAAAATTTTATATAACTGTTACTAACTGTTTCATACCTGCTAGCTGTAAATTTTAACTAATATGAGATAGCTTTTGAAGATTTCAAGATCCCGACACAAAAAAGGTTAGTTTCTTTTACTCTCTATTGTTTCAAATTTATTGAAAAATTTAAGTTTGGGGGAGGGTAGAAAAATATTAACTCTTATTTGTTCTCAATTATTATATTTTCAAAAATCATTAGCATAACTTATGGCAGTTGAACCTCACTTTAGACAACTATAACTTTTTGTTTCAGTTGAATATTATGGAAGGATTGGATAAAAGTTTTTAGTAATAAAGGTTAATTTTATAAGGGTAAGATATTTGGTATGAAAGGAGTTGATTATAGTTAACTATTTAAAGTAAAAAAAACTATATTTTTGAAATGTTAAGAGACTTAAATTATTATGTGTTTAGAAGAGATTGTGACTTTATGATAAATAATAAAGCTCATACCTAATAATAAAGTAAGTAGGTGTTTCAAGTTTGAACTTTAGAAAGAGGAGAGTGAAGTTCAAAATCATTAAAGGCTATCCAGATATAGTAATCCTCATGAAAAAAAAAGAAAAAGGAAAGAAAAGAAAAGAAGGATTGAAAAACAATCCTAAAAAAAAGAAAAGAAAAATAAAGAGAAAGAAAAATATTTATGAGGAGAAGCTTGAGGAGATGCCTAATCAAAAATTGGCTTCACTTGAGTCACCCTAAAGGGAGAACTTGATTTTATTTCTGAATTTATATTTAAAGTATTGGCCTACGTTCTGATGAAGTTTGCATGAACTCATTTTTCATATAGTCTTTCAAGACACTCTTAATGTGACAAATTATGGTTTATCTTGAAATAAATAGAAGACTAGAACACTTAGACTTGATTGTTGAATATTCTTATACCTTTAGTGTGGACCTGAGTTACTGAATTTATTTCTAAAAGTCTTACTAATATATTCCTTTGAATGAAAATTTTTTAGTGTCCTACAGGTGAAAAGTACATTGCCTTGAGTTATATATTTATGTAGTAAAAGGATTACTTGAGGACAAGTAATAGTCAAGTATGGGGGATTTTGATGCACCAAAAATATATACTATTTTTGCTATATAATTTTACCCATTTTTTGGTTATATTGCACTTTAAAGAAAGGTATTTTTCATGATTTATTGCAGGTATGATGATTTTAGGTGATTTGAGCAAAAAGAAGCAAAAAGGAACGAATTCGGAGCGAAAAGGAGCAAAATGGGAGAAAACAGCTTCTGACGTCGCCGACGCCAGAATGGGCACCCCCGACGCCAACTTCCAGAGACTCCAGAATTAAATGGACGATAGAGCGCCAACTACGCCCTATGTCGGTGCAATTCAAAAATAAAGAGTTTTGGCGACTTTTTGAAGGGATGCTTAAGGAAACTCTTAGGAATTCATTTCTAACATATATGTAACTATTTTTTGACGAAATTTGAGAGGGGGAGAAGAGTGTAGAAGTAGAGAGAGTGTGAGTTTAGAGTTATTAGAGTTTGGAAGAGTGAGTGTAGAAGTGAAGATTTGATAGGGATTCTTCTTTAAGGAGTGAAGGAGAAGGAGTAAAGTGAGAGATTGCTTCTTCATTTCCATTCTAAAGAGGGAATTGAGTGTTGCAAAGAAGAGAGAAAAGGATTCAAAGGAACTTCAAGGGATTTGCTTGGGGAAGAGAAAGAGATAAGTTGTATTTACTATTGTGGTTTGTATAACTTTTCTTTTATATATAAAATCCATGTTTTATTGTGTCTTCTCTATGAATTTTGAGTAGTCTCCTTTGTCTTTCTTCTTGCAAAGAGATGTGATTATGTGATGATGTGGATTTGAAGTACTTTTAAAGTATTGAAGAAATTGTGATGGTTTTTTATTTCGAACTTAATTTACTTTTCGATCTGGCCAATTGAATTGTTAAAATATGTTGTTATGCATTAACTGCGAAAGGATTGAGTGTCCTACAAAAATAATGAAGAATCCATTCAATGTCCATGAATGAATTGCGTAGTTCATGGGAATTGAGTGCAAATAAATAAGGAAATGTGTTTTGATGGGATTCAAATTGAAGGTTTCAGGGTGACAGACTGAGATCCTCAATTCGGTCATGATTGGTAACTAAAGTCGAAGGTTAGCCTTCAGGTGAAGGGTAAGTGGGAGCTCTGTAGTGACAGCCGGTATCCTCCCAGCTTAGTCTTAGATTTAGTGACTGAACTTAGGATATGTCAATGTTCTTTACATGCTTGGAAGAGAGGGTACTCTTTTGAGGGTAAAGAAACATTTATGCTCCTATTTGGCACAATAAAATAAATAATCATTCTATATCATTCACACATCATATACTCATTGCAAGAGGAATACACTTTTCATATATATCAAAACCTTTCAAATACAAAACTTAGTGTGTGTGTGTTAGTTAATTCTATTTAAAGATATTAGAAGTAACTATGGTTTGCTTAACTGTAACTGTTTTCAGCATCTTGTTAATAGAAGTAAACTTAAACTTTAATTGTGATTTGAGTATTAGATTTCAGTGTTACGCTATCTATTGTAAGGAACGTGCCTTCCCTGTGGGATTGATAACCAGGACTCCATTAGAGTCATGTATTACTTGATACGATACGTATACTTGCGTTGAAGTTTGGACTTTACAAAATCATTATAAATATATAAAATTGGGTTCATAAGTTCTTGCATAATAAAAAATCCGCATCAATTACCCTCTTAGCCTTCTTGAAAAGGAAGGGACTAATGGGAAAAGTTGGTCATCAGCATTCTAAGAAACCTTTGGTTATCAAAGCATGCTTACCTATAGGGATATAATATTTAGCTTAACCATTAATCTCAATTTCATTAATAAGAAATGGCTCTAAATTTATTGAGATGGAAAATTTTCATCACCGAGCATGTATTCAATACATTAAAGCCCGCCATAGATACCATCCATTGCTTCCATCCCTTGTGCCTCTGAATAAAAGAAGTGGTTATTTATCTTATGAAGGCCATAGAATAACTCATTCCAACTTCTCAAATTGATTCTTCTATAACACAATATTCACAGTGAATCTACTTTGAGTGTTGAAGCCATCTCATACTAATGAATCCAAGGGCATCAAAGTAGGGACTTAAAAGAAGTCTTATCATCAATGAAAAAAAGTTTGAATTTATTTTTCAACTCCCCAAAATTAAAGAGGAAGTGTTGTAGAATCAGGAGTCATTTGACCCTTTATATTAAAGCCACAAAGCATAAGTCAATCTGGGTATAATCTTTTTTAATTCAAGTGATTCAAAAGTACAAGTACTGATAATGTTCACTAAAGCACCCACATATATAGTATATAATCTAGCAAAGTTTTGTATACAAGAGCCATCACATATGAAGGGCAATTATGAACAATAATATCTAATAAAAGGTTTTCTTCAGAGAAGAAAATGTATAATACCTCTTGTGATATACCTTCTTATTTCAACTTCTCTTTTTATGGAAAATACCTAAAAGACTTTGTGCTCTAATATAACTTTAATAAATGTCTCTCGTAGCTCAAAAGATAGCATAAGTATATCATACATACTTAATAAGGCTAACAAATTTTTGAATTATGCTAACACATTATAATCAACCATATTATGAGAATTTTGAGGTTCTTTCTTCTGATTATGGTTTCGAAAAAAGTCATTCATATCTTCAATGTTGATATTGCTCCCTTTATATTGAATAAAATTCTTGCCTGCTCTTGGGGAAGGATTTTTCCACATGTTAAATGCACTTGATGAACATTCTCTTTAGGGAGACAAATAAGACTATCCCTAATAAAACACATAGCATATGCTTCTGATTCATAATATTATTCATTTGCAAGCTTACTGATTCCTTCCGATGAGTCGTTAGAGTCCTCGTATATACATGAAACATTATGAGAGGGTAAAGATGGACTTTGCCCCTCTTCCATCTTATCATCATTATCATTATCATCCAAGGTGTCTATCACAAAAATTAAAAATAAAGAAAATGAATTAGGAATTATGTTATCCATTTCATCATCAAAAGTACAAAAATATAAAAAGCACTAAAAATATATCTTGCATTACATATTAATTTGAAACAAAAGGAAATACATCCAAAGAGATGATATTTGTCAACACATCAGCAGAACTTAGAGGAAGCATCACTTGAGCGGATGAGATGACTTCAGCTGATCCTTGCCTTACAAGATTCTCCTAGAATACTCTAGGATATAAATCTCCCTAACTTTGTATCATACCTCAGGCCAATTCCTAAAAGAAAAACAATCTTGTAGAGCATGTCTCAAATATTGATAGTAAAAATAATAGTTGGGCTCTTTAGATTCTTTAAACTATTTAGTCTTCTTTAAGGATGGTAATTGTGTACCATCTCTAAGAATTCTTTTAATACAATACCTCTTAAAAGGAAACACTTAACCCTTTCTTTCCTTTAAATTAGTGTATGTGTTATGAATTTCATTTGTCCATGTTTAAATTATGTGGTGTAAAAGTTTGAGTCTAGATGTGTTAAACTTTCAAGCTTACTTAATTCTTAAATTGGCTAGTTATTTATCAAAATCAATTGTGATCTAGTGATTTTGTAATAAACCTAGTGGGGCAATTATGTTAACTCGCATAACTTTGTTAGAAAAGAAATATTGCTACTAGAGGACTGCATTTGATTGGGAAATATGGGTTCTTGAAAGATTTTATATGATTTAGGGCACTAAAGTGTAATTCAAATCCTTAATGTTTCTTAAGATCTCAAAAGAAAATAAGAAATAATGTTATTCCTGATTATAAAGCATATTAGGGTACAATTAGGTGAATTAACGATCATAACACATCACTAAATTGAAGGATTTATTTTTATAAAAATAATTTAAATGAGCTTAAAAAATAAAAACAATGTATTTTAGTATTCTAAGTTTAGGGAATTATATTTGAACCTTAACCTTTGAATAAACCTAAATCTTTAAAGTTAGTATTTGGTTTAGGTTAAAAAAATTCTAAAATTCTTATAAGATTGATTTCTCAGTTTTTAAAAGTATACTACTTGATTGATATGCACATTTGTGTAAAATGTGTCATTGTTGTATAATAAATTAATTCTTTGGAGTCGTTGTCAGGAAAAAAAGGTTAAATTTCTATTTTAGTTTAATACCAATTTATGTGTTTAGAGTTTTAATTTAAAATTATATTTATTTAATTAACGTATTATCATCACATATTATTCTATTTTTGTGTGCATTGTATTGTGTAGTTATGATTTTCAATTATTTTCTTTCATTTTTGTTAGTCGTATGAGTAATCATGTGAAGTTGTGTTTTATTTTCTATACAAATCATATCATGTAGCAAGCATCGCAACGCTATTTACTAAACATTGTAGTGCCATCAGTTCGATAACATTGTAGCTCTACAATCTAGTGCCATGATGCTTGAGTTAAAATAACATTTTTGTGTTTTTTAATTCCAAGTTATCTTATTGTTAACTAATTTTTTATTATTAATAATATTTGTTTTGTTATTGTTAGTGTGGCGTCACTCGTTAATATTAAGTGGTGCACAAATAGGAGTGAAATTTGTAAAGTTGTGCTTTCTGACCCTAAAATTAAAAAAAAAAAGTTTAAAAACTTATAAAATTAGAAAAGACAAAATACTAGAGGAGATATGATAAAATCATCTAAGAGAAAATGATTAATCTAGATCATTAAGGAATATTGCAAACCTGATGATAGATGAAATCTATTAATGCATCAATAGACTTACCACATAGGTAAACCTTAAATATGGTATAAGTAAGCAAAAGGATTTATTTTTTAAAATATATTTTAAAATGTAAACATACATATATAATATGAGAAAATGGATTTTATTTAAAACAAGTGACCTAACATATGATCTAAATAGTCAAGATGATGTATCCTAGGTCCTTGTATCTTTAGCACAATCGTGTGAATCTTTGGTTGTAATATAATAATTTCTATTGTTCAACAAGATATATTTATCAATAAGACTCATTCATGCATTATAACTTTACCTCATCCATGAGATTCTTGTCATTAGATAAGGATAATCAAATGACTTACAAGAGCACCCTAAAATGGGTGATAATGCAAACATACAATGATACATCTATGAATGAAAAGGCGATTGAGCATGTACTTAAGAAAACTTCAACTTAAATCACATAAGACCATTAACATATGAAAGTGGTATGAAGCATAAAACATTAAGACATCAAACCATTTTAAAACATGACATGAAAGATGAATGATTTCAAACTTAACAAAATGGAAAGATAATAAGAATTAAATTAAATATTGATGTAATATATACATCAAGTACACTTACAACATTACAAGTAAATATGTATTCAATTAGCGTTCTATAAGGATACTATGGATGAATACTAGCAAGTTAAGTTTAGTTGCTAGTATATTAAGCTTAACTTATTAATTTAGACCATACCAACTTGTAGCAGAATATTTTTCATGACATGTAAGAGTTACCAAAAAGAGAATAATCATGTTGCCTTTATCAAACACAAAAGATTTATGTTTGAAATTTCATTTCTAACATATAATAATACTTAATATAATAAAAGAAAAAGATTTAACCATATAACATCAAAATTGATACATAAATATCAAATAGCTTGATATGAAATTTTGCATAGGGCACTTACATGAAAATCAAGAATTAAGAGTAAAGCTTGATAACCTTAAGCCCATATTTCTTGGATAAACTTAATAAACATTCAAATTATCAAGATTGGAATGATTTATGCTTTGACCAATGATACCATCAACAACATATTACGAATAACCTAAAATAATTATTAGTATGGAATAGTACATATGTAAGGAAATATTACATAACAAGAGATGACACTTGCAAACATGCACTTAAGCATCATCATTAAACATCTAATTTATTTGGTGACATAAACACATAAACATATGTTTTAATCTATGATATGAATCCCAAGTGTAGGACTTAACGAATCTCACCAAGATAGGTTAAGCTTATAAACCTTGTAAGGATCACATGATCATTATCATGCTCACAAATTGATAATCTCAAAGTCATATAGACTTTTATTAAAGTAAATTCTATTGAAAAAAGAAGCAAAATACTTAAATCAACGCCTCTATAGGCATATATTTCATTTAATCCATCAAGAGAATGTCGAAATAATAAAATCACATCAAAGGATTTTGTATCATGGTATCTAGCTCAAAGGAAAGGTGAGTAGGTAGGGAGTCACCCACAAGATACAATAAAGGGTGTAGGAAAAGCTTCATATCATATGGTTTCTCTATATCATCAGCTTATTCTACACATCTAAAACGAAATCCGAATGGCTTTAAGGAGGATGGAGAAAAGAAGGAAGAAGCTCTTACAATCACAGGGCTAGAGTTGTACATTGTCACACCAAAATTCCTTCTAGTAAATGAAGTTGGTATACCAGCTTCCTCCTCATCTTTCTTCCTGTATCACTTCTCTCCTTTTGTCTCCTTCATTTTCTTCAACATTTTTCTTCTAATGGAAAACTCCTTGAAAACTCATTTCCAAAGCTTATTTATCAGTCTTTGTTGGCTTGTCTTGGAAGCCAACTTCATCTCTACTCATATGAGGCCTTCCTCCTCCTGCCCATCCCCAAAATTTTGTTGTGCGATGGGAGGAATAGACCAAAATTGCTACAAAATTAGGCAGTAGTACTGTGGCGCTTTTTGAAGTTAAGCAATGCTCCACTTAGAGCAAGAAAATATGGAAACAAGCATAACAGTGTTATTTGGAGTGCTTATGAAATAAAAGCCACATGTTTGAATGACCCTCACTACACCCAACCCCAAACAAAATAAGCCTCTACAATTATATCCTATCGTTACACTTGAGTGTGTACGAGTCAAGTCTATCCAAGGGCATGCTGAAATGAATTTTATAGGTTCACCAAATCTGGACCCGTACTAAGGATCTAAGTAAGATAAAATTCAACATCTTGATATATATAATTTTAAAATAAAATTTAAAGTATGAATATACAAATAATTATAATGAGAAAATTAGTTTTTTTTATTTTTTAAGGAATGACCTAAATATGGCCTAAATAAGCAAAGGGATTTATATTTTAAAATGTAAATGTAGATTTATATAATATAAGAAAAATGGTTTCATTTAAAACAAGTGACTTCACATTTAACACCCAAATTTTAGGAAATACCCCAAATTTAAAAAATTTTAAAAATACCCCAAATTTATATTCCCCAAAGTTCAATCCATATATTTTTATAATTTCTTCATTTTGTGAAGATGAAATTGATATATAATAGTATAGACAGATTATTAATATAAGTTGTTTTAAAAAAATAACTAATTAAATAAATTAAATAAGTTCTAATCATTAATTTATTTAAGCAATCACTGATTTATTAAGTAATCTGATTTTCCCACTTATCTTCACATGCAATGGTGGCATGCAAAAGCAACGGCAGGCATTCAATTAATTTAAGTAAACTCACTACATCTATATATATATATATATATATAAAATATCATATAATGGGGACTCATCGTCTTCGTTGCTCTGCTAGGGTTTTGCCTCATGGCGAACCCTAGCATCATTCGTCGTCGTCTCCATCGTCGACTCTGGCTTGCGGTGCATCTTCTTCGTCTCGGTGGAAGAGCTCGCTTCTCTCGAGCTGCTTCTGCTGCTCACGGCGTGCTTTGTTCTAAAGGTTCGAGCGGCTCTTGGCTGCCGGCTCGATTAGCTTTGCTGTCTGGCGAAGAGACTTCGTCGTCTCCGACAGACTCACTCGGCCTGCTGGATCGTGCTGTATTGCTCGACTGCTGCTCTAAGGAACCTTCTATCGTTCCTATGTTGTTCAATCTTCTGGGACTCCGCTTTCATTGCTACAATCGACGTGCCTTGTACAACATAAGCCAAGCTCTCGGAACTCCTCTCAGAGTTGATTTACCTACTTTTGATAGGGTCTCGCCAGGTGGTGTCAGGGTTCAGGTGGAAAGGGATTTCACTCTTCCAGATGTGGATCGTTTTTGGATCACTGATGGTGCGGATGGGTTTTGGCAGAAGGCTGTGGTGGAGAATAAGCCTCTCTTTTGCCAGCATTGCAAAATGTTCGGGCACATTAGGGACACTTGTTATAGACTGCATCCTCCCTCAAGGAAAAGGTCTTCTAGACCTTCTGTTGCTGTTGGGACTTCCTAACATAGAGTCGATGCTACCCTGGCTCAAGAGAATAGGGTAGCAACTGATGCTGATAACAGTTAATCTCAGCTGATTTGGCTATCGGGGAGACTCCTCAACCGGTTACACAAATTGTCACTCCGGTGACTACAATGGTTATTGAACAAGCGGGATGTGTGAAACTTCCTCCTGTGGGGGAGCAAGCCATCCAAGAGACTTCTTTACCGGTCCGCTCTAACAGATACACCCAAACTTTCAGCAGAAAAAGAAGAAATTCCCAACATATTGCCGAACCCACCAGTATGTTTCCGTTGGATCAGTCATTGGAAGAGGGAGAAGCAGAAGAAGAAGCAGTAGAGGAAGAAGATGATGGTGAAGATTGGCAGGTTTATCATTCTCGATGGAAGAAGAAGCCTGGGGATACACTTCTAGTGGATGATACCTTGGTGACTCAGGGCAATGGAGTAGCATTAAAGAGATTACTTTATGGTTCACCAAGAAACAGAGCGAGAGTATCACACTCTCGCTCTTGACTTAGTTTTGTGAACTTTTATGTTCTGTTCTTTTGGTTATTTTTGTTAAGCATTGTATCGTAGAGGTAGGGCTCTATGGACCCTCTCCTCAAACTCCTGTAACTACTTTTATATCAATATAGGCCCTAGGGCTTTTTCTAAAAAATATATATATATCAAATATCAATTTCTCATGCTCATTTTAGCCTCATGATGAGAGCCGCGCAATATACATATAATTCGAGAGCCCCCGCACCACGGTGGGATCGTACCCCTGATCTGAGAGGACTTATAGTGATCCCGCCACCAACTGGCCAAAGTATGCTGCACACACACACACACGCACACACACACACACACACACACACACACACACACACACACACACACACACACATATATATATATATATATATATATATATATATATATATATATATATATATATATATATATATTTATATAATTCGAGAGCCTCCGCGCCATGATGGGATCGAACCCCTGATATGAGGGGGACTTACAGTGACCCCGCCACCAACAAGCCAATGTATGCTGCATATATATATATATTCTTACAGTGACGTGGAAAAGGAGGCTCCTCCCTTTTCTCCTCGTGATGTTTCTGTGGCTACTAAAGCTGTGGAGTCGTACCGGTATATTCAAAAATTTAATAAAGAGAAGAAACCCCTAAGTAATACCCATTGTTGCACCTATCTTTCCTTCCATGAATCAGAAGGATCAGTCCTCAGAAGAAAAAGAATCAGAAGAAGAAAAATAAGAAAATTGGCAAGTTTACACTTCTCGACAGAAAAAGAAGCCTGGGGATATACTTGGAGACTTGATTGATGATTCCTCAATTACTCCTAACAATGGATTAACACTTAAGAGATTACTTTCTATATCTCCAAGAACCAGAACGAGAGTACTGTCTTGGTGATACTGTTCTTAGACATTGTTATTTGCAATTTTCCTTTATATCTTTTGTATCATTTGTTTGTTTTGTAATGTAGTGGTAAGGCTTCATCTTCTGGGCCTTATCCTCAAATCTTCTGTAACCGCTTTATTTCAATAAATCAGACCCTAGGGCTTTGGAATATATATATATATATATATATATATATATATATATATATATATATATATATATATATGTATGTATGTATGTACAAGTATATATATATATATATATGGAATATTTCTCCTATGTTATTCCATGGTTTGTGATGCCAGACAATGCGACGTCATTTGATTGGACTCCGGACGTACCGGACGTCATAATTTTTCATATTTAATGGATTTCATTAACTTTTTCATTTATCTATTTATTTATTGTTGGGAACTATTGCAGCCAAGGATTGGGAGACAATTCTAATAAGAGTTAATGGTAGAAAGGTGTGAGCTTAAATGCTAAGAGAGCAATTTGAGGTAAGTAATAATTGAAGATTAAAATGGGGGGAGTAAATGAAGGTATAATTTAAAATATTCTTAATAATTCTAAAAAATATATAATCCCAGGTTGTCTATACGATACAGTGAACTCGAGACCAGGATTTTGGGATTCGTTGTACGACTGTTCTGTCAAATCAGGTGAACTAATCTTGTGTTAATTTTAAAAAACTAATTTTTTATATGTTTTCATATGATTTTTTTGTTTGACACAGATGTATCTAGAAGTTCCTGTATTTTGTAAATGGATACCTACAATTGAATATATGATTGTATGTTTACTTCTCTTACGATACAGATGATGTTATGCTACGCTATGATACGTGTCATTAAGCTTATGATATTAATTGCCTGCAGCTATATATTTGTTATACTTCGTGCTTATGGTCCATGTAATTTCTTATAAATATTGAAAACATGAATGACGATTTCAATTTCATAATGAATGTTGAAATTAATGAATTCCTTTTGTGAGGATAAAATGGAAACACATAGGGGTGTAAACGAGCCGAACACGAGCGAGGTCAGTCTCAGCTCGTGTTCGGCTCGTTTATATATCACGCCCAAAAAATGTGTTCGTGTTCGGCTCGTTTGTTTAGCGAGCCGAACATGAGCTGTTCACGAACAAAGAGTCGTTTTGACAACCCTAATCATGTAACTATAAGATGTTAAAGATTGGGGCAAAATTTAAGAATTATTGTTTACATTAAAACATCATTTGAATCTAATTTAATAATTTTTATTCTATTTACTTAATTAATAATTTTTATTGATTATAAATCTTTTAAAATTTTCAAAAATACTGCTCATATATATATATATATATATATATATATATATATATATATATATATATATATATATATATATATATATATATATATATATATATATATAATTGATGAATACTATTTTGAGCCAAAACGAGTCGAACACGAACGAACAAATCTTTGTTCTTGTTCGGCTCATTAAGGCTTGTTAACTTAGCAAACGAGCCGAACACGAGCTTCTTCACGAGCCGAACACAAGTTGTTCGCGAACAACGAGCCGTTTTGACAGCCCTAGAAACACATGCATGAAAGGAAACTACTTAGGAAAAGAAGAAGAATGCTATGGAAATATCCTTCTCTCTTTAAGTAAAGATAAAAAAATTTTTAGTACCTTATTTTTATAAGGAGGGGAGAACTGTAATGTCAAATTTCAAGAAACAAGTAAAATTTGACAAATTTTACTTGTTTCTTGAAATTTGGCATTCCTCGAAATTAATTGAGTTATTTTTATAAATTCTTCATTTTGTGAAGAAGTTGATATATAATAGTATATGATTATTAATATAAGTGGTTTAAACAAAAATTACTAATTAAAACAATTAAATAAAATTTAATCATGACTTAATTTAAGTAATCACAGATTTATTAAATGACTTACTGTAGTAATTTGATTTACTAAACTTCTAGCATGTAAGTTGTAAGCATGAAATCATAAAAATAATCAAAAGCATGTTCATAGATTGTTTATCGCATGTAGTCATAACAATATTATTTTATAGTCATGTCATTTATTTAATTTATAGGGCTCAATTATTTTCATATCATTTCATCATGGGTCATCATCCAGTTCTAAATGCAATATAAACTTTTGATAAAGGTCGGGCTTCCCCTAACCTAACAATTATTGATAACCCTCAGATACATATTGTTTCCTAACATTCTGTTACCAAATAATCCCAACGATTCCTAGAGGTTTATCCCCATATCAATATCAGGAGTTGGGAATACTACATATAAGCATAGTGTACTTGCAAGAACTCATGTAATAGTCAATAATTAATTTGAAATCGATATACTTAATGGATTTCATTAATTGTTATTTATTTATTTATTTATTGTTGGGAACTATTGCATCTAAGGATGGGGAGAGATTATTTCTATTAGGAGTTAGCGGTAGAAAGGTGTAAGCTTAAATGCTACGAGAGTAATTTGAATAAAATTGGGATTTAATTGAAAATAAAATTGGGGAGTAAATTGAGATTTAATTTAAAACATTTTTAGTCATTCTAAAAAAAATTATAATCACAGGTTGTCTATACGAGACGGTGAACTCGAGGCGAGTGTGTGGGCATTCGTTGTAAGGCTGCTCCGTTAAATTATGTGAAATATTCTTATACTAATTTAAGAAAAATAATCTTCTATAGGTTTTCATATGATTTTTATTTGACACAGATGCATTTAGAAGTTTCTGCATATTGTAAATGGATGTCTGCAATTAAATGTATGAATATATGTTTACTTCTCTTACGATACATATGACGTTATGTTATGTTATGATACAGGTGGTTAAGCTTATGATATTAATTGCATGCACGTATTCATTTGTTATGTTTCAGGCCTATGATATATGTAATGTCTTATAAATATTTGATACATAGATGATAACTTAATTGTCACAATGAATGTTATGGGTATACGATTAAATAAGTGCTTACAAGTACACTAAATAAGGACGTAATATTCCCTACTCATAATTATACGATGAAGAAACTCTGAGAACCGTTGAGATTAGGTGATGACAAAAAGTTAGGGAACTGTGGATATCAGGGGGGGTTATCGAAAATTGCTATGTTGGGAAAAGCCCAACCTTTTATAGATAGTTTATATTACTCTTAGGGCTAAGTGACAGCCCATGATGAAAAGAGATGGAAATAGTTGAGTCTTATATATTAAATAAGTGACATTACTATAAAATGACATTGTTATGATTACATACGATAAGCAGTTTATGATCATGCTTATCAACATGCTTTTGATTGTATTTATGATTATTTACGACTTACACATTACATTGTAGTCTTAATTTTTAAACTATCTGCTTTCTTTTCATGTCCTCACCATTTTAGCATGTTATTACTTGTGAGTGAAGATATGAACAGTATTCTACGAGCATGCAAGTTGTTTCTTTTTCACGCACAAAATCTTATGTTAGCATTGATTATATCTTTGAGCTTCTTGTTGCTCATTCTTTGTTGTTGCTTTCCAGGTAGGGGCAACGAGTAGCATAGCAAGTAGACAGCTTTTGCATGATAGTTTTAGGAGCTTGTACATATGTTTTAGGTACGTAGTTTTATTACATTAGATTTTGGCAGCTCTATATATTTTTTATGTTTTGGATGATATGACTTATATGCTTCTGAGTATGTATATGAATGAGCAATGGAATGCAATATATCACGTATGTTGCAACGAACAAACTAAATTAATTTATCACTCACCAAGTTCTGATTATACAAGTCAGGATGAGTGCTGGTGAGAGTTAGTCTGGCCAAAGACTCCCTCTTTCACACTACAATTGACCCTATTGGGGAGTTTAGTTGGGGTGTGACATTACATATGGTTTATATAACGAAGATATCCTAGGTCACTTATATCCTTAGAATAATAATATGAACTTTAGATTATAATTAAAAATTTTGTTTTATTTAATAAAATGTATCTGTAAATAATGCTTATTAATGCATTATTATTATTGGCTAACTCACATCTACTAGAATCTTTTCATCAAATAGTGACATTTAGATGACATAAATAAATAAAAAATGGGTGATAAAGCAAATATACAAATGATATGTTTATGCATTAAAGGGTGAGAAAACATATACTTAAGCAAACTTCAACCTAAATCATACAAGAAATTTAACGTATGAAATTAGTTTATATGAAATAATTTTTAAAAGACAACATTAACAAAATATAGCACAATTCAAACCATAGTTGTATGAAGCATAGAACTTAAAGAGATCAAAACATTATATAAATGATGAATGATTGCAAACTTAAGAAAATGCAAATATAAAGTGGGAACAATGAAATTATATCATTATATAATGCATACATAATAAAGTACACTTGCAAGTTAGCATGTAAAACATTTGTCCACTCAACATACTAGTATATTAAGTTTAACTTATTAATATAGACCAAAACAACAAACAATAGGCCACCCAAAATTTTCATGAAATGCAGAATTTCTCAAAAAAAGAATAATCATGTTGGCTTTATCAAACTAACAAGATTTATGTTTGAAATTTCATAAATTATAATTCTTAGATGTGAGTATTGGGCAAATGAGATCCAGTCGGTCTCATTTCTTTTTTCAAAATTAAAAAACATTATTATCAAAACTAAAATGAGAATACCTTTTATATTATATTAAATTTAAATTTAAAAAATTATTTTCAAAACGAAAAAGCTGACCGACACTGCACATTGCCTAACATATTTAAGTAGCATACCTTAGATTACAACAAATCTCCTTGAAACATAGTAACGTGACCAACTCCAGAAATTTCACTGCTAGGTGGTAGGTTGACATAACTATCCTAAAGGCATTAATAAAGGATGATCAAACATGATATTATAGGTAGTAGGCACATTCATCATAATAAAATATGTTATAATAGTAAATTACTTCTCTTCTTCTCTCTAGGTACCCAACAAACAAAATACTCCACAAACATCTTTGTGTTCTTTAGAGTATTTAGTGTAAACCCAAAGTAGGGACAAGGCATGAATTCCTCAAGTTCATCTCTCATAGCTACTTTTGAATAAGAAGTTTGTTGAACTTCTATTTTCTATTGCAATTAATTTTTTTTATTAAAATTCTACCAATTTAATCATTTATGATCAATGTAGTGACCAAAATTACATCATTAAGCGGATTCCCATTAGAAAATAAATCATCATTAATAAAGATAATGGATAATTGACCCAAGGCTGAGAAGTCATTGAACTAAAGTTGCTTGAGGCAAGGTTAGCAAGATGATCACAGACTTTCTCCATATGTGAATTCTTTATCTTCTAGTGTTCACCTTTTACGAGGTGAACTCTATCAACTTCCCAACTTTAATAAAATTTTAAATCTACCTCTTCAAATAATGACATTATTTAGTATTATGGTTATAGTTTCTATGATATATATAATATTTATGGATCACACGAGCAACCGCTTGCCTTGATTTGTACAATATTTCAATCTATCTATTGAAATATTACTTTGAATGATCTCAATGATTCAACCATTAAGACTCCATATCTTCCGAGCAGCCTACTAAACTTTAAAACAAAGCCATCCTTCAAATGATGAGCTCGATTCTTCTCAAAACATCTATAGACACCCTACTCAACAAAGCATCCTTTATTCTCTTCATGGAATTTATAAAAAATTCATTCTCTGTTAATGATACTACTATTTTTCACTCAAAAGAAGCTTAACAGATAATTATACTCTTCTATCAAAATATGATTGTAAGTCAATTCCAATAATTTAACTAACATATTCAAACGTCGCAACCTAAGGGTATAACAAAATGATCCATTGGTAGGCCTTGAGCTGATGTTGCATGAGTGAAAGTTAGCTCCAGATCCCTCACTTCCAACATTTCTCTCTAAAGCAAATTACAAAACTCCTAGGAGATTCCCTCAACTTCTAGCAATTCCACAATAAAAGTGGCAAAATCTTTTGAGATTTTTAAACACTTCCAAGTTGCATAATAATGACACACTCGAACTCAACAAAAGAAATTAATTAATCCCAGATGATAAATTGTTAAAAAGGCAAATAACTAATTTCACTAAGATTATAAAGAATAAATGGCACACTTAAAACTTCTTTTTTTTCCAACAAACAAACTTTTGACTCGGAAAGAAGCCATGTGGTCAACAATATCATGCAATCCTTTATAAAACTCCAGATATGGAATCTAAGATTTATCTGACACCTCGTCCTCCACAATTTCCCTAGAGAATGGGCTTGGACAGTGGCTACTCTCTCTCTCTCTCTCTCTCTCTCTCTCTCTCTCTCTCTCTCTCTCTCTCTCTCTCTCTCTCTCTCTCTCTCTTTTCTTTTGTCACATCTATGATTAGAAAAAGAGTCTAGTATTTAGATTATAGGTTTCATTTTCAACAATGAAGATATTATAGCAGTTCTTGCTCTCATCGATAGTACAACTTAGTCAACTGATCTTTTACTCATTCATCTGTTATACCATAAATTCAGGTGCACTCTATATTAATAAAAAAAATTTTGATTTCTTCTTCATGCAAATCCCTCTTCTAGTTTGTAGCATGATCCACCCCCACCACATCTTAAAGGATATTGAACCCGAAATTATCTATGATCTCATACTACCTATGAAAGAACTAGAAAAGAAAAAGATAAGGAACACAAATAAAATAGAATCTTAAGTGAATGGAATCCTTAAAAGGTCCCCCCTTTACTTTTTGTGTGGCATCCCTACTTATAGGTTAAGATTATTCTCAAAAGCATTACATAAATGGTTGCACCAAAGAAAGAAAAATAAACTAAGATAACAACAATGGTATAACAAATGGGTAGTTTGATAGGCGTAAAACTCTCTTAGACAAGTTGATGAAAAAAATCTCAACTTACCAAGTTATTATGTTGGACTAAGACAGTCGATACCTTGTACATCATTTAATTATGCTTAAATTGTTCAAACAGAGCTCTAACCTTAATCATGTGCAAGTATTGGACAATTTCTTGAACTCAATCAATCAGGTTTTGGCTATATATAGCACCTACATATAGAGTAATGAAAAAACTTTCATTCTCCAACCTTCATCCATCAAACTCATCATAAAATCTAGCCAAAATTTTTTTACTTTCATTAAATTCCAATAGCACTCACATGCAAAAATACAATAATACATTTTTTAGCATACGTACAATCCAAATCTGTTCAGGGACATGCCTAAGGAATAAAACACTTTAAATTTGGGAAAAGGAACAGAACAATGGCACAATATTGAACAGTAAAAGGTTGCCCCCCCTCATTTTAACAAATAGACCTCTATTTATAGAGAGAGATCAATATATATTTACAACCTCTACTCGTAAGCACTTAGGTACGACGAGGGTACCCTAGCCTATTCTTAGACTTGGCTTACGGGGTCCACCGACATATCAATCCGACAACCTTTCAGGCGCAGAGCTAATTGATCGCATGGCCGAGTAGTTGTTTGCTGAGAATTCAATTTGTCGAGAGCTTGCGCCAATCATCTCGGAGTTAGTAGCCCGCTTCTCTTTTTCCAATCTGATGAGAGTTGGGAGGTGACGTATCTGTCTGCACGAGCCTAACTCACCAGGTTCCTCATGAGTGATTGATTCTTTTTTATCCGAGAGGGGCGACTGGCTTTTGCGATAAGGGAAGCGGCTAATAAAATAAAAGATCTTGGGCCACCATGATAGGCTATGTGAGCCCACTCCTCTTCATTATTCGTGATATGGCACCGTGATTTCTGTGTACCTTTTAAATGTACAACATATATACTAAAATTATAAATGTACTCTTCGATTTCCGAAATTATTCACAAGATCTTGACTTTAAGCTCTCCTTGCATCTGGCATAACAATGACTATATATATAATCTCGACGTATAGACCGATCATCTTCATCTCGCTCGAACCCTTCAAACCCTTTTTTTTCCCTTCCAAGGGAATTTAAAAATAAACATGATAGTATGAATTCTGTAATCTAACAAGCAAGTTGGTCTTATTTTTAAAAATATAGCTCGCACATTGTTAAGGTATTGAAACTTGTCCAGATAGTATTCCGCTATGGAAAACTTTCCCCTTTTTTCATTTTTTGGGTGTAAAAGAATTAGATGAAATTGTAGGGTTTCAAATATAACTAAGATGGATTTACTAAGAACTGGATAAAAAAGAAAACCTCATTAAATTTGAATCAAAATATATTCTAACTCAGTTTTGCCATCTTTTCATTAAGATCTTGAACTAAAACTTCATGTAAGAACAGTAACCTTGCATCCGTTGAGTGAACGATGACAATTAAATTTACATTTCCTATGATAAAATAACTTATCCCAACATCTTCCCAAATTATTTCAACAATAACTGTAAATTTTCATCTTTTTAGAACGGAAATGATGAGGCCCAATCCACCCCGCAATTTTTGAAGGAGCTTCCCCCTTCAAATGAAAAAAAAAAATATTACATCAGGACTCCGAATGCATTCGGAGTCTAATGATAAGACGTCACATGTCAAGTGGCCCCACTGCAATACAATGACAATAAAAAAATGAGGCTCATTTGACATGCGACGCCTCACCATTAGACTCCGAATAATATTTTTTCCTTCAAACTAAACCTGAATATTAGCAAAGCTAAGCAACGGTCTCCAAGAGTGATGGATGGGTAGCATAGAAAAATAACCTCGAACTCACGCTTTACCTTTGTTAAATTCGATCATTATCACACTAAACCACGTCAAACGGTTACGACATACTACTAGTAGCAACAAGTTTTGTACCCAGAATTGCTCTCCCTGCTACATCTTGGATGTGAGAAGGAATGGAAGGAAGGGAAATAAAATTAACGAATTTAGAACTCAAACCAAACCCTGTAACCCAGTGAAAATACAGCAGACTGCAAAACTTAGGAATTGGCTTTATTAAACTCCATTGAGAAGGCTTTCGACTTCCGTTCGATCGCACTCAAACACTGCCACCGGGAAAATACACACTTCACGACGGAGCATTTTCTAAACGTCTCCAGATGCAGTATTGAAAGTACGTGGATATTCCGCTGTTTCAGAATGAAGATGATACAAGTTCCTCCACGGGACTATTGACGGAACCAGAGGCTTAGGGCCTGTTTGGGGCAGCTTATTGGGTGCGGCGGCGTTTTCAAAATGCCGCCCTGCCGTTTGAATAGTGCGTTCGGAGATGGATTATTCGTGCCGCTGCTTATTTGTATCGCAGGTTTACGCATAATACTATAAGCTGTTTGGAGACCGCGTCCCGCTTATTTGCGCTGCGTAAAGTCAAAAATTTCATCGCAGCCCTCCTTCGCTCGTCGTTCCTCGCCCTCGCCTCGCAACTTCGGTTCGCATCTTCTGCAATCATCGCCGAACTCGTCGCAGCCCTCCTCCTTCGCGTCACTGGAGATCGTCGCCTCGCCTCGCAGCATCTCCTCCGCTCGATCTCCTTCGCGTCTAGTGGAGATCTTCCCCTCGCTGACCGCAGATCTCATTTTCCCTTGCTCCCCTGTTCCTTCGGCTCCCCCTTTCAGGTTCGGCTCTCTATTTTGGTTGCTTGTGTCGTGTAGCAGTTGAATGTTTCTTCTATTAATGTCAAAGGGCAGTTGGGACCTGCAGTTGAATATTTCTTCTATTGATGCCAAAGGGCAGTTGAAATCCTTGCTTTGTTTGAATGTGTGAGTAATGCGTAACCTCCCAAGGGAATTCATTTGCTTTTACAAATTGTATATGATGGGTAGAGTGTAGTTATCAGTTTATTAAAAATTGACATAAATTTTTTTTAATTGTCATAATAATGGTTTATTTTTTTCGTTTTTAACCTCATAATAATGATTAGAAAGAAAAATGCAAATTGAAGGATTAAGGGGCTATTTACACTACCCAGCTTATTCAACATTTATCTCTGTTTAACCCCTTTTGGCCACTGTAGCAATTCTCTTGCAATCATGCTGTAGGGAATACCACTTGTCACACCATAATATGAGGGAATACTTACATACATACCACTTATCAATTTCTATGTTATTGTTGTTGTGGTTGTTGTTGTGGTTCTGTTCGAATTTCAGGGGCATATAAGTCATTTATCCATAAACAGCTTCTAATCAGCTGTTTTCCAAACGCTCAAACCAAACAGTATGATAGCCTTATTCGAATCGACCGCTTATCGACAGATTATCGTAATAGCTGTACTTATTCGAATAAGTTCGAATAGCTCGCAATTGCCCCAAACAGACCCTTAGTCTGAATGCCTAGATTCCATGGCTCCGTTAAAAAGACTCCATACATGTGTGGGATGTAACTAGCATGAAGTTGGTCATTGAAAATACACCGTGATATAGGAGAAATATTTACATACGAAGCAAGCATGTAGTTCTACGAGCATACTCCGCAATAGCTTTCGAGTAACTCTCCAATAACTTCATAATAACCCTGATTAACATTTAAAATGAAACCACGAATGTTACTCGAGGGGTGTTGGGGGGTTATGTTGGCATTATTTGGGTTAATATCCAATAACCTCACAAAACCCCCAAATTTCACCACAAAAAAAAAAAGTTGAACTGCGGGGTATTGGGGAGTTATTGAGAGGTATTAGAATTAATACTCCAATAACTTCCAAATAACTCCCAACAACGGGTTATTATGAGGTTATTACGGGCAGTACGCACCCAGCGTACGTAAATATTTCTCGTGATATGGCGAGTGCCAGTTATCAGCAAATACTGATTTAATACATAAATATAAACCATCAGCAATGGCAGCATATGTCCAAAATACATGGATTATTTATTCTAGGGCCTTTTTCTGGCCCTCATAGCAATAGCACACGACAAGGATCATCATTCCGAAACACTAGTACTTTATAACCATATCCTGGGCAAAAAAAAAAAAAATGAAGGAACAAATTAAAACAAATCATTAAAACCATGATGAATTTGTAGAGATAGTAGAAGGGACATTAGAATGCATATAACGAAACAGATAAAAATGGAAAAAAACCAGTTAGTTCATCAAAGATAACAAATCAACAACCCTGCAGCAAGAATTTCCTGCGTCCAACATGCTATTTCCACAAGGTTAACCAGATAAAAACATAGAGAAAATTTCAGGTGACGGGTTGGCCATGGAATTTGAAATGAAGGCGAGCATAAATAACCTTTAACTGGTGCATTTTACAATGGATCATTTCGGAAGGCAGCTTCATGACTCACTTCTAAAACAAACTATAATAATGTACAGA
The DNA here is from genome assembly GCA_022702705.1 of Papilionanthe hookeriana x Papilionanthe teres. Taxonomy (NCBI): domain Eukaryota; kingdom Viridiplantae; phylum Streptophyta; class Magnoliopsida; order Asparagales; family Orchidaceae; genus Papilionanthe; species Papilionanthe hookeriana x Papilionanthe teres. The sequence goes on from CM040428.1 coordinate 60,903,852, forward strand.
ACCTTACATGGATAAACATGGTTATTTGTATATATACACTGACTCGGATAGTTTTGACAAAATCCCCTAGAGCATGGCTCCTTTCAAACAAGCTTGTGTCCTGTTGAAATCATCAATTATTTCAATGGCTTCAATATTTCAGGCAAAAAAAGCTCTTCTAATGAGAAACAAACCTACCTTTTGAGGTCGGTCGGCCTCTGGCAGGCTTTCTCTCATGAGAACCATTTATAATCTTTGGAATTACTAGAGAGCTTTGAAGACCCTCAAGAAGCTGAAAAATGAAACACAAATGAATTCAACAATGCAATGGTACTATCAGTTTGAAAGACCCAAGTTACAAAAAATGGCCAACACAAAGGAAACTTCAAATATTAAGAACAAATCAATATGCCAATATGTCACAGGAAGCCAAAAATTGAGCTTTAACTACAATTGACTTCAACAAAGTTAGCTAGGGATATGATTCCGAAAACCAATTTTATCCGAAAGAAAAGTTTTCCTAATAAATTATTTTCAGCACAAGAAAATCTATGTTGCTGCATTTTATTTATATAAGCTTAGAAGTCTAATGCTTATAGTCACCAAGCAAGGAAAATTTTTATCATAAAATAAGAAAAAAATTGTGCCATAAAATTTGTACTTTTAATTCTGCAGTTTGATGAGCTTGAATCGACCTTGCATATAAACAAATCATACAATCTAAGCATCAATGAAAGAATGCTTAAAGATGGTTGTTCCGAACATTTCAAATGATCAACACAAGTAAAATGATCCTAGGCCCACACAAGATGTTAGGGGAAAACTTCTTTAATCTTTGTGGATTGTGTTCTATTTCAAAAATAATTTACTCAATGACTTCTACGGTACTTCAAAAAAGAAAAACATGCTTAGAAACAACAGAATTCTCCTCAGTGTTCAAAGGTGAAAAGCTTAAGCATAAAAATTTAAGTAACAACAAAAATGAGTCCAGCTGAGATGACTATGCAAGATAGAATATAATACTTCACTACCACATAACAACTCAGAAGTCCTATAAATGAAAATATTTTTAAAATAAAACAATAAATTTAAGGGAAAAAAAATGGAAAGCTCAAGTGCACAAGGCTGTAGATTTCAAAACGTACACTCCTCAAAATTGATTGATTTTATCTTCTAACTTTCAGCATAAGATGATCAATACCTATAATAAGGAGAGATATTCTTTGGAAATCTAATCCATGGTTCAGTGTGATTGATTTTGTTGGTTAACCTTTTAAATTCCCCTGATCCAGTGGTTCAATGTTTCTATATTTGCATGGATAGCTTGGTTTCCATGGTTTCAAGTTCGCTAAAGGGAGTAGAATGAACGCTTTTACACACACTACAGCAATAGAGTTTTATCTGTGATTCTATTTAACGTGATTTAGCCTAATGCTTTGCGAACTTGTCATGACAATATCCAGCACTAATTTCTTCAGTTTTATAGTGCCTGGTTAAAAGTGAATTCCTAAACTACCTTACACCAAAAATAACATGCAACGTTTTCTCTAGATGATAAGATATATTAATGCATTCTTTCAATTATTGATTTTTGCCGGCATTCTTGAAACCACAACTGAAATGATATAGGCCTACCATATTTTTTGCCACTAAAACCACCTCTCTTGTTAAGCCGTGAAGCCTAGATTATAACCAACACAGAAAATGCACTACCCAAGCTTAACCATGGGAGACCTTCCTGGTAAAGTTACAGTAGGGATAGGAATAGGGGCAAAGAGTTGTCTGGGAGATTTTGGACAAAGCCCACAAAAGGTACCAAATTTTATGGTAATTTCATAAAGGGTATTTTCTTTTTGTCTTTTTTTTTTTTTCTGTTCCTATCTTTTACCTAAACACTATGATGAAGAACATTTTAAATTTCCCTGATCAAGTGAGTTAAGATGATTTAGTGGTGAAAACACCTAAACATGTTCAGCATTATCACGAATCAATTGGTCTCATTGGATAATAAATTTTATTAAGAGGCGTGTGCTTTAGTTATGCTGGATTCATTATCAAATAGTTAGGAACTTATGAGATCTGTTGTAAGCAATTCTATAAGAAGTTTGAGACTGAATTTAAATGATTTCAAGATATGTAAGAGCTTTGAAAAAGAGATTTTGAAAAAATCTTTACATTAAATAAGGGCGGAAGTTTTTAGGAGCATTCCAACAAAGGCAATGGTAATAGAAGAATCTCAAACAATGACAAAGCAAGTCTAGGAATGGATGAAACATAAGAGCACTTGATATGAGGCTTTGCCGTGACCACATGGGAGCAGGGATGCGAGAGCAGGAACCCCCGTAAGTGACCGATCAGCCCAATTGAGGCCGTTACGGGGCGCACCCAAGCCAAGCGGCCTGGAGCGGGAGTTTTGACGGGGCAAATGGCATTCTGCACCCCTCTCCTGCCTTTTCTACTTCTTCTTCATATGGAAGTATCTTAATGGCTATTTCTTGCCTCCCTACCCCTTCCTTGTGTGTGGGAGCTTCCTTCTTTAGTTCTTTCCTTTTCTTCATCAATAGGAGTCTATTTATATGCTTGTTTCGGGAGTTTAGGGTTAGTTTTGGCTATGTTTAATTTCAGATTTCCTATGTGGAGTCTTCTTCCCCCTCGATGGGTGTATCTGACTGTTAGGGTAGTGCTTTGGGTTGTATCTCTCTCCCCGGTGGTGATTGTATCTTCCTCGTTCCGGTTTCCAACAGTCTATTTTGCTCTTCATCAGCTTCCAGCCACCCCGAACCGCCCGCATCTTTGCTTCATCGCTGTCGACCCACCCATCCTTGCCGCCGCTGCCCCGGGAGAACAAAAATTTGCTGCACCCGCTGTTTCTCCCCCAATTTCTTGTTGTACAAGCATAGGACAGCCAGTCTTCTAGCTGTTCCTGGCATTTTCTCACCTCGCCTTCGCTGCCGCCACCCCCACTAGTCCTCCCGATCCACCTAGCAACCTCCATCTCTCTTGGGATGCACTCTCGAGGCGATTGTTGTGTCGTTTTATGTGTTGATGATGTTATTTTCAGTTTGTGTGTGTTGCAACCATACTTTAATATTAATGAAAGTTTTCTTTTGTGTTTCCACTGTTTTTCCTACTAGTTCTGGTATCATTTGGTATTAGAGCTAGTCCAACCCTAGTCCTATCCTAGGATTCCCTAGCGTCCGCTAACTAACAAAATTTCCTTCCTATCACCCAATACCCTTTCCACTGCCACTTGTTCCTTAGCCTAGTTCCCCTCACTACTTTTTAAAAACAGTAACCATGACCAAATTACTTTTAGATGAGCCAGAAACTGTGTAGTCTTCATCGGAGCAAAGATCTCTCATTGCACCCCAAATCACCACAGGTCGACATAGGAGAGAAGGGATCAAGATCTTGCCACATACGCTCCACTTATATAGAGTACTCCTGAATCAATCTATCACTCTGAACCACTTTCTTTATCTTACCTTGAATCTGAAACACCCTCACGTGATTCTCAGCTCCAGCATGGATCTTCTTCAACTTTGCCCAAATGCCGATCACATTTCGAATGCCATCCACTGATGAGGCAATCGATGGAACCATTGAGTCAAGTAACCATGTGTAAAACAAGGCATGTGTAGTCTTCCACTCATCCTCTCAACACTGTCACTCTTTGGCTCAACCCCCGTCAGGTATCCTTGTAATCTCTTCCCTACTATAGAAGCCTCGATCCGACGCAACCAATTCAGATACGTGGCATGTCCATGGAGCTTTAGAACCACATGAGGGAGATCTAGCTTCACCAATGTCGGAGCACGTGCCGAGGTAGTGGCTCTTGTCAAGACGCTAGCTCCCTGTATGAGTCGGCCAATACCTTTAGAATTTCGAGATCCATCTTCCCCAAAATTTTCAATCCCTTATGTTTAGCACTATCTCCGTCTCCTGACATCTTTAACTGCACAAATCGAGACTAGATCACATAGATCACCCGCGACTTACTGCTAGTTCGTGCAATTCGCTTTGCCTTGGCATGCACGAAACCACACTCTCTTTGTCCAAGCAGTCCTTACATTCCCTCTCCCCAATTGCACAAAGCTTCTGTCCGTCTTCTCCCTATTCACGCGACTCCACACGCCCTCTCACCGAAGCCGGAGCCTCTGTTAGCTCTCAGTCAAGACGGCTTCGCGAGGACCAACCAGAAAAAATGAGAGTTTTGGGTCTCTTCGCGCCGATCTGTGTCTGTGTACGTAGATCCCAATTGGAACGTGCAATTTGCCACTACTTCACAAGGACCAAGTTCGAATGAAGAGTGAAATAGGAGTTTCACGTCTCTCTACGTCAATCCCCACTGGTTTGATTGACATCAGGTAGGAGTTTTGGGTCTCTGCGCTAATCTTAACTGATCGATCGAGGAGACGCGGCTAGGGCTCTGATACCAAATAAAAATTATTGCTCATAAAAACCACCATTTCATTGATGAGCTTATACAGAGCGTTACAAGTTACAACATTTCCAAACAAATCCCTAGACTTCATATATTTACAAAGACAAATAGGACCCTACATTAGATATGAATATCAATTATCTGCTAAAAATAAAAAAAAATAAATTAATTTTTTTTTAAAAAATCAAAATATTCAAAAAAGAATTGTTACTTATAGCGAAGGAGAAAAATTCATTCATCATCTATGTATTACAGTAAAAATTGCAGATAAAACTAATCTCAGAAAAAGCAATGTAAGCTCACAAAAATTCAAAAGCATACATTAATATTTCTCTCAACAAAAGTCCAGCAAGTAAGAACATGTCAAGTATCCTCTGACCATATGATTTGCCTTCAAAAGACACTGCCAAAGAAGCACTTAAGAACTTAGGACTTAAATTGGGTTGTTCAGCACCATTGTATTACAGTCATCAATCAAAGCCAATATATTCCTCAAAAGCTTAACCCCTTTGAGTTATAAATTATTGGGTGTGCTTGATGAAGCGCATAAAATTTTATTAGCTAAAATCAATAATAAAACTATCCTCTTAGATATTCACTCCAAATCTATACGGACTATAAATGACGTAACTTCTGTCATGCCAACTACCTCCCAGCAAATAAATCAAGATTCATGATAAAGCATCATGAAGAAATCATTGGACCTTAATCTGATTCGTTATCATTTCCCGCTAACATTCAATCAAAGCCAAAGATGTGCATGCTCTCAATAAAAAATTTAATTGTTGTTATTAAATGCTAAATACATGGCGCCTGACAACAACATGAATCAAATGTTGTCTCTAATCACTGAAAGAAATAAAATAATCATAGGGTCTTATGCATAGGGACTTATGCCTATGAGAAACCTAAAATTAGAATTTAAGGATTCACAAAATGAGGGCAAAGGTTGTTAGTAGTCTTAGTAAAATATTTAATCTCCCTCTTAGAAATTTCATCCAACACAACTCAAACTCTTTAAGGAAGACTAGGCACAAGTTTTCAAAGAATGCACCATATAGTACACTGGATATAAAATTGGCTCGATGTAGAATTGTCACTTCAAATTTATTATCATCAGCAAATTATTCCAAAAGGTGATTTTCCTTGAAGCGATAAATGACAATTTTCAATTGAATATTCTAGTATTTTAATGGAAGAAAAACCAGTAGTGATTTTCTTTGTTTTGGGGGCATTTTGATAGTGAAGTCCCGTCCAATTGAAATGTAACTTTTGCACGACCATTACCTGTGTTGCTTGATGTCTTAAGCATTTTATCTGAGAATCAAACTCTAAAGCATGATTTTGATATTGAGACCTCTCCGATTATGATATGTAATAATAATGCCAAGCATATGAATATTTGAATCATTTCAATTTATTATTATAGACAATGGCATCACCGCTTAACAGTTACAAGGATCAGGATTGCCGATTTGCCTGCTTTTAGCTTTTATTGCATTACAAGCTCCATCAACTCTAACATGTATATGAAAAATTAAGTCTGAAGGGTTACAATTGATGATTGTCTTATTGGTACAGTTATACTGAGTTAAAATTTGAAAATGAATTTTTTTTGTAGAAGGCATTGAAGGTTGTATGTAAATAAATGACAATATTTTAGTGAATTTTGAGGTTGAGTATGTGACTTCCAATCCGTAATGATGGTATTATTATATCAGACCATGAGAGAAGAATTTAAAATCATTCTTCAAGACAAATTTGGCAAAATAAACCAATGTCAGATAGAGCCGGACTTATTTTGCCCAATAGGCAAGGTAGTCTGCTTGAGAGCTAGTGTACAATATGTTATGACTTGAATTTGAAATTCAAGAAGCATTGGAAAATTTCAAAGTAGCTAAAGAAAAGAAAAAGTGGCTACAAAAGCTTAGAATGCTCATTCTTTCAACACAGATTTATACACAAAATTACATAAAAAAGGAAATAAACAATTAAGAATAACAAACATAAGGAATTGCCTCTGTCTATCCCAATGTTTGATCATTTAAGGTTGTTAATTGATACCAAAAGAGCAATCTGTGGGCCTTTTTTTCCTTTTCGTATATGAATCAATGGGAGAGAAATTACTTGTAAAAAATAAATTTGTGGCCTCATCATTTTCTTCATGTTTGATCAAATCAATTACCAGGGCCTTGGTTAATGTGACGCTCTTAATGCACTGATGGACTGTTTTGTAAACAATAAATTTGAAAGATTTTCACCATATGTGGCGGGCTTTGAATTAAACAAGCATAATATTGTGTCCGCCCTCAGTCTATTGTTGCGTTCAATTAGATTGAATGTAGAATATATATGGAGGTCTACTATGTTGAATTAAGTGCATGGGAATTAGGTTTATAATATTCACAACAAAATCATAGTGAAAATCTGCAAAAGTGGTGACAGGATATAGTCATCTAGAGTAAAAATTCTTGTATGTTTTCGTGTGTTGATCTTTTTTTCAATTTTTATGTTTATTCCTATGCATTTCAACTTTTGCTTATTTCCCAACATCTCTCTCCCCAAAAAAATATGTTGCAAATATTCAAAAAAAAAAAAAGTTGCAAAGGTGCACTGTCATAGAGTTGTCTGGAATATAACACCATCTCAATAGGTATCATCAGCTGCTGAATAATACTGAAGTGTGCTAGTTCGCATCTATGACCACAAAAAAATTAAAAAAATAAAATAAAAGAAGAAAAGTTCTTAGAGCCAATCAATGCTTAACACGATTTCCCAAAAAACAAATGATGCTAAAGGGGATATATGGGACCACTTTTGTTTTTTTTTTTTATTTGTTTGTTTTCATTTTGCTTTGTTTAGGTTTTCATTTAAAACAAAACATGTTCGGTATGTTTGATTAAAATATTATAGTTTTTGAGAACATTCAAAATACCTAAATATTGTTTAATGTGTTCTCAAAGACAAGTTAATCTGTGTTTAGAAACAAAAAATAAAAACATAAAAAAAACACACCAAAGAATCATGTTTTAAAAAACAAAATAAAAAACAACAAATAAATAAATTTGATCACAAAAATGCCGGAAGAAAACTGTAGAGCATAATTTATGGAACCAACTCCAAAGAATCAATATAAATAAAGTGACTGACTGAGATTTTGTGCAAACAGTAACAAACTAGAGAATCATTTTAGCCTTGAGATTGAAATAAAACTTACCCTTGATGTTGGCTGAATCCTACGGTTGGATCTGCGGGGTTCCATAACTTCATATATTGCCTTTCCATGATTTCCAGAACCTTTAACCCCACCATTGGATGTTCCACCCATAGAAAATTTTGGTTTCTCAGTTAAATTCATCTTAGATCCTGATTTTTTGCTTTTTTTGAAAAAAGGAACGGGCAGAGACTGCACAGAATCCTCTGGCACTACAGCTAAAACATCAGTTTTTACAGCTTGGCTTGGAAAAGAACTGAATTTGAATGCATTTATATTGTCTACATAATTATTACTGCCTGTGAAACAGGATATGACATCTTTATCATGCACAGGAACAACATCCTCATTTGATAAGGAAAGTGATGCCTTCTCCTTCTCAGATAGACTTCTAGTTTGAAAGCTGCGAGAATTCTCAGCTTTAAAATCACCTCTAGTCTTGATTTCAACAGCATTCTTTCCTTTATTATCAACTTTTGAAGTACTCCTCGATTGGCGAGATGCCTGTGGCATCAAATATTTTGCAAATTTAATGGAACCATTACCTTCACTAACTTTCTCAGATTTGCTAGCAATATAATGTTTACTAACTTCCATAAACTTTCTCTTCTTTCCAGGTCTTGGAACTCCAAAAACCACTTTCGACCCTTCTTTCTGCAAGCCAGCCCGTTTTGGTTTAATTGCATCAGAAATAACCTCTTCGCTTGAATTCTTCCCAATGGAAAAGGTTCTATCCTTAGCAGATAAAACATGCAATCCTGAATCATCAGGTTTCCTGGACTCTTCAATGATTGTACCCTTGGAAAGCTTATCCATCTCGGTAGCATCAACTTCCGAATGAATTTTTTCTTCAGGTCTTCCTAATCTTTGTCGTTTCTCAGTGGGAGTATCACCCTGTTACAGCAACCGCAATACAGGCTAGCTAGTACATAAAGTAGCTGAGAAGTAAGATATTAGCAGAAACCTGAGAGAATATCAGATGTAATGCAGACCTCGGGTAGTTTAATTGACTTTCCCTTTGCATGAGACCACTCCATCCATTGTCCATCCTTCCAGACACGAGATGGACGAAGATTCCAAGTATGAACAACCTGATTATCACCTCTAGCTGCAAGTAGTAGTTGAAATGTTATATTATGCACTGAATATACAAGAAGTATGCTTCATTATCACAACAGAACTAAACACATAACATCTATGGAAATTCTACGCTCCTCTCTCTCCCCTAAAACGTTAGTTTTGATTTTACAAGGAAAGTGATGAGGGGGCTTTGGAGGGCCAAACCGGCTGGAGAGAGCAGAACCAGTTCAGCCTTCCCACTGAATGCATCGGCAGGTCCAAGGGAACTCGGTTTGCCGCCCTAGTGAGCGGGTCCCTCTTAGTTATCTACTACTATTTATATGTTATTTTCTATGTTTTAGGGAAAAATTTTGGTCAGTTTCCATCCAAGCTAGCCGTCAGCAGCAATTGTCCCGTCTAGAGCTATATTTGAAGGCGAGAAGGTGCTCCGATTGTACATCCTCCAAGGTGGTGATCTTCAATAGTTCAAGGGGTGCTCTGGCTTTAGTTCAATCCCGCAGGAATATTTATCCTTTCCAACTCCTTCCGCATTCTCCTCTGCCCTACTTCCAGCCACCAGCCCCATTTCCTTTTCCCTGCTACCTTGCCACACATCTACACCATCCCAACACCACCACCACCACCCCGCCCCCCGCCCCCCCAAACCCAAAACCACCGACCCCAACACACAAAAACCTGCACCCAGCACAGCCGTCCATCCTTTCCACTCTAATTGCTCCACTCGCAATTCCTTCTACAGCCATCCTCCTGGCCACAAATCAGCACCTTTTCCTTCCCCTCCTGTTCAAAACCTCACCCTCTCAGCCGTGACTCCTTCAACAGCCACAACCCCAACTGTGATAGCCACAACAGCAAACCCCTTTTTTTCTTGTTGCCCTGACCACAGCCTCACCTACACTCTTCCAACTGACCACCTACCATCCCAGCCCTCTCACCGCTGTCCGCCCACCATCTTGTCTCGCCCAAGCGAAAGGGTCGCATTGTGTTGTATTTCCTTTCCTATTTTGAGTCTTAATTGTAACCTTACTATCTTGTGGCAATAAAATATGTTTTCCTATTGTGGTTTAGGTTCTCCACTATCATTTGGCATTAGAGGTAGCATAACCCTAGTCTCATCCTAAGGTTTCCTAGCATCCACCCCTACTAAAGCCACCACCACCGAAAAATTTTCTTTCCTATTCCCAAACCAGGGACAATTTTTTGACCTAACCCAAATTTACTTTTGTTGATTTTTAAAATCAATAACCCCAAATTAATTTTCCTACACCTTCAATTAGTCGCATACAACCTCTTTCACCTCTCAATCCTAAACACCAACCATGCCACCAAGGAGATATATGTCTGAGCCTATCCGAGAAGCAATACGGCGAGAGATCCGATAACTTCAGCGGAGGCTTATGGACATAGAGGAAAAAACTCAGGGGGAAATTGCCCTTAATTGTGACCGTGAAAGTCGAAGGGCAAAAGAGAACAATTTCAGCCCCTTCCATCGGGAGGATTTCAGTGATGAAGAAGAAAGGTCATGATGCTTTGAAATCCAATAGCAAGGGAGGCCACATATAGAGGACACAGGGACATCAAAATAAAGGTGGATCTACCAGAGTTTGATAAAGGTATGATTCCAGAAGACTTTATCGGCTACAATCAATTGAGAGGATCTTTGAGTGCAAATATGTGCCAGAAGATAAAAAGGTGAAAATTGTAGCTACTTGATTTCATCACCTAGGATAGCCCTAGAAATTATTTTCTTCTTATGCATTAAACCCTACAACAATACTTAAATTTTCAAGCCTACTTGACGAAGGGATCTATGTTGGGCCTTTTGAAGAATTTGAACATGATCTATTCTTTGGTCTGCAAGGACAATTAATCACTTTGTGCACCCGTCAAAATGATATCATCGGTGAATTAACTTATCTAAAATTCGGTAGATCCACTGGAAGCAGCTTCAAAACGTACCTACATGAGTGCTCATGATTCGCTTGGTCACCTTTCTTATGAAGGTCCCATTCAATGCACTAATGTGTTTTTTGATTGGAGGAGGGGGGGGAAATATTTGATTTTTAAAGTGAATGGATAGCAACGCACCTATTTGGCAATTGCATCAGTATAATGACAAAAAATTGCAGCGTATATTTAATTTCATCATCTTTGAATTAGGTCATCTTGCATAAGGCTCTACATCAAAGCCCAATTTTACATCATGCCTACTTTACGCAGGAACCTGTGCTGACTTGTTTGGAATCAAATCAAACCACTTATCGGACAAACTGAAGCTCAACATTGTCAACTCGGCTGAGAAGTCCACTCACTTCATCCTTAAAGCATTAAGTGAGAAATGACTAAAAGACCAGAGAAAGAAAAAAAAAATCACTAAGTATATAAGCAAAGCATCATTTTTCTATTAACATTGATAAGAATTAATTATGTTGCCATTATGCAAAAAATAAATATGCGGCTTCAACATCAATAAGAAGAAGGTGAGAAACTACCTTTTACTTTTATTTTTTATTTTTTTGTGCAATGGAGACTATGATTAGGAGACAAAAATTGCAATTATTGATTCAATTAACTAGCAACTCTCTAAGAAATGCTTAAAATTGGCTTTCAGTTAACAATTAAAAATAATATTATGAGAAGCCATTAAAAATTTTCAAAATCATATTAGGCAAATGATGAGAATTATAAATAATTTTAGATGCTCAAGCATGGAGGACGAATAAATAGATACATAACCTGCAAAATGCACGGTCAGCTTCGTTTCATCTCCTGGAATCTTTTCAGTGACTGTCCCTTCCCACCAACTGAGAGTTGAAAGAAAAAGATTAGATACAAAAATTTCAAGCAAATTGATGCAAGATATGCTAGTCAAATTTTCTAAGGAAATTAGGCAATGTAATGAATATGAATAACAAAAAAAATAATTATTAACATATTAAAGTCACCTAATTATATAAAATTCCCTTTTTCAAGTGTATGCTAAAAGATACAATAAGTCCAACCAAAACAAAAATGAAAATGATCAATTAAACTCAATATTTAAAGATAAATTGAAACCAATAAAAATTAGTGAGCAACTAAAACTTTTTGGCACAACTGAAAGCGCAAATATAGCCAATTTGAACAAAATCAGAAACTGTCAGAATGCCAACAACAAATAGAAGAGATTTAAGGGAAGGCAGACAAATTAAAAGACAGTTTCCATCACGTCAAGACTGAAAAGTGAATATCTTCACCAAAACTTTACTCTTACTTGCACCACATTCGAGAAGATACCATATCCAACAGACATACACAAGATTGAAAAGCAGAAAACTAAAATTTATTGATCAAAAGCTATAAGTACCAGCCTTTTTTTTTATAATCCTCTAAATTAGACTAAGTTGGTTCCCTCAGAAGTCAAGTTGATTTGAAATCAATACCATATGTATATCTCGGCAAAATAATCACACATATGAAACTAGAAACTTCCAAAAAGAGCCACATAAAAGTTACAGAAATATAAACTATAAATCACAATAAACGATTATAACAAGAATCCCACACCATGACTTAACAAGCAGTGGTAATAGCAGTTAAGATGTATTAGAATTCACTCGACCTATTGAAACTCAAAATCAAACTCCATATTGCTACAGAAATCAAGTAGTTCCAACAGTGTAAAGTCCAATAGCAATTAATTTACAGGACAGAACCAGCCATCCAGCAAATGAAATCCAATCACTTCAACTAAACCAACCCAAGATTACCCAAACCAGGATTATCATAATAAAAGAGAACACATACCATTCTATTAGGCACAATCACAAAAAAGTTCAAATAAAATTAAATTTTAAAATTAGAACAAAAACTATAAATTTTAAAATAAAAATTAAACTTGAATCGATAATTAAATTGATCAGCTTTTTTTATTAGTATAACATGTAGATCTCCATAATATCTATCCAATATCCACAATTTAACTTTGATGAATCTCGCATTCAATACTATGACGGAAACCATGGCATAAATACTATGCTTCTTGTAACAGAATCGTGTCAACATAAATAGGATTGTAATGCCAAATGCACGGGGTATCTTTGGAATCCATAATCAGAAGTGCATTCAATTTCATAATCTAAAATAGCTTCAGAAACACATTGTATAGATTTGTCTAGCAAAGTATTAGAAATGAATTTACCAAGAGATGAAAGAGAAAATAATTTAAGGAATCAGTAGCATCTGATGCCTTAAGAAGTAGATTGACTTTAGAATTTTGAAATTTTTAAGCTAAAACAATTGGTTTCAAATAATTGCAACATTTTAAATGGCCCTACATTTCTCATATTAAATCACTGAAAGGCTCCTAAAGGAAGCTTTCTTGAATTCAAATGTAACATTACTTTACTCCATAGCTTCAATTCCAAGTCCATATTTACATCAATTGTAAACTTATAATTGTCATAATAAAAAATCCATATTCCACAAATATTAATGCACAACACACAAATCATGCAAATCAAGAAAATGAATAATATGATATGAAGCAACTAACAAAAATGTTTTAACCAATATGCGTTCAAAGAGATTCTAATAAAAACTTATGATTAATTAAAATTATGATGATAACTAACAAACAAATCAAATTACATAAACAACGCAAGCCTAAAATGACGTACATAATTTTTAATAAAAACCAAACCAACTGCTTAAATATTAATTGTAATGAATTATGAGCCTACAAAAGGACCAAATAAATGTAATTTTAAATTGTAGGATTCGTTTATGATATTCATCATTGAAATTTTTCCTAAAATATTAATGTGCCTTTAAAAGATTATTTTTTAATGTGCGTATCAAGAATGCAAGAAAAAAATAATAATATCAAATTGAACAATCATCACGGAAAATTTTCATAGTAAATCAAGAAGAGCACAACAATAACAGCAACAACAAGCCTCTGTCCCACTAAGTGGGGTCGACTACATGAATCCTTTCTCTCCATTCTATACTATTGAGTGTCATATTTTCATTTAATTCAAATAAATTGGAAAACATTTTTTATACAACATGCCAAATCTTTTTAGGTCTACCTCTACCCTTCTCAACATAAGTAAAATTACAAACATCTACCCTCCCAATAGGGTACTAGATGTTCGACGTTTAACGTGACCAAATCAACTATGGTAACTCTCTCTCTAATCTTGTCTATCACTGAAGCTACTTCCAACATTTTCACGGATATATTTATTTCGCATTTTGTGTAAATCCACTTATTCACCCAGGCAGTCATATCTCAGCAACACTTAACAGTAAGTCATGAGGAGTAATGTTCTCATTCATCAAATATCAGCTCACCGTAAGTCTTCGACTAGAAGGGAGAACAAGTGGATGGAGTAGGGGGGGGTGCGGGAGAGTTAAACGACAGCAGGGAGAGGAACAGGGGAGAATGGGGATAAGCGGAGATAACCACCACCTCAAAACAAGATACATTCAGAGCACCAAAAACCTAGAAGGGAGAACTTGCAACTGGAAGGGATAGCAGGAGGATGGAATATGGGTTGAGGGAGAGTTAGACGGTAGCAGACAGGGATAACCACCACCTCGGAGCATAATACAAACGGAGCATACATTTGAGATTTTGATGGTTGTCCAGACATAAATTTTTATGGTTGTCCAGAAAAACTTATGTCCAGACGGAGCACAACCACCACCTTCAGAGCATAATACAGCCTTAGAAGAAAAACTTGAGATTTTGATGGTTGTCCAGACATAAAACTCAACAAAAACCGAACCTTCAAAACAGAAAATAACATAATTATAATAGAAGATAACTAGGAGGAGGAAGCCCATCCCTTTGGGCAGCAACCCATAGCCCATGAAACAAGAGTTAGTCGGCCCTGCAACCTCTTGGATGAACCAGTTCAGCTGTTCTTCAGTCGGTTTAGCCCCTAGGGAGCCCTGCGTCAGTCACTGAGGTTGGGGGAGCTTCCACCTCATTCTTCAAAGCTTCTGTTTGCAAGTTAACGATGACGAAGCTGTTGTAACGTCCCATGGCTGAAAAAATCTTCCATCCGGACCTAGTAGCCCCTGGATCCCACTATCTCCCAAAATACATAAGAAGTTTTCTCTACTTGTGAGCATACATCCATATCGATCCAGTCGTTCGGGGGTATACTGTCGAACTGGATTGTGAGTTCGTGTCACACATCATGTGTTGAATCCTCCCAAGGCAATATAAGGTTGGCTCAACCTGATCTGAAGTGAGAGTAACTTGAACCTCCCTAAACAGTGGTGACCATAGCGGTAAGATATTAATCGCGGTGTCCTGAAATACTCTTCGTCATGACTGTCCCATGTACAAAATTGACATCTTGGTCCTATCATCCTCTATCGTCATCCAAACTGATCCCACCGACACTTCTCTGCTGGCAAGGGCACGTGTGACTTCAAACTCCGCAGAAGTTATAAAAGCAATGTGCTTACCCTCCTTGGTGAAGGAGTAGGTGTTGAGTCCCTAACAAAAGTTGGCAAGCATCCATGGGCACGACATTGCACCACACCTGATCCTGCAGCTGGCTTCCAATCAAAAACTCCACTAGGCACCTATCGATGTCGACCTGTTTTCCTAAAACCACGTCAGACAATACGACTAAGAATGCCTTCGAATCATGGGGCTTAATTTCTCCATCATTTGGGTAAACATCATGTTCTAGTTGCTATCTCTATCGATGATGAGACTGCACATCTTTTTATTTATAGTTTGACTGAGTATAGAATAGGTTTTGGTTCCCTAACATCCTCAGTCTTTAGGACCCGTGGGACTGTATTGGGTGTGTTTCTCTTCACTTTAAGTGGCTCTATCCTTATCTTAATCAGTCTTCTCAACTCCATGAGGCGTACTCTTGCTTGATGTCTTTAATTGCTGGTGGCCGTGTGAATGCTGTTAGTTGTTTATCATGTTTCTATTGTCTCTCCAACCTCAAGGCTAAGGTCTGGACATTTCCCAGTGACCAATAGAGTTGCAGATGCACAACGTTGTTGATAACAAGCTTCAAGCCCACCAGATATCGGGCTATGAAATGTTACTCTGGTTCAACCAACTCACATTTCATCTGCAACTGGTCAAACTGTGTCGTGAACTTTTCCACTGATAAGTCTCTATGTTGTAGTTGGAGTCTCAAAAACATCCTGGCGGTACTGAGACGGTAAATATTTTCTTTGCATCTCATTCATCATTTTCTCCCACTAGTAATCTTGCAATTGTTCTCTCTTTCTTTGCCTCTATAAATTTTTCCACTACAAGGAGGCGCTCTTTTTCAACTTGATGGCTGAGAGCTTTACACTTTTATCCTCTGACACTTCATTGTACTCGAAGATTCCCTTAACTGACTGCAGCCATTCGATAAAGTCATCCGGATCATACCTTTCATCGAACTCCGGTAGATCCACTTTTATGTTAAATTTTTATGTTCTTCATATGTTGACTCATCTCTCGGCCCTCTTTTGGTATTGAATTCCGAAACATCGGGGCATGCCTTCCTCATCACTAAAGTCCTCCCTATGGAAAGAATTCCTATCCTCGTCCATTTATCCTCTTCGACCTTCCCTATCTCGATCGAATCATGGTTTCGATCATTAATCTCCGCAAAACTCTGTTGAAGCCGACGGATCTTTTGTTATTTCTCTTCCTGGGTAGACTCGGGCGTGTATCTCCTTGGTGGCATGGTTAGCGTTTGAATTTGGGGGAGTGAAAAGGATATTCGGGGATATGAAAGAAAATTTTTGAGGTAAAGAGGTGTAGGAAGGCTAGAAACACTATAATAGAACAAGAGTTAGGCTAACTTTGATACCAATTGATACTAGAGTTAACCCAATATCCGTTAGGAAAAGTAGAATCTTATTACACCAAAGCAAATAGGGATACTATCGGCGACACTTGCTAAGAGAAAACAATGACACCCAAACAAACGACCCTGATAGGGCAAGGAGGGAAGGTGGTGGCGGTTGTGTTCGGAAGGAGGTGGAGATGCAGCTGTAGGTTTTGGAAGGAGGGAGAGGTGCAGTTGTAGGTTTGGAACAAAGGGGTAGCGTGGAATTGCAGAAGCTTGAAAGGTGTTTGTCGCAGGGAAGATAGCAATCGTAAGGTGGCAGAAGGGCAAGATGACTGATGGCGAAGGAGTGGAAAGGGGGAGGGGGTGGAAAGCGACTAGCAGGGAAAAGCTCATGGTAACTCTTTGGCTGGAAGTGAAAACAGGTGGATGGAGTAGGGGGTGTGGGAGAGTTAGACAATAGCAAGGAGATGAACACAGAAGAATGGGGATAAGCGGAGATAACCACCACGTCAAAGCAGGATACAGCCGAAACACCAAAAGCCCTAGAATGGAGAACTTGAAACATCAACAACTGTCCCGATATAAAAGTTTAAAAAAAAAAATTGAACCCTAAAAAAATAAAATAACATATTTATAATAGAAGATAACTAGGGAGGAGGCCCCTCCCTTGGGCGGAAACCCTAGCCCCAAAAATTGGAGCCAGCCAACACTGCACTCGTTTGGCTGAGTCGGTCCAGCTGTTCTTCATCCAATTCAGCCCGTAGGGAGCCCCACTTCACTTTGGAAACATTAATCATAAGTTTAATAGTCCTACGACAACAATGAATATTGATATCCATAAAACTTTATGCAATATTTTGAAGAAAAATAGTTTTATCTATCCCTAGCTTCTTGCTCAAGACATTTAGGAGAACAAGTATATTTTGCTAAAAGAACTATTAACTATTTTGTAGTACTCAAAAACATCATATTTATCTTATTTGAAACCATTAAATTAATCATGCAATTGTTCCCAATATTGATCAAATGAAAAAGCAATGTTTGAAATTGCGCAATTGACTATTGAGATGTTTTCCATTCATGAGGCAAGGCGTAAGCCTAACAATTTGAAAATTGAGTTGTCAAAATAAATGGGTGTGTGTGTGTGTGTGTGTGTGTGTGTGTGTGTTTGTGTGTGTGTGTGTTTGTGTGTGTGTGTGTTTGTGTAATAGCAACATCATTTTTATAAATTGGTGGATTGGAAACCAAGTACTCAAGCACATGTTAAAATTCAACCCTAAAATGTAGGAACTCAATCCATTAGAAAATACCTCATAGGCATTCAAACTCATAAGAGAATAATTAAATTTAACATAAAATTATTGGACCAAATCAACAATCAAAGGCATTTTGTAGGTTTGACTTGTGACTCAAGATATTCTTTTGAGGCATTTACACATGTACCACTCAATTCCTATGTAATTACATCTCTAACACATTAACTTTATTTTTTTTACTTTAAAACCACTCAAATCTTTCATATTATACAAAAATATCACCCAATGTCACACAAATTTGTAAATTGCAGTTTAGGTGTTAGATATGTAAATACATATGAATTATATGGTATATAAATAAATCTTCATTTTCTTGGAGCAATTTATATACTTACATATCTAACAATTGAACTTTACTTTTTTATATTTACAACACCTAATGCTTCAACTGTTCAACCAAAATACCTACGGGTTCACCAAACAGAGATGGCACAGGTGAATTCGAACCAAATAGCATCAAGTGGTTGCAGCAGCGCCGACGACAAGAAGATAGGCGGCATCAGCGGCATCATCTGATGCAGTAGGCGGCATCATCCAGTGCATGAGAGGGAGACAGGACGCTTGCAAGAGACGAGCTTGCGGGTTTGAACAAACTAGTAGGTGGCTTGTTTGTGGTGATACTGGCAGTAGGAGGATCGGGCATCGACAAACTTAGCATCCACTGAGCCATCTGGTGCAGCAAGAAAAGTTAACTGGTGTGTGAGATCGAGACAAGAGGCTTGCAGATTGCAAGAGATGGTAGAATCAAAAGGCGAATTGGACACCTCGTCGAATCAAAGGCGAGCACACCTTATTAAGCACCTCAAAATACCTAAGACATAGGCCTCAACCGATTCGAGCAATGTATAGGCCTCGATGCAAAAAAAAAAGTAAGGTGTAGAGGCACGTCTCAAGGCACATCTCTAATTGTGCAATTCTAAACAGTGACGATAAGTATTGTTTATTGACTCAATATTTAAAATAAAACCATTACAACTTAAATACGACACTTGCACTGATGATCGAGCAAAAACCACTAATTTCGATTTTCTACATTCGACATATCAGAATCAAATAGTTCATAAATTTTCAAAAAATGTCTCAAATTCTCTATTCAATTTGAAAATTTTCTACAAGTATGCCTCCCATCAAAAGTAGAAAAGAATTTTGAACATATGTTAATCACAGTAGTTGTCTAGAATCACAACTTAAAGATTTGATTTAAAGTGAATCTACCATTATTATTTGTATGACCCGATTATTTTGTCCAATCTATGTTGACAAAATGGAGCAACCACAAGCTCTATTTCAAATTTAAAACATCTTCGCACCTGGAGTTTCTAATGGACAACTAGAATGATGCAACAATTATATATCATATAAAAAAACCACGAATCATACAAAAATCATTTTTAAGACATCTAACAAAAACAATAATACAATATTAATTAAACGTGAACATTCAATGAGAAAGTATAGCCAAATAAATAAGAAAATCATTGATTTTTTTACAGCAGTTGATCAAAATTATAATCTCATGCATAGCAATAACAAATATATAGAAAAAGAGATTTAAAGAAAAGGTCAGCAAATGTAACACAATTCAGACCGTCATATGGTACAAAGACATATATTTCCCTTATGTTGCGTACACTACATTTGAAGGAATCCAAATACAAGTATAGAAGGTATAAAAAGGAGAAAGCTAAACTTTATTAAACAAAAGTTATCCAATAAAGGCATTAAATTTGACTCATAATCATGAAATTCATTTAATTGAAAACCTCAAAAAGTGCTTGATTTGAAATCCATAAACATCTATAAACCTTGGCACTATAACCAAGTGCAGGAACTATGAACTTTTGTAAAGAGCTGCATGTAGGTTACAAAACTGTTGACTATCGATTCCAAGAAAAGATTGCCACAAAAATCCTCTCTAGAACATAACAAACAATAAAAATTGAGAGTGAGATGTAACATAAACCACCTGAACCATTGAACCAAATTACCAACAAAGTAACAAACCTTATATTCCCACAGGAATTGAATGGATCCAACAGTGCAGACTCCAATAACAACTAAACCATAGGACTGAACTGATCATCCAGCAAAAGAACTACTAGCAATCCTACTCTAGTTAGTTGGAAAGAAACAACTAAAGGTTAACCAAATCAAGAATATCATACCTAAAGAGAACAGATCACATTCTCATAGAAAACCAGCAAGTCAAGGATCAACTAAATTTTAAAATTACCAAATAAAAAAAAAACTGGAATTAAATAAACTTAAGTTAATCATTATCATTTAATTGCTTCACACTGCAGATGAGTATAAATAACACTGGAGCAACTTAAGACACCAAGTAAACAAAATGGATAAATGAAGCTGGCAACAAACTAATTTCAAACGGAATAACACTGTAGATGGCAAACGAAGCTGGCAACAAACTAATTACAAACGGATATCAATCAAATGAAAAGTTTGAAGTACTTTTCATCACCAAACTCTAGTTTCGTGTTCAAGATGCCAGTATTGTAAAGAAAATTTAGAAATAAATCAAAGCATCCATGCCTGTCATGTATCCAAGCATCAACATGGTCTCCAATTTCCCATATATAGCTTCCTAGGTGCTCTCTACGTCGTTTCCTTGTGCCTTCATACTTCACAAATGCTGTTGAATGAGGTGTCCGAATTCTGGGAGCCTTATCTCCCTCCTCAAGCAAAATCCATTCTTTCAGACGGCCTACACAGGACATAACCACATGCTCAGTAGATTGGGAACCATAAAGGCATGACAGCTAAACTAAATAAAATGTGCTTGAAAAGTATGCGAAAATAAAGTTTCACAAACATGAGATGATACTGATCTGATAAAAAGTGAGCAGAATTGAGTTTGATATTAGATGAGGTTAACAAACTAAATATAGAACATACAGGTTCAACTGAGAAATGAATAGTTAACAAAACATGCTAGACAACAAGTTGATAAATTAGATAGAAGGGGGAAAACAGCTTAAATTACACAAAAAAATGATATGATTAAAGTGTTTTTTTATCTTGTAACAATGAAATTTAGAGAAGTACAGCACAGAAAAGTATTTAATTAAAAAACCTGAGCAGCAATCATAATAACAATAAGGACAATGCTTCTATTCAAGAAATACGATAGCTGAGGCAATAGCGGATTGGTTACTTATAACCTCAATTTTGCCTCAACAAACACAGAACTAATGTGTATAGCATTTATTTGTAGCCATTTTTTGAAAAACCATAAAGATTAATGCAACAAAATTCAAAAATAAAGATGCCTTCAAATATGGGTAAAAATATTAACTACCACCTGAAGTATATACCATCCAGCCTTTATGAAGAACCTTCATCCACCCTAACCGCAACATTCTAACATGATTCACTAAAAGTTCATCAATTGAAAAATACATAAAGATTGATAATTACCTTCAGTAGTTGAAACATCATCGTAACAGACATATGCCTTGTTATCATCAATGTATAGTACTTGGGCTGAAAACCAGGCTCCTTTCCGACCATCTTCATCAGACATAACCTGAAGTATATTTAATGAAGCCATTTAAATTTATCATGCTGAAATTCAAAGAAACCATCATGACAAGGTCTAGCTATGAAAGAATGCAATCATTGGAAACTGAGGCACTCTTCAGGGCAATCATTGGTGCCACTGGGGTCAAAGCATATTAAAATGTTAGCTTATATGAAATGCCATTCCCCAGTAATTTAGATATGCATTTGGCAATGACACTCATTTGGAATGATCTTAATTGTTATGATTTTATAATAACTAATAGCATTATTTAACCATTTTTTTTTATGATAAACTGGTAAATGATTCACACTAGATAAATATAATAAGCAATGGTCTGCAAGTTTTAGAGACAATTTTCATAAGTGGAAAAACTTGTAATGTTATGTATCAAAGAGAATAAAATTGAACCGACTAATGCTAGTTATAAGGGAATTAATCAATATGTTGTTATGAGGGCAACAAGCTGAGAATTGAGCAAGAGAACGCAAGAGAGTAAAATAAAAATATGCATAGACAAATAAAATAAAAATATGCATAGACAAATACTTTTATATGTAAAACTAATTGAATTGAAAAAAAAAAGAGATTTAAATAGACATGAAATGAAATTTAAGGTCATTAATTATCTAGTTGTAGGAATGTGTTTAGTATTTCTGAACATTATTCATAATGTATGAGCTTAAATTAGGTAAAAGAAAATTAATTATGTTTATTTTTCATATTTGTATCAAGGAAAAATGTTATTAAATAATATAGTCATTTTATATCAATTAACATGAACATGATTGGTGAAGGTTGTTAGAAAAGTAAATGATAGATATTATTTATTAACATTTATTAGAACTTCAAATTACATTGAAATACACACACACACACACAAATATATATATATATATATATATATATATATATATATATATATATATATATATGTATGTATATATATATATATATATATATAAGAAATTTCTGAATTTATTAACAAGTAAAAGTTAAATTAATATTAAATTTAGTAATTAAAAATTAGAATAATCACAATAAAATGAAAATATTAGAAATAACTTATATTCTAATTTTATGTTTTTACGTTAAATCTAGAGATATTAAAGTTGTAGTATAAATTGGAATATATGATAGCAAGGTAAAGGAATTTCAATGTATGATTTGTATATTTAAATCAGAAAAGAATTAAATTATATATTTAAAGTAAAAAAAAAACAAAGAAATAAAAGAATAATTAATACTAAACTAATATTTTCTAGGTCAACAAAGGTATCTGCTAAATAGATCGCATTTAAGCATTAAAAGGCAAAAGCAAAACTTTTAGGTCAAAGTGAACACTCATATTTCTAATTTAAGGTAATAACAAAATTTCTAAAAGCACATTTCACGCGCAAAGCAAAGCGTAGCGCATGACGCCCGCTTTACTTCGTTTAAGCGCCCTTGGAAGCGCAGAGGCAAAGTGATTAGTCTAGTTCACAGTCTAGCGAGAAGGAATAAATGGCTGTTGGATTAATCTGGCTTGTTTTATGAAATTTAAGACTTTATTAGTTATTTATGTTTTAAATTTTAGACTTTTTTTCAATTTTTAAGCTTTTAATTATTGCACTAAACAATTAAAAATTATTTGAAATTTTAAATTGTAAGTTCACCCTCAATGTTTGCTTTCAAGTTAGGTATCACTTCACATTTTTTTATATTTATATAAATTTTTACAGGGTAATTTGTATTTTATAAATGTTAATGAAGGAATTTATAAATTACTAGTTTTATATAAACCTATTACCATTTTAGTTAATAAAGGTACCCCTGCACTTGGCGCCTTGAAGCAAAAATAAGCCTTGTGCATCACAATGCTCTCAGCGCTTTGATAACACTGGGTAATAGTTATTGTGAAATGATTTAACGATTTATATTTATTACATAATAGATCGATCATGTTGAACTTAAAAATATGAATTTTCTAGTATGTTTCAATCGCTTATCTTACATTATATAGCGTTACCTATAAAAAGATATTATATGTGGAATGAAAACAAAATGATCTATATAGCACAAATAACTCAAATAAGGCTAATTCCAAGACCTTACGCTAGCTCGTGTCAAAAATACGGCCCTAGTTTATTTAAGTTAGAGAAAAAGCTTTTGAAGATAAAAATTTGCAAAATTTAATATTTGGTTAGCTGAAGTAAGATATCGACAATGATTATGCATTTATAAAACACTCTCAAATCCTCCCTTTTTAATTTGAAATATAAAAATGAGTAAAAGAAAATCATCATTTTCTAAAACATATTTTGTACAACCAAACATCCAAATGAGTCATAAAGGGAAAATTTTTGTTAAAACGAAAAAACCTATTAAATCTTTTTAAAAATCCTTACATTCACTCATCCTCAAAAGAGCTATAAAAAACACAAGCTGGCAAATATAATATGATAAAAATTAAAGTAACATTCCTTGAAATTACAAGGATTAATCATAATAACAAAGCATCAAAAGAACCAAAATTTCTCCAAAGGATTTGGGATGACAGAGTGTGTCGTCGGTAACCTAAGATGACAAAATATGCATGATTCCATCATTTGAATGATCAAGGACGGTGGATTTATGTGAGAATCAATATAGTTAAAAATTAATAACAAAAATACATATAACACTGCCATTGCCGGAGCACAAATCCCAGATGCTAAAAATGGAGGTTGAATTAGGCAGTCGACAACTAGCATAAATAATTTTATTAAAACATTACGACATGAATCTTTAAATCATTGTATTAATGTTAGGGCATCACCTGAAAGCAAGGCGCTACATGACCTAAATACAATGAAAAGTGTGCAAAAGTTGATGCACTGACACATAGGTGTTTGTTAAATAAACAAAGGTTCTTACATTATGGACGTAGGTAGGTAAAGAAGTTAGTCCATGAAACTAATATCAGATAAAAACGTGAAATATAAATACTCTAATAATAAATACTCTAATAGTCAAATTTATGAAATTAGTAGATATTATGATTCAAAAGAAGATAAATAGCTTATGCATTTCAAGAAACTGTTTGGGTTGGAGAAAAAACTAAAGAGATTGATAGCATTGATTTTAAACTCTAGTACTTAAGTAGAAGTCATATTAAAAATAGTGTAGGTATAATTATAGATATAAGTTTGAGAGATTATGTTATAAAAATAAATAGAAATGGAAATAGAATTATAACTCCAACTATTGCTATTGATACTAAGATTAATAATGTTATAAATATTTATATTCTTGAATATATATTCAAGAGAAAATTTTTGGAATGATATTCAAGAGAAAATTTTTGGAATGATGTGGAAGAATTAAAACATATCATAAATCTTAAAGAACAAACTTTTATTTGAGGAGATTTATATGGATATGTTGTTTAAGTAATAGAAGATTATAAAAAGATTTATAATGCTTATGATTTTTGAATGACTAATTAAGAGGATAAAGTCATATTGATTTTTATTTTAGCTTATAATATTATTATTGCTAAAACTTTATCTAAAAAAAGAAATGAGTATATTATCACTTATTAATCCAAATGAAGGGGTTTAAGTACCCAATATCGATTATTAGTTTTTGAATTAAAAATATGGGTTGAAAAATGAAAAATACAACAAAATATTATCTTAAAATTAGATGGGAGCACTTAAAGTACATAAATAAATATATTTTTATGAGTAAATTTTAAGATATAAAATTTGGGATGTCCATGAAGAAGTTAATACTAAATGGAATAAAGTAATGATTATTATTAAATGGGTTACAAAACATGTTTTTGGATAAGGAAAATCTCTTATGAATAGAAGTAGTTGAGGGTCAAATAATAATATGCAAAGAAATTTAAAATATAAAAAAATTTGTTATAAAAATTAATTTAGATGAAAAGATTGGAGAATTGGCAAAAAATATAAGATGGCCCTTAGAAAATTTTATGATGCTTAAAATTTTGTTTTAAGTATTTTCTATAATAAATTGTATAGTAAAGATAGTGAAAGATAAACATATAAACTAGCCGAGCAAATAGATTAAAAAAATAAAAATTAAATTCAAATAAAGTGTATTAAGGATTAAAATCAAAAAATATTTTTCTTATCAGAGGATATTCGACCTATGAGAGTAAAATATTTTGATGAACTTTTCAATGAATATTGTGAAAATATGATCGACTTTAATGATATTAATATCATAAATAATAGCAATTCAGGGTATTTTATATTCTTGTCTTTGTATTTGAAAAAATGAAAGTTGAAAAGACTTTAAAGAAAACAAAGTATGAAAAAACAGTAAGATCTGATGGTATTCCAATAGATATGTGAAATTTAAGAGACATGAAAATTTCTTGATTTAATAAAATTTTCTATATTAGTTTATAAACTGAAAAAATTATCTCATAGAAGGATAGAAGATCTATTGGTTCCTACTTTTCAGAATAAAGGGGATGCGCAATAATGTGCAAATTATAAAGAAAAAAAGTTAACGTGTCACATATTAAAATTATGGGAGAAATTGAATATAGGTTGCAACGTGATACAAAAAATTTCTCAAAATCAATATGGATTCATGTCGAGAAAATCTACTATAGAAGCTATACATTTATTAAGAAATTTGATAGAGAAGTACAGAGAGAATAAGGAGGATCTATATATGTTTTTTGTTAGTTTAGAAAAACTTATGATAAAATTCCAAGAGAAGTATTTGAGTAGTTCTAAAACAACGGTGTTGATATTGCTTATATTTAAGTCATTAAAGAAATGTACACTAGAGTTGTTATTTGTGTCTAATACGAGGAGGATTGACCATGTATTTTTCTATTTCAACTGATTACATCAGAGATCGGCTTTAAGCTCATATCTTTTTCTTTTATTTATGAATATTCTTACTAGACATTTATATAAGGATGAACCTTAATGTATGTTTTTGGTTGATGACATCCTTCTTGTGGATAAAATTAGAGAGAGGGTTCAGAAAAAAACTTAAATTAAGGAGATCAAATTTAGAGTCTAAAGGCTTTAGTTTAAGTATATCTTAAAATGAAGATTGAATATAATTTTTGTAGTAGTAAATCTAGTAGCGAGGTTATAACAACGACTGATCAAGTCATTAAAAGGAGTGAATTTTTTAGACATCTCGAGTCTATTGATCAAAGTGATGGTGATATAGATGGGGATGTCATTAGTAGAATCAAGTTGGATGGTTGAAGTGGAGAAATGCATTGGGCCTACTGTGTGATAGAAAATACCGATCAAACTTAAAAGGAAAACTCTAAAAGATGATGGCAAGGCCTGCAATGCTTTGTGAACCAGAATGTTGGCCTAAAGAAGAGAAAAATAAAATTAAGTGTTGCTGAGATTAGAATGCTCAGGTGGATGAGTAGCTTAAAACTTGGAGAGAAATGTGAAATGAATATATCCGTGAAAGGGTTGGAGCAGCTCTAGTGTCATACAAGATCAGAGAGAGTCGCCTTAGATGGTTTGATCACATTAAATGTCAACCATCTAATGACCCAATCAGGAGAGTAGATATTTTAGATTTGACTGATGTTAAGAAGGGTAGATATAGACCTAAAAAGATTTGAGCATGTTGTATAAAAAATGATCTTAATTTATTAGAATTAAATGAACATGCAGCCAACCATACTTAGTGTTGTTATTACTGTTGTTGCAGTAATAGTCATAAAATTAGAATAATATAAGAATAATTTTAATCAATTTTGGGTCATTAAACTAAAACCACTGTTGTTGCAGTAATAGTCATAAAATTAGAATAATATAAGAATAATTTTAATCAATTTTGGGTCATTAAACTAAAACCACATCTCTTATGTGACGTAACAATAATAAATCCTTACAATAAATCTTAAAATTAATAAAAATAAAAGTTAAAAAAATGAGCATAAATGGTGAAAAAAGGCCAAATTTGGGCATAAAAAATAAATAACTAAACATCCTACCTCAACCACGGAACCCTTTTTTATACTTGAAACAGGATGATCTCTTTCAAGTTCAGCAATGGGAAAAGTTCCTGCAAGGTGAAACACACATGCAGCTAAATTTTATACCAAGACAGAATGCATATAGCTTGTATCTCAATATCTGCTAAGGGTGCAATTTCCAGAATCAGACTGTTTAGAAAAGCAAATGCTACAGTTGCTATATAGCAGCTATTAAATATTTATTAGTAGTAAATCCGCAACAGAAATGTCCAATAATGGCTTCTTAAAACTATTTTTCAAAAGCAGACATGTGCGGCTACATGTTAAGTGGCAGCAGAAGCCTCAAGAAGTAGAATTCATTCTGCGAGAACAAGTTTGGAGGTCTAAACTACCAACTAGAACCAGAATTAACAAAAATTGTATTCAATTCAAAAGCAAGCAAATTCTGATCATAGCAAAACAACCCGTAAAATAAAAAATTCCCTACCTTGGGTTCTAGGCTCAAACTGCTCGTGATATTCATTCAAAGAAGATGACCCGGCTTCATCAATAGCCTTCCGAATGTCTTCATCTTTTGAAAACTGACCGTCCAATTGCTTAGCTGATCCATGATGCTCTTTAGCACTAACCAATCCTAAGTTCTCGGCTCCATGTGTGATTCTAGATTTGAAAAGCTTCATGAACGAACCATCAAGTCCTCTCCAGAAACCTTCAGGGCCAGCATCTGCCAATTCGCTCAATGTAAATGGTAAGGGATCCCCCATTGTAATGATTGTTCCCGCTTGGCCAACAGCTTCTGCAGCCAACTCTGCAGCTTTCACAATAGCATCCAAGTTCTCTGCCCTTTTGGTGGCACCAGATGCTGATTCAACCTGCCTTCTGGTAACCTCACTTGCAGCAGAAATAATTGCACCAAATCCATGGATCTGGTCCATTCCTTTCAGAATTGAAACAGGAGATATTCCCACTAATTTCTTTCCAACATCAAGAATGTCAGAGTCTGAATTTAAAACAGTGTTACCATTTTTTGCTCCACTTACAGCTTCATCTGCAATTACTTTGGCCTGCAAAGCAGCCCCAACTGCAACATTAGCAGCAGCAGCCGCCGCCTTTGCAACAGATGAAGCCACAGCAGCAACAACAGCTGCAGAAACAAGTTTTTCTTCAATCAGTGAAACAAATCCAGAATTCTTCTGAGAAAGTAGCTGCCTCCATATGTCTTGACTATGCTTGACGGTAGTAGCAGCAAGAGCAGCAGCATCTTCAGCTTGATGCTTAGCCAGCTCAATTTTGCTGCAAGTTTCTTCAGATAAGATTGCTTTCTGTTGATTATTATTAGCATCGATTATCTGATAATGAGTAGCAGAAATAATGTGAGGTGCACTTATCAAAGCAGGGGGAGGACTGGCAACATTTTGTTGTGAATTAGAGGAACGAAGCGTGTTTGTAAAAGACAATGGAAGACTTCTAACATCACTGACAGCAGAAAGAGACTCGGGTAAAGTTTGAGAAGCTGGCAAACTTGGCCCCTCTGCAGCCTTCCGCTTTTTTCTCTTTCTAGCCTTTTGAGTGGTCTGGTTATACTTACTGTTCTCACTAGCTGCTGCCCTTGTTGAAGTTTCGCTCCGTAAATCTGCAGTATTTGTGATAGAGGTATCTGGAATTGACATCAAAATACTCGGCGGGATAACCTCTACTGCAGGCCTATGAGGCCTGCATGAATCCCTTACAGGTGTTACATGAACAGTTTCAGGAACAGTTACTGTGGAATATCGTTTGATGCCATCAAGTGGTGCAATCTGGGATGAAAGAAACCATGGTCCAGGGCGAGGTGACTGAGATGACAAAGGTAAATTAGCACCCACATGCTGTCTTGATACGGAAGTTTGATGAAGCAGTGGAGATGTAGTTTGACTAAAGTTCAGATAAGTGTCTCGTGACATACTGGCATGGTGTCCATCATTTCCGTGAGAGTGACTCCTTAAAGATGATGTCAATGGCATTGTGGAATTCAACACTGCTGAAGAAATGCTAATGCTGTCACTTGAGGCAGAAGTTCTTGGGACTTCTCTTTGAACATCATTACCTATTAAAATACTTTCAGGAATCCATATTGGTATGAACAAATTATTTCAAGAGAACAATCAATGACAAAACAGCTATAGGTAACTCCAACTATATACCTGGCCGAGAATGTGTTGTAGTATCATAACAGCCAACAGGAGATTTTCTAATCTGAAACCTTAAAATCCAAGCATGCCATAAACCCTCCCACAAGTTCCTCCCACCATCTATCCAGCAAAAATCAAATATATAAACTAGCATACATAAAGAGATGTATATAATAATAAAATCAAACATATAAACCAGCAAAAAATCAAACATATCAACCAGCAAAAAATCAAACATATCAACCAGCATCATAACAAGAAGTATATAATAATAAAATCAGAATAACAGGAAACAGTGTATATATTAACCTGAATCTCCGAAGGCAGATAACATATAAGCTTCATCTGGAGGCATGCCTGAGCTGTGACAAAACAGCAAAACTGCATTCAATCTTAACAATAAGTTTATAAACATCATAAGACATTAAATGTATTTAACATACATCAGAGCTCCATAAACAAAGATTTGTGCACGCAATTGTACTTGCTGTGGATCAGTGAAAGGATGGTGAAATAATGCTAAGGATGAAGATGAATTCAAATCAGGAATAACAGATGTCTGAAGAACCACAGAAGATGTCTTTATAATATGGTCATTTAGGGACTGCTCACTCATCTCAACTGAAGGAATGTCCTTGTTTAAAGTTCCAATAGATCTACATGTAGAACTAAAATTTTTTACATTCATCACAGAAGACTGCTTCAGAGCAAGTGGTTCTATTTTGGTTTTCCCTTTAGAAACTGTTTTCTTCCCATTAGAAGGCCTGGATGCATTCTTAGATTTTCCCAGATTTGGATTTTTCTTTGAACTGTCAAAAACTTTCACTTCTTCCAGAAGCCCTTGAGATTTCTCATTCGGTATCTAGAAATTTAAAAAAAATATATTTTAACAAAAATTTCATCCTAGGAAAGCATCAAAAGCATAATGGAACTAAAGAAGAAGTTGCCTGAGGAATATCAATAGCCTTAAATTTGAGAGAAGTTAGTTCACGTGGCCCAGCCAAACCCTCTGATGTTGAAGACTCAGTAGTTGAGCTTCTAGCCTCAACATGCAAACCTTTACCGCTGCAATGGAGCTTATGGATGATCTCATCTTTTTCAGAAGATACTAATGCCATGTTGCCTGAGGCTTTACGTTCTTGATGCTCTGAATAGTCTTGATGACAACCTCTGCAATTAATGACTAATGGCAAAACACAGTTGCGTTCAGATGAACTTGATTTGCCAATTTGAGCTTCTGATGATTTAGATTCAATAATACTTCCAGTGCAGATTTGAGAATTATTCATGTGATTGGTCAACAAAATATCTGCAAGTATATACATTACTTCATAAATAAAGTACTAAATTGAAGATGAGAAAAATAGATGGAGCATATTTTCACTCAAAACCAAAGTCAATTATACAGTGCCTCATTGCATAAATTATACAATGAATATTATTGCAGGTGTTGCTAGCCTAAATAGATCTGATACAGGAATTAACCTATAAATCATAAAAGGCAAATCAAATATTATTACTAAAGGCAAACAGGAGTTTACAAACACCGCACATGAAAGGGAAAGTACAACAACAAACACAACTAAAGTGTATTCTAAGAGTGTTGGTGTGGTCGGCGAGGGTTTTGGAAGGTGGCATAAGGTGGAAAAGGTGGTTGGCAAGCAAAAAATAATCCACGTAAGAAAGGTCGGTCGGCCCTCAATTCATTGTTCTGACTGGTCCCAGGTTGCTAGGATATTTTCTGTCTGGTCCAATTCGCGGTACTGTAGCAATACTGTTGCAGGGGTCAAAAAAATGCCCCTATGGGAACCTCCAGCGTCAAGCTCGCTGCATATGCCAATCGATGCCAGTAAGCAGCACAGAAAGTCATTTGAACGTATTAGAACTTGAATTTTTGTACAGTTTATAGCTCATATATGTGTGGCATTGCTTGGAGGTATGAAACAACATCGACACACAAATGACAGGCCATCTTATTTAAAGACCAAACTTTCCTCTAAAACAAGTTTAATCTAAAATACTGGTAGCATGTACTCGAGAAGATGTACAAGCAAGATTTTAGGAGTTCGGGAAAATTATTCTTGAACATGTTGCTAAGGCTTCCAAAAATTGATCATTGAATTAAAAAATCTTGTTTGAAACCCTATCGAAATTATAAAGGAATGCAATAAATAAAATTTTGTTAGTTACCAAAGGTAAGAGTTGACAAGAATACAACAACAAAAACAAGTCTTTGTCCCAATAAGTGAGGTCGGCTAGATGAATCCATTTTTCTCCATTGAGTCCTATTAAGTGTCAAATTTTCAATTAATTCTAATAAATTAAGATCATTCTTTAACAAATATAATAATATAATTCAAAATAATATGTTGATTAAGAAGGTTATTTTCATCAAGGAGTGACGAACTTGAACATTCACTTAGACTAAGACTAGTAGATAATTAAAAACTACCATAGTCCCGCATGGGTCAGAGAAGAGACGAAGAAGAAACTACCTGACTGAATAAAGAAGGGGGCGGGGCTGCTTCAGACAGATAAGGATTCTCTTGAGCATAACTAACAAGGATTTCATTCATGTGGAGAAAATTGGATTCGCCATCCGCACGTATAGAATCCTACCCTCAAACCTCTGATATTCAACATCCCCTTAGGCAGCAGCTGAGAAAATTGAACGAAGAACCAAGGTTTGAAACCAGAACGGACATTAAATCAGAAGAAGAAAATGTTCACGATTCAATGGATCAATCGATGTTGAATCAGGGGTTGAAACGAATGACGTAATAACTATAAATATTAATTAAGATGATTTAAATGACAAAATAATGATGCAAAAATGACAAATATAAAAAAAACAAAAAAAATAAAGAGTGCGAGCTGATGTGAAAACATATTTACAAAATTTTCCCCAAATTAATACATCTATATGGAAATCTGATTCATTGGGATGAAAAAACCAAGAATTGTTCAGCTAACCCCTAAATTAAACTCTATATTAATGGAATCGTGGATTAATGGAACAAATTCCCACAATGAAAGTTCAAGTGTGTGGTGATCATACCTAAAAACATAGAGTTACATTAGTTAATAGATTATTTAAATATTCCTTTTTATTATGTCCAAAATCATAGATTTAATACGAGTGAAAGACGTGGAACGGCATAAGCAAATAAGCATTAACCGTGAACTCGAGTCATTTCAATAAATATTTAACACAAATCTTATTTATTTACGTATTTGCATATTTAATATTTTCATTTTTCAGTTCACTATTTTCTAAAATTCAGAACAAATGGGGAATGAAGGTGGGCATAACCATGTAAGCAAGTAACTGAGTAAGAATTCAAGTAAGAACATTCGGTAAAACAAAAAACATGCAAGCAAGTAACTGAGCAAGCATTACGGTAAGAACATTCGGGAAAAAAAACCTTGCGAGAGAGAGCCTCTCATTAGCATATGAAGGAGTAGTTTTGGACTTAGGAACTAGGAAATCCCAAAAAACTTACATAAAATGTTGTGAAATGGCTAGCTATTGTTGATATCTGGCGGTGAAAGACGGCAAACGGCTCCAAAGACGGCGAGCGGCTCGAACGGCGATGAGCTCCAAGTGTGCATCGCCCTCGAACGTGAGAAGCCAAGCGGCGAGACGGTGATAGTTAGGAAGCGAAAGATTTTCTAGGGATATTATCCCGAACCGCGAAATTAAAAAAATTCGAACCGGTTTGCTGGTTGACAGGTCGAATAGCCAGTTCAACCGGTTCTCACTAGTTTAAAGCCAGAATGGGTTTTCTACATGTTTTGGACTGGACTGGACTGGCAACCGATTAGCGATCGAACAAACCAATCCAGTCCAGTCCAGTTTTCTAAGCCAAGCGAAGAAACAATCCCCAAATTAGTATTATCATTTTACAGTCGAATATTGTTGACCATATTTTTGCATGAAGTCTATTTTATTCGTTCTCTATGGAACTTAGAATCTACTGTTCGAATTTTCTTAGTGGTTTTTCCTAAAAAATTAGTGATGGAACGAAACACCAAGTTAGAATTTTAAACCACATCTTCACTCAGTTTAATCTACTTGACTTTAAATCGTTAGCACTTTGATGAATTGATTGAACTTGAGTCATTGAAACTTAAGTTGAGTTTCTAATAAGCAGGCAAATGCCCTTATGCTACCCTTAGACCTTAGAGATTTGGGTCTTTTGTTTGGCTTTTCTCTAAGCACCTTGCACTCCCTTCCAAAATTCTTTGGATGGCTCATTCTTTGGTTCAAAAAGAATACACTAGATATGATGTTCATTTTGAACTAAGAGGTTATTCTTTAATAAAAGAAAGAAGAATAATAAAAAGAATTAAAATCAAATGAAATAAAATTCATTAAATTTTCAATAAAAACACAAATCAAAATAAAAATTAAAATCGAATGAAACCAAATTCACCAAAATTTTCATTAAAATCCAAAATTCCAATATAAAATTTCAAAATAAACAAAAATAAAATAAAAATTAAAAATCATTAAAATTTCAATATTATTCTAAAACATGACAAAATTCAATAATAAACACAAAATAATAACAAATTGGAAATGGGTGATTTGTCATTTGAGGGTCATCAACTTATCGAGTCTGTCTCTCCATACCGATTGAGTCTGTCTCTCTATACCGACTGACCTTACAAATGAATCTTCTAAACATTCATCATTAAACACGTCTTATTTTATTACTCAACACTAAGAGTTAACACAAAAAAATAATATACTTCTGTGTGGTGAGCTATAAAATTTTTTAAAATTTTAAATTGCCAAAATAAATTCGGATTGGTGTTAGAATATTTTGCATGTCACTCATACTTCTTGATTTCTGTAATCAAGTTGTAAGACCTACATTTACTAATAAATAATAGTTTATCCTAACATGTATTCATGAGACCGGTCATGCATGGTTTTACCACAGTTAAGTGGTTTCGATGGGAACTATTTCCACAAAAGATTGTAAATCTCATTTATTAGTTTGTCTCCTGCATTTTTCTTCTTTTAGACTAGTTATCTGATTTTACTTCTTTCGTTAAACCTCACCTGTCATAGAATTTTGAAGTTGTTCGTTGAGTCACAATGTAAATCATCACCTCTTAGGCTTTCCCACGATCATATATGTATGATATAAGTTCTAACTTTCTAATGAAATGCCAACAAGAGCATTAAATAAATCTCTTTCAAAATCAAGAAAGCCAAATAATATGATATTGAGATGTCACTGAGTTTCTCAATATCTTCGACGTCTATTTTTCCTCATTTTTGTTTCATAAATAATTGTTCCACTTTTAGGGTCTTTTTGGGGCAACTTATTTTGCGTAGTGCAATTTGAAAACGTCGGTTGAAGCGTTTGGTTCTTATGGCGTAGTGACTTTTCCTATTAATCTATGTGAAATGATGGCCGCAAGTTCGAACCTGCGACCCACATTTCTCCGCGAAGTTATTACCTCATTGCCCCCTCGACCCGTAGCTCCCTCTTCCGCGTCTCTTCTGCCCTAGATACCTCTCTAGATCGCTCTCACGAAGTCTAGGTACCTCTCTCTCTCTCTTGTTTCTCTCTCGCTCCTATCGCGCTTCTCTCGAGCATGTCACGTGCTTCTCTCTGGTCGTTGCTTCTTTCTCATTTGCAGTTTATTGTGGGAGTTTGATAATGAAAGAGTGTGTTTGATTTATAGATAGCAATGTTTCGGTGCCCTTTATGTAACCAGATGAAATGAAAAATATGGGATAGTCTTCTCTCATTACCTCCACTGATTTTTTTAGAGTGTTTGATTTGTACATAACATTGTTTCAAGTGCCATGTATGCAATCACCTCAATTCAAAAATATGGAATGTTTATCTTTGATGTTTGAGCAACAATTTGAAAAATGGATGAAAAATGGTGCTTAATTTGTAGATAACAATGTGTCGAATGCCCGAAAAGTAATTGCCTCAAATAAAAAATATGGGATGGGGTTTTACCACTACCTTTGATGATTAAGTGAGAATTTGAAAAATGGATGAAAGAGGGTGCTTGAATTGTAGATGGCAATATTTTGAGTAAATTACATACAAGGCACCCAAAACCAATGCATTTACGCTTGACACGGTCAAATCTTTCATGTTGGTGGTTGTGTGTGGTTTGGAGGAGGTGGTGTGGGGTGGTGTGGGGTGGTGTGGAGATCGTGGTGCGGGGTTGTTGGTTTTTTGTGATATGGTGATTGTGTGCTATTGACGTTGGTTGTAGGTTGTTTAGAGGTCGTGGTGTGTTGTGTGTCGTGGAGATGGTGGAATGGTGTGATGTGCTATTGATGTTGGTTGTAGGTTGTGTGGAGAGAGTGGTGTGTTATAGATGTATGAAATGTAGAGATAATGGAGTGGTGTGGTGTGTTATTAATGTTGGTGGTTGGTGATGTTGAGGTGGTGTTGTGTGGTTTGGAAGTAGTGGTGTGTGGTTTGGAAGATGTGAAGTGATGTGGAGTTGGATATGATGTGTAGTGTGATGTGTTGATAAATATGATAGTAGTGGTTGTGATGCGGTGGTAGTGTTGTAGATGTTTATGTTTCTTACTTTTTCTTTTTTTATCTCCCATGAATTTAAATTCTTTAGTTCTTTACATGCTAGTTGTTGTAATGGGCAAGACAAAAGAAATTAGTTCATCTGCTGCTTGAAGATAAAAAGATGACATTAATATTCTGTGACATCTGTGTCAAAGAGGTTAAGTTGGGAAATAGGCCAACCACCTATTTTAACAAGAAAACATAATAAAAAAGTTCAAAGAAAGCACAAGGAGAGAGTATGATGGAATGCAATTTAAGAATATATTGGATCAATTGAAAAATGACTGGAAAATATGGAAGGAGCTTCAGCGAGGATCCATAGGCTTAGGTTAGGATCCTATAAAAAGAAACATCGATGCTTCTGAAGAATAGTGGACGGGGAGATTGGATGTGAGAATGTTTGAAATGTAAAATCATTTTAAAGTTGCAACATCTTCATTAATCAATCTAAAGATTTATTAATTGATTTGTAGGTGGTGTCAGCTGCTAAATAATTCAAATTCAGTGGCATTGAACTTGAGCTTGAAGATAAGTTGGATCGTATGTTTGGTAGAGTGATGGCCACAGGGGTGCAAGCATATGCACCAAGCAAGAGAGGGCACGAAGCCCAATGAGGGGTCCAACCACAACCTACATGAAGTAGGATCTATTAGTCGATCCAACGTCCCCGGGTTTGTTGACCTCATTTCAGGTGAGGTCGTTACTCCTCTCCTTA
Organism: Papilionanthe hookeriana x Papilionanthe teres; assembly: GCA_022702705.1. Lineage (NCBI taxonomy): Eukaryota > Viridiplantae > Streptophyta > Magnoliopsida > Asparagales > Orchidaceae > Papilionanthe > Papilionanthe hookeriana x Papilionanthe teres. The sequence goes on from CM040428.1 coordinate 60,940,654, forward strand.
CAGCCTAGGGTCTAGCTTTAGTCTTCCCCTGTTTGACCCTCCTAGAGGACTAAAACGGGACCCATACCATTTAGAAGTTCGAGCCACCTCATTACTCCTTCAAGTCTCGCACAGGCGATCACGAATCCTCGACATTTTGCTGAGTTAGTTAGAAACGACATATGAAACTCGAGTTGAGTTCCTATAAGGATAAGAGCGGCCCTAGAGAAATCTCTTGTTGACTCGAATACCCGTACCCCTCTTCCTCGTCCGACAGAAACCCCCGCTCCTCAGTGGTAATGTCTTCTTATTCGCTTCAATTATTGTGGATTATGAATAGTTGTTTCAAACGTTACTTGATGGATTTATGAGATTTACTTATTTTACATTGGCCCTTATTTTTATCATAGTGTTTCATCTTGCGCTACTTATAATCTCTTGAACATTGAATATGATCTTACTTTTTTTTTAAAGAAAATGGATGGTTAAAATCAACTCTTGGCTTGTTGTTGAGCAATTCATGATTTACATATTTTGCGGATGAAATGAATATTTATGAAAATTCGATTACATATCCAAATTCATCTCTCTTACATGAATCTTAAGTGATTACTTTAAGTCTCTTTTGCTTCAGCTAGTTAAGGCTTGAATTGCTTTGAGATAGGTTTTGCTACATTCTAATGTTTGCTTATATAATTTACACTTCCTCGATGGTCTTTTATTTCAAAATATCAAGATCACATTATCTTACCGGTTTGCAAGAATTTTAGCTTTTCCTTTGGGTTACTGTTTCAAGCTATCGATCATTGGATTTTCAGTTCCTTTTGGCAATGGCAAATCATAATCCATTGGGATTAAATGGTGGTTTTGGAGCCGGTTGAATGTTGATTTATGGTTGTTTTCCTTGCTGTTAGAAGTTTTAAACAGCACATTTTGGTCTATTTAAAACTGCTTTTTGGGTTGTTTAAAAATGGTGTTTGGTGGCTTAAAAGTTGTTTAGAAGTTTCAAATGTTGTTTGGGAGCTTAAAAGTTATTGTTTGGGGGGGCTTGAAAGCTACTGTTTGAGCTATTTAAAACTGTTGTTTGTGAGGCTTGAAAGTTGTTTGGGCTAGTTAAAACTGCTCTTTGGGAAGCTTGAAAGTTGTTGTTTAGGCTATTTAAAACTACTGTTTGGGCTATTTAAAATCGTTGTTTGGGTGGCTTGAAAGCTACTGTTTGGGGAATTTTAGTTGTCGTTTGGAAACTTTTAAATGGCTGTTTATGGACTTTTAAATGGTTGTTTGGCAACTTTTGAAATGATTGTTTGGGGACTTTTAAATGATTGTTTGGGGCCTTTTAAATGGTTGTTTGGAGACTTTTTAAATAGTTGTATATGAACTTTTGAAATGGCTATTTGGGGGCTTTTGCCCACTGTTTGGAGGGGGCGCTTTGCCTATTATTTTGGGTTTCACTTGATTGTTATTTAAACACTTTTTAAGCCAACCCACTCGCTATTATACCCCTCTGCTTAGCTAATTTAGGAGTTGGGTCGCTCTCCTCTCTTTTCCCTTTGATTCGTTGACTTTTATTTTCTTACTTGATGGCTTATTTTATGTGCATATATCCTGATATAAGTGCATCTAGAGTAGAGATATAACAGTCATCAAGTAGGGTTGTAAGTCGGACGGATCAGGGTATAAGGCTGGTGATGACAATGCTTGTACGTGCTAAAGTGGAGGAATATAATAGTATCTCCTGCATCGATAACCTTCAATGAAGGGAGAGTAGGATCGGTGATACCATTCACCAACTCTCGGAGCGAAGTTGCCCCTTAACTCTCTTAAGTTGTTAGAAATTTCTGGCCCGATTGAAGTGAGCAACTGATGGATTATTTCATTTCTTCACACATTTACACAGACTAAACTTCTTCACACATCTACACAGATATTACACTTCTTCACACATCTACACAGACACTACACTTCTTCACACATCTACAAAGACTATACATTTCTTCACACATTTACACAGACACTATACTCATTCACACATTTAAACATACACTACACTCATTCACACATTTACACATACACTACATTTCTTCACACATCTACACAAGTACTACACTCTTTCACACATTTACACAGATACTAAACTTTTACACACATTTCCACAAAAAAAGAATAATGATAATAATAATAATAATAATAAATCCATTTGCGACGATATTACTTTTGACTGTCAAATAAGCTCTGCATGCATGAAAAGGTTAAATAAACTTTTGACAAAATTCTATAGAGGTCCACTGGTTAATTGTTTTGATTGTAGTCAAGAGTTGCCCTCCTTTGATAGTTTGGGTGGTAGTTGTCGGCGTTGTTTTGGGTGTGGAGTGCTCGCAGTGAAATAGCTTATCGAAAGACGCTTACTTGGATATACGTATATATACATGTACGCATATGCATATATATATATATACGTATATATATATATACGTATATATATATATATATATATAATTTTTGAAAAATATGAAATCAAACTGACCTCATATTTTTCATAGTTTAAATGAAAGAGCGCTACACCTCAAGAACCGTATTTATCACGAAAGATAAACACAAAACTTGAGGGTGAGGCTCGATCAAATAAACTAAGAAATATATGACGTCCGTTTGGTCTGCGAAACCATTTTATTTGCCGACAAGTTCCCCTATTTAATATTAAGGATTAAATAGTGTTTTTTAAACTGGTTCGGAAATGCTTCTATAAAGTGCAGCTCTCATAGTTAATTAAATCTTAAATGACCGAAATCACTTAAGAAAACTCTCGATAAAAATCGTAAATATTATCTTCAAGGAGGTCAAAACGATAGAACTTTTCAAAGTAATCTGACAAAGAAGTGTGAAAGGGGATTGGCTCAAATTTGGAACAGTTTATTGTAGAATCCAAAGGAAGAAGAACTAGAGGATGTCGGAGATCCGGAGGCGAACCTCAGTGACTTCCCAAACTATCATATGGTTTGGCTTTGATTTAGAGGAGTTATTATTTAAGTGTTTCATCCTGCCAATTTTATTTAATTAGGGCTTAGATTTGTGTGAAACGATCACACGAATAGCCTAGAAGATATGAGGATTTAGGTCGTAACGAACAACAACCTCGGAATCCTAAAACGAGTTGGGGCTTATATTGTACAGCAGAGCTATATAAAGGCCCAAAAGAGATTGAGGATTTATGTCGCACTAGGCAAACAACCTCGAAATCCTATGGATTGTTGTTTAATCACTAAGGAATTGGCTTAATTAGTGAAGATATGTTTATTGTTGAAGATGGTCGTCTTGCCACCGCATTAGCTCAAGCTCTTCGCTATGACGAGGTTAAGTTTTCAAGGTGACAAGTCACAATGTCAAATCAGTAGCTTCATGGTTGAGTTCTCCTAAACATCTTATGCAAAGTATGTTTAAATGTTAGTACGATGTAGTAGCAAGATATAAAGACGAAGAAAAAGTAAAACATGCAGAGAGAGTATAGTACAACGTCGTTAAAAGAACAATAGCAGGTACAAAACGTAACACATCGTAAATATAAACAAACTTGTATACCTGGGAGATTCGTTATTTTCTTAAATGTAGCAAGCTGGAGTGTGTCACATAAGTGAAAGCCAGGCAGAAACATTGTTCATAAAACCCGAAAAAGGACGGCGAATGACTCACGGTAGAATACTCGGAGAAAGTAAACGAAAATCAAAATAAAATCATCAAAACCTCAGGAAAGCCCCGAAAAAAAGACTACGAGTGTTTCATCAAAATCATACGAAAATCCGAAGAAAAACCGCAAGCACTCTGGCTCGAGCAGGCTCGAACCGTGTAGTAATGTTCGAGGTCGTCGAAGGCTACTTCGGTCACCCGAGTGTATAGAATCACTACTTCACGTATAAGGTGTCTCTACTAAACCTAACTCATGTGGGTGTTCCTTAACCCAAAATTGATAATCAACAAGTGGACAACCAAGTTTTATAAAATGGTTTTGAAATTTATATTTTTAGCATGCACGTGAATTTCAGGCATACAAAAGAGAGTTTATGTCGATGTTTTGGTTGTAGTGAAAATATATTTTATTTTATTTTAGTAAAATGTAGTATCATGTTCTTATCAGATTTTGAAAATTATGGTTGTCCACGAGTTGATCACTTCGTTGGATGCAGGATCACTAGCAATCTTAAGAAGGTACGGGTGCCCTGCTTGCCTTATAGCGGTGAATGATACCGTCATCCTTCGGTTCACCAAGCCCCTGGAGTGGGTCCTAGTGTCGTAGGATGGGATATCATTCCACTCTACCACCGGTGTGCCTTTATCATCAACACCGTCACTGCCCCAAAACAAAAACAAAACCAAATCCGAGTGAAGCGGGGAAAAATATGTCAATCAACGGGAAGGGGAAGGAAAGGAGATTAACCCACCTCCAAATCCGAGAAGGGCCAAAGCAGATGGAGGGTTAGTCTAAAACGGCCCTAAAATAAGTAAGAGTAGAACACTGAAAACAAAGCCCAAGATCCTTGAATCAATCTCGAGGATATCATTTTCTCAATTTTGCATAACTGGGTCGACCCATAGAGGGTGTCTCTTCCATTCAGACCAAAAAAAGTTTAAAAGATGAAATCTGAAAATCTTTTAAAACCTCGTAAATTAAACATGAAAGAAATGACTCGGGGAAACCCGCTACTAAAATCTCTAAACCCGTGCTAAAATCCAGATTTTCCAAATCTCAAATTAATTGACAGCTTTTGAAACACAGATCTCCCAATAGGACCACCTACAGGCTCGTGACCAAGGCAACAGTAACAGGAAGGTCATCCCGACACCAAGCTTTCAATACATAAGAAAGTGAATGGACAAGCTTCTCTAAAAATCCAGTTCAACTCCAATTTCATCAAACATAACATATAAGGGATGTCCCAAGTGTAGTATTAAATTTCTTCCCACAAGCAAACCAAAGGGGGGTTCCATACCATCACAATCAACCTCATAGGCAAGGGCAGCAGGAAGTAAGGCCACCAGGATTTAAATCATCACACTAAGGCTCAAGGGCAAGGCACAAACAGGAGGGGACAGCTCACGGCCAAGGCTGCAACAGGGGCCAACAAATGGCTCTCGGCCAAGGCACAAACAGGAAAGGACAGACCCACGACCAGGGCTGCAACAGAGGTAAAGGTTTGCGGCCAAGGCATAACAAAGGCCTACACTAACACTTCCAAATCAAGCCAACATTAAGATTTCCAAACTCCCAATTTGATTCATAACTTAACATGTCACAAGTGTAAAATCCTCCAACAAATCCAAACAGAGGCTCTCGGCTAAGGCGGAAAAGGGGAAACAATCTCAGCATAAGATTTATAAAAGGATCGTCACAAAGCCGTAACTACGACCTCAACACAAAGCAACAACAGGAAAACACTACAGGAGTGAAACCGAGCCAACACAGGGTTCAGAGCCGAGCCAAGTATGAAGCCAAAACAAACCCAACACAAAGTTTAAGCAAGAAATCACTATAGGAGTAAAACCAAGACAGCACAGGGCTCAAACCCGAGCCAACATAAGACCCAAAATCAAGCCATGACAAAGCTAAAATCAACTCCGGCACAAATCCAAAATATAAACCGTAGCAAAACTAAAGCCGAGCCAACATTAGACCCAAAATCAAACCATGAATACGTCTTTTAAAACATTAAAATGAGAACAAGTATAACCTATCAAAGCAGGCTCTCGGATAGGTGCTAGAGCAAGCTAACCAAGCCTCCCAGTGAGGTTAAAATGAGCCACGATAAGATTGAAACCAAACCAAGCATGAGGCTAAAATAAGCATCTCAACATGTTTAATATATCAAAATATAGAGTCACCATATGTTTCAAGTAGGAACAAGTATAGAACTTTCCCAACAGCAAAGTAAACTTCTCCCTAAGATGCCTTTTGGTAAGGAAAAGCTAGAAGGAGCAAGAAATGAGCCCCACATACATGTTAAAAAGCTAAGTAAATTTTTCCATAACTCATGCCAAGCCAAAGTAAGCAAGGGACATCAAAATACACATCCCAACATGCTTGCAAGAGGACTCAGAATTTGCCTCAAAATTATGCTTTCAATATATCAAAAATAAGAGACTAACACATGCTTTAAATAAGAACCAACATAGCATTCCTTTTTAATCCATTCTAGCATATAACCCCCCTTTCTTGAAACAAATAAAGCTTAAAGCATTGAAACCAAACCCTCCATATGCTTGCAAGAGCCAAATGAGCCTTCTAATATCTCATATTAGATAAGAACAAATGTAAAACCATGTGATACATATCCCAACATGCTTATAAAGAGGAACTAGCATGAACTTAAAGCCATATTTCCAACATTTTTGCATTTGCTTTGAACATAAAGAAAAGAGGAGAGTAATAGCATGCCACTCCTACACCATCTCAAGCAAGTAAACAAAGTTTAAATCCTAGAACATGCTCATGCTTTCATTTTACATATGCTTCAAGTAATAAAAATGCCCTCAAATCTTAATATATCAGTCTACTAGCATGCCACTGGAGAGGGGGAACAAGAAACCACTATTTAACCAAGTAAACAAAGCTCTCCATGACACATAAATGCTTAGCTGAAACCACAAACAGGGAAATTCAAGCCAGCGGCACAAATGACAGCCTCCCTGGGCCAAACCGAGAAGTAGATAGGGGAGATAAGGGGTACCAGCTAGTGTAGAATACACAAAGGAAGCAGGAAATCTAGGCTTTAAACAGGCAGCACCTCCCCTTCTCCAGAAAAATTCGGCCAGCCCTCAATTCACCCCAAAGTGGGGCATTTATAGGCAGAGGAGGAGGAGAAGTGCCGAACCTACCTGCAGGGACGGACGCAAGTGGAGGGAGGTACGGGAAATGGCGACAAAGTGCCGCAGGAAGGAGCAGAGGCTCAGCAGCAGGGATACGCGGAGATAGGGTTCGAACAGGGATAAGATCGTGCGGGAAATGCCGCAAGATAACATTCGCGCAGAGATAACACTCGAACAGGAATGGGAGCAACTTCGTTCGAGTCAAGGAGGAGACGGCCGCAAAGAGTCGCCCTGCTCGAGCGCGGGTGAAGGCTCGAGGAAGCTTACTTCGTGCTCGTGCGGGACGAGCGAGGTCAATCGAGCGGGAGAGATGAGTTTTTGGGCTGGGATTTAGTTAATAGGTTTAATATATATATATATATATATATATATATATATATATATATATATATATATATATATATATATTTATTTTATTAAAATTAAGCCATAAATCACAACTCTCGCCTTCGATAGATTGCCGTTGCAAAATTAACACCAATTTTAGGTAAAATCGACGTTCCGGACGCATCGGCGCAGTCCGTTTTGTCATCCGAGGTCTTCTGGGCAACCTCATCGACGGTCGAATCAAAATCGCATCAAAATTCGGTATCGTCACAAATTTTGACTCGAGTTCGATCGATCAGAATAGTGCAGGTGGTCGCCAAAAGGGGTATAGAAAAGGCTCGAAGTGATTTCAAATCGGCTCAGAGGGAAAAAGGAGCAACGGCGAGCGAACTGGCTCCAGAACGACGCCCGAGGTCAACCCTAAAGTCAGGCACTCCTATGGGGACTCCTCTCGATCTACCACATATCGATCCTACCTGCTACATGCTAGAGATCAGAATCAGTATGTGGAGCTACAAGTTGAGCAAAAAGGGGTTCAGAATTTCTAAGGGTGAGGGTTTCGCTTCTAGTCTTCTAGGAATAGTCGGTAGGGAAGTCCTACGGCTAGACCCTAGGCTACTAAAGAGAGAAAACTAAATCTCGACCAAAAGTGAGGTCAACAGTAACTTCTATTCAAAGTTGAATTATAAAGCACACATCCCAGCTTTGAGACCACCCTAACCTGAACTCTTACAGTCTTCATTGAGCCTTCACGTGTCACATATTCATTTACATACATATGCTCATGTTTGATGTGCTCATTAAATCCTTAGTTATACCTGCTTATTTTCACTTATGATACTGACCTTGCAACAGTAAGAGAGGCCCACATACGCATTTATAGTTATTTACTGTAGTTTTTTACTACTTTACTTTGTTGTCTTGTTATTACGTTACCATGCATATGCTACTTACATTGCACACCTACAAAACAACAAAAATGTATTTTCAAAAATAATTAACTTTTAAACCTAGTAAACACCCTTAATTCATGTCTTTTGGATTTACAAGAATCTCTCGGATGAGATAACCTACGGTTGATAACAGGAATTCTCCGGTCTAAATGGGTTGAATAACTCATTAAGACTAAGTAAATTCAAAAGAAAATAGTGATGCCGAAATGATGGAACCAAGAGATCTTAAACGGTGTCGCTAAAATTAAATTAAAATTCTCCCCTAAACATTTCAACATTTGAACAATAACGAACAAACCAAAATGTGACATATAAACCTCAAACTTTTAAACCCTGGAGCTACTACTACCACAGGAGGCTCGGAGCCAACTTCGTGGGCAACACGGCGAAGAGCTTGGATCGAGCGGCAGGAGGATCTTCTTCAGCAATCTCTCTCTCCTTAGTTTAATAAGAACAACCCATAGGACTTCGAGGTAGCTCGCCCAGCGTGACGTAAATCCTCATACCCACTTTAGGCTCCTGTGCAACCATATTGTGCAGCGTAAGTCCTAGCTCGTCTGAGGTTCCGAGATTGTCATGTGGTACTACGTAAACTCTCCTATCTATGCGAGTTATTTGCATGATCAGATATTATGCAAGTATAAATTCTAAATAATAAAATTGACGGGACTGAACACTTAAATAACATTGTCTCCAAAATGCAATCACACAATAAGATAGTTTGGGAAGTCATTGAAGGTTCTCCTCAAGAATCTATGACGTCTCATACTTCTTCCTTTCTTTGAACTCCTGAAATAACTGCTCCCACTTGGTCTTTTCTCATTTGATTTTTCGCGGCCTATCGTGAAAACCTAAGCCTTGAATACTTGAAGACTAGTACCCCTAATCATTATCGAGGTTTTATCTAACGATTTCAGTCATTTTGGATGTAATTAACCATAGGGACTTGCTCTTATAAGGGACTTCGAACTCACGTATAATAAACCCTACTTAATCCTGGTATTAAATAAAAAAACTTGTCGGACACACATAAAAAGTTCGCAGATCAAACGGATGTCACAAAACTCTTAGTTTTTATGATTGGGTTCAGCAAAGGCATACTTATCTTTCGGGAAGGTGCAGTATTCGCGGTATCGAGCATGATTATGTAAACTAATGAACGAATGAGATCTATTTAGTCTCTTTTTTTTAATTAAAACATTATTTTCAAAACCAAAAATTATACACATCTACTAAACTACAGGATTATTTTCAAAACGAAACGGAAAATTGGCAGACAGGGATGAGAAAAAGAAAAAAATGTGTCATTTTCATCAGAAGTCAGATGATGATGATGAAACCCACACCACAATAGAAAAATAAATATTATCGCTAAAATTAAAAAGATTACAGCGTGATGCTTGAAAACATGAAATAAAGACAGCAAAACAACAACATAAACATAAAGACATAATACAAACTCCAATAAGGGTTATGGTAGATAGAGGGGTTGCGGCAGCGCTGGGTTGCTTAGGACGAGCTGAAGACGGTTACAACAGAATGAGGGAAGGCCTGGGAGGGTTGCGGTCAGGTCTGGATGGGTTGGGAGGGCTTATGGCAGGTTTTGGAAGGGTTACGACTTCGGCAATTAGGGTAGCAAGCTGGCAGGTGGTATGATGGGACAACCAGCAGCATAAAGAGGGTCAGAGGGTTGCGGAAAGATAAAATGTCTCGTTAGGGTCGAGCTACAGCTGAAGCACCACCCAAACTCTTGAGGACAGTCACCACCTCAAACAGCTTACAGCCGGAGCATCTTCTAGTCGTCGTGTACAACCCCCGGAGGAGAATAACGTCTCAAGGGTAGTAACTGAAATAAACAATCAACAAAACCTCATTTCTAAGCAAAAAAGAATCCCTATATATATAAAGGATTAGGACTTATATTATTCAATGTTTTCTATTAGGAAATAGAATAAAAAGAAAGTAACATAATAAACAAGGATTTATAATAGGGAATTTCATGAAAAATGAAAGAAATAATACGAGGGAGAAGAGTTGGATCTCGGTTACTGTAACTACAACAGTACCGCGTCCACAGCACTATAATATCTACAATGTCGTAATCCAGGGGAAGCTCCCGCGTCAATCTACCAGTGTTGGAGAAGCTTCAACTTCAGTTGTAGCTTTTAGGGTAGAAAATTTTTTGTCAGGGTAGCTTGGGCAGGGGCGGATGCTAAGTACCCTAGGATAGGACTAAAATTGGGCAAGCACTGATACCAAAAGAAACCCAAACCAAGATGTAAAATATATATTATTGCTGAAATTGAAAGGATTACAGACACTACGCTTGAAAATATGACAAACAAAACAACAACACAAACATAAAGACACAACATAAACTCCAATAAGGGTTACGGTAGCAGATTGATCTGATGGAGGGGCTGCGGCAACTACTGGGTTGCTTGGAACGGGCTGTTGCAGGGTTGGGAAGAGCTGGAGACAACTACATCAAGATGGGGAAGGCCTATGAAGGTTGCTCTCGGGTTTGGATGGGTTGTTAGGGCTTATGGAAGGTTCGGGAAGGGCTAGATGGAGTTCGACAGTGAGCAAAGCAAGCTGGCATGCGGTAGGACGGAGCGGCCAGCAGCAAGAAGAGGTTCGAACAGTTGCAGAAAGATAAAATATCCCGTCAGGAAAGAGCTACAGTCCGAGCACCACCCGAATCCTTAGAGACGGTCAACACCACGGACGAGTTACGGCCAAAGCACCTTCTCGCCGTAAGGTACAACCTCCAGAGAGAGAAATGTCTGAAGGGCAGCAACTGAAATCAACAATCATCAAAACCTCATTTTCTATGCAAAAAAAGCTCCTATATATAAAAGGGAATATGACTTATATTAGGAAATGCTTTCAATTAGAAAAAGAAGTAATATAATAAGCAACGATTTATAATAGAGGATTTTATGTAAAACAAAAAAAATATTAGGAGGGAAAAGGAAAGAAAAAGGGGGGAGAAGGGTGGGATTGCTTTTACTGTAGCTGCTAAAGTACCGCGTCCGAGGCACTGTAGCAGCTATAGTGTCGTGATCAAGGGGAAGCTCCTGCATCATCAAATCTCCGAATTGGTAGCTTCATACACCAGTAGCCTAATGGGGCACATGCAACTTCAATTCAATAGGTTAGGAGAATTCTGGAAGATACTTCAGAAACTGATGACATGTCATTTTTACTTGATCTCCATGAAGTTGTTGGAAGACCCGAATAATAGAGTTTCATATCGATGAAAGTTGATTAAACGATTAATTATTTAAGATATCATAACGACAATCAAGGTGATGGTGAGCGATTTTTTTAATTTTATTTTATGGACTAATTTATGTTGTTAGGATTTTTTTTTAATTTGGACATCTTCAAATTATTTTTTGTAGTAAAATGTTTGTTATATGCTATCTTTTTATGTTAAATGCAGTTAAATCATTTAACAGTTAAATCTGATTCAGACTTCTTTTTTAGTAATATTTGTTTACACGATGAATACCATGAATGGAGAAGACACAAGAGAAAAATTACAACTGCATTATATTTATTGTATGAATATTATAACTGATATGTTCCTCGATCACCCAGCATGACTTCTAATTATGTAGCGACAAGTGAGTTGGGGAGTTGCTTGTGAGTCAACCATGGTTCAACATACTTCAAATAACACAAACTATTTTCACTAATATGTTGGGAGGAATTGCACGTAAATCATGGTCTCCATGGCCCGCCCAGGATGACTTCAAGAGTGTGTTAGCTATGACCCTCTGTATTTTATCACAAAACGAGTCCATGAGGGACGTCATGGAATCATCCCCAAAGACCCAACATTCCAAGTGCAGATTTTACAGGACCACCGTTTTGTGATATTTTATGGTAGTTTCATGTGCTCATATTTCTCCAAAATTTATTTTAACACAATGTCTAATATATTTGATAATTGTTTTAAGATTGTGTTGGAGCGATTGATGGTACACATGTTGATGCACGTGTTTCATTAATAGAAAAATTGCATACATTGGATGATGTAGATCACCAACACAGAATGTGATGGTTGTAGGTGATTTTAATGTGTTTCACATTTGTGATGACTGGATGGAAAGGTTGTGTAAATGACAGTCGTATTTTCAAATTTGTTATGAGAACTCATATGTATAACTTCCCGAAGCCACCTCCAGGTCAGCTCGAATATTAACCAATAAAATAATATCTCGTGCAATATTAATGATTTTAGTTATAATAAGTATAACATTATTTGGTTGACGTTGGATATTCATTACAATGAGGGTGTCTCAAATCTTTTCCTAGTACCAAATATCAAATTCTTGATTTTGAGAGAGCTAGTAACATTACTCGGAGCATAAAAGAGAGGTTCAACAAGAGACTCCTCGTTATGGGGTGTCATTGAAAGAATATTTAGAATTTGGAAAAATAAATGGCTCATACTGTGCGATATACCTACATATCGGTTTCCAAATAAGTGTTGATTATGGTCGCCATGATGGCTCTCCAAAACTTTATTCAGAGGCATCATTCTCACAACGACATTGACTTCAACAGATCTGATAAGGATCAATCACATCTCTGTTGGAGCATACAAATATCGCCTTGGGCAATTTTTATCACAAGCCGAAATTAATTTGCATGAGACTTGCACCTAAGATGGGGAAGAGGCAAGCGAGATGATAAAGCTGAGGGAACGAATTACAGTTGCTATTATTGGAGACTGAATGGAGGGAACATTTTTTTTTTCGTGTTACTATTTTATTTGTAATGTGTTATAAAAACATTTATTGTTTGTTATATCAATATTTTTATACAAGTGATAAATATTTTGAATCTCAATTTTATACACAATTTTTATGCATGTATTATTTCCTACCTATATGGTCGATAAGCAACCATGGAAATAAAATGTAATAAATTTTTTATTGCATGTTTTTTTATTGTTTTGGATGTTTATGATGAGACATTCGACCTAAAGGGTTCTTCTAGATGACCTATATGTCGCTATTGATTATTGTCACATAAATCCTAATAAATACAACCAAGTTCCTCTCATTCTTTAGTAATATGGTATTTGAGGTTCTTCTGCAAGGTGTTTTTTTGTGTTATGCATGTGCGACACACACGAACTCAGTATTACGTCGATTAAAGGCAACCAAGAATCTTTTTTTATAAGGTATGTTGTCTTAATGATAGATTCATCGGTTTATATATTGTATTCATTGAGACCTGAAAGCTGCATAAAACTTTAATTTATTACTTTTATTATTCATTTTCACTAATGTATGCATTGTTGTTTTAAGCCTTCAGAAAAGAAGAGTTCAAGGATTACCTCCAGAACATTGTATTATCATTACAGACTACAAAGTTTCTTGCTTACTTCGCCACAGGCACATAACTACGAGAGACAGTTTTACAGTTTTCTATGGAGAAGAAGAGAATGTTGTGATTTCGGATCTCTTTGGAGGAGTTGCAGCTTAATAAAACTGCTGCTTAGAAGCTGCGACGGATAAACTGACAGTCTGTTTTCTTTTTTGCAATTTGAAAGCATTTGTACTGCAGTTGTTTCTGAACAAATTATCATTTTGTCTCTGTATAGTTATGTTGTTTACAACAAAACTGTTTATATCCATAGATTTCATATTTTTAAAAGCAAATATCAAGTGCATAATATTACAAAATAAAGATAAACACCTCACTTAACAGTGAGTAACATGATTAATTAAATTAAAAGAAAGACTATTAAACTAATAATCAATAATATGATAATATTATTTTTAAAATGCAGAAGGCATATGTCACGAGCTAAGTCGTTCTACAGAGATACTCCATGCTCGATCACTCTCGATGATGGAATCTTCAAGTCTATTTGTCCACCGAAAATAGTCACAATTTTCTGTGATTCTCCGTGGGCACTTATAAAACTATCTCTCGTGGCTATGTTGCTGACGTGAAGTTAACAGAGAACTTTAAAGTCCACAGTAGCTGTGCAATCTTCAGGAGATACCAGAAGTCCTCGACCTCATCTTTCTCGAATGCTTAAAAAACATATTTTTAGATATATCATAAGTAAAAATTGATAACAAAAATGATTAATTATAGTATTATGCAGCTGTGAGCTCTCAGAGAACTCAGTATATAAACCAATGAATCTGTCACTACAAGAAAACTGCATACCTTATAAAAAAAGAGTTTTTGGTTGTCTTTAACCCACATAATATCAAGTTCGAGTGTGTCACATATCACCAAAAAGGTCATCCAGAAGAACTTTAAAAAACCATAGCACCGAAAAAAAGAGAAAATTGATTACCTTCATTAAGTTTTCATATGTGACACCAACTAATAGCAACATGCAGACCATCCAAAAAAATTCAAAGGTCCAACGTCTCATCATAGACCTCCAAAATCCACCGAAAGAAAAAAATGCAAAAGAGAAAAAATACATACAAAGTGCGTAAAAAACCAAAGCAATTAATATCAAATGCATAAAGAACAGAAATAAATATGAATTGTATAAAATACTGATACAATAAACAGTGAATGTCTTCAACAATCATTAGAATTAATTATACAATAAAAACTAATATTCTCTCCAATTACCCCCAACAATCGAATCTGTAATTCGTTCCCTCAACTATGTCATCTCACTTGCACATTCCTTGTCTTTAGTGCATATCTCGAGAACATCATTTTTGGTCTGTCAGAAAAACTGTCCAAGACGATACTCATATGTCTCGACATATAGACAAATTAATGAATCTCGTCCACTCTACGGAAGTCGATGTCGTTGCGGGAAGAATGCCGCTGAATATAATTGTGGAGAGTCATCGTGGCAATCACAATCTGCACCTGATTGGGAAACGGCTAAGATGACATCTCGAAAGGTAACAATTTCTTTCTCTAAACATTAAAAGTCATCTCAATAACACCGCGTAAGGATGAATGTTTTTTGTTGAACATTATTTTCCTGCCTCGCACGACATTGTTAACTCGCTCAAAATCAGATGTGGTATCTCGTATTATGATAGAACTTGAGATACCCTCACTGCAACGTATACTCAACAACGACCAGATAGTATTTACTTGTTGTGAATTGAATGAATAATGTTGAAGGAAAAAAGAATGAGAGTTGCTTGGTCTCAAGCATTGTGGGTGGATGTGAGAAGTTCTATTTGTTATTTTGTGTTGTTATTTAAATATTTGATTGTCATGTGCACTATCCTCCCAATCGGCTAAGTAAAGCACATGTTGAAATCGCATACTATCAAAATATTCTGCATCGGGGACTCACATCGGCCGATGAATGTGATCTCATTATTTGGAACACGTGCATCAACATGTGTTTCATCGATTGCTCCAATATAATTCTAGAAAAATAATGATACGTTGTTATGATATTTATATGAAAATTAAATGTAATAAATAAGAGAAATTACATTAAGTATGGCATATATCGCGCATCGTGTGAAATCTCTATAGGGGTCTGTTCGAACGTAGGATCTGTTGGTTTTATGACTTATGAAGAAAAGTGACATGCATTCACCCTACTGAGAAGAGTATCTGCAAATCGATTCGAAGTGTCGAAATTGCTACATAACTCCTTGCATTAATTCATTCTGCGATAATATGTAGAGTAATATTGCTAACACCTCTCGTGAAA
This sequence comes from Papilionanthe hookeriana x Papilionanthe teres, assembly GCA_022702705.1. Lineage (NCBI taxonomy): Eukaryota > Viridiplantae > Streptophyta > Magnoliopsida > Asparagales > Orchidaceae > Papilionanthe > Papilionanthe hookeriana x Papilionanthe teres. The sequence goes on from CM040428.1 coordinate 60,956,452, forward strand.
TCGTTCAAGATGAGTCGTGAAGTCCATAATTTCTGCGTAATTCCTCCAACAGATCGGTGAATATCGCTTCATGCGGAACATATTATTAAATCTCGTTGGGTGGCCCGCAAGTAACTCTCCAACCCATTTGTCGCCAACTTATGAGGATATCATACAGGGGGAGTGTTCTATGTACGAGTTATAATATTCGTACATCAAACATACTGGAGCTGCAACTCTCATTCTGCGTCTTTCTCTAGTTGAATCATGTATTTCGGTATCGAAGTGGCTAACACATAAGCATCAAGAAATTTGCTACAACAATATAAGGTTAAGAACAAAACCAACATAAGTAAATAATATTACAGAAGTAAAAAAACAAAAAGAAATGAAAAACTCTGAAGTGATATGTCTAAAGCATCATGAAAAACCATAAACAAATAGAAATATCCCACAAGAATCTAATACAAAAAGTCTCTCAGATGTCACCCATGAAAATATCATAGGTACGCGCAGCCCTATAGTCAATGGGCATCGTTAGGAAATCTTTCTCCAAGTCGAATCTTCAAGCAACTTCATAGAGAACAAATACAGAGGCATGTCTTCATAAATTTTTAGAGTCGCATCCAGAATTCGCATAACCTGTTGGACAGAAGTTGATTGTGATAGGTCAGGGTCATTGGCACATGAAACCACCAACTGTGAGATCTGACTTCTAAGAAAAGCATCTCCCTCTTCTTTTTTCTTCAACCCGGGGACACGTTGACCGGCTCCTAAACTCAACTTCATGGAGGTCCAGGTTAGGAACTTTATTGGAATCACATGTTTGATCAGCTCCCAAATTTTCGAGGATGCCACTAAATCCCGCCTCATTATGGGTGCATGCATTGTTATTCGTTACCACGACACCTCAAACATACGATCCAAATTCTCCAACTCATGATCGATTCTACTGTATTTAAATTTTTTTACAGCATATAGCACCTACAGATTCATATAACATGTTGTATTTAAAAACAAATTAAAAGTTAACAAAAATGAGGGATATTTCAAAAATGCTCACGTCAGTCTCTCTTCTCACCACTCCTCGGAAGAATCAAGCATTCGCTTTACTGGATCCCACCACAAGTTTGTTGATACCCGATTCAATTCCTTTCATATTTTTCAATCATTCTTTAGTCGATCCCAGTTGTTTCTTAACTGCATCCTATCATACTATCCTTGAATTTTCTAATAATATTTTGTCAGTTTTCTTTGTTGAAGTAAGTTATCAGCCTATTTCCCAGTCTGACCTCTTTGAGACAAAAGTCGCAAAATATTGTCTCTTTATCCCACATTGGAGATGAACTTGTCTCTTTTATCTTAGTCATTGCATTACTAGCATGAAAAAAACTAATTAACATAAATAAGAATGACACAATATCGCAACTCAAAGAAAAATAGAGCTGTCACAATATCGCAACTCAAAGAAAAATAGACGCGAATATCATCACCGTCCACATACATGCACGACCTACACAGCAACAATCATACCACCTCGCCCGCACAAATATCACACACCGACATGCCCACATCCCGATCACCACCACTACCTCACTCGCACACTAACACAACACAAAGCAATCACCACCGCCTCACCTACATCCACACACCACACAAATACCTCCACACATCAACACACCAACACATCCACAATGCTACCACCACTACCTCAACCTCTGCACACTAACACAACACAAAAACAACCACACACCAACCACCACCTCCACAACACCATCATCTCTACACATCCTGTAACACAAACACAACCACACAGCAACCACCACCTCCACACATCCACAAACACATCATTTAATACAAAAACACGACACACACAAACCGCCACCTCCACAACACCACCACCTTCATACACAAACCAGCGTACACCACCACCAAACATCAAAGATAAAGACAAAACCCCACCCCATATTTTTCATTTGAGGCAGCTACATACAGAGCACCCAAAACATTGCTATCAACAAATTAAACACCCTCTTTCAGTCATTTCTCAAATTCTCGCTCAAATCAAAAGTAAAGATAAAACCTCACCCATATTTTTCATCTGAGGCTATTACATACAGGGCACCCAAAACACTGTTATCAACAAATCAAGCACTCTCTTTCAGTCATTTGTTAAAATCTCACTCAAACATCAAAAGTACAGATAAATCCTCACCCCATATTTTTCATTTGAGGATACTACATGTGGGGCGCCCAAACATTGCTATCAACAAATCATGCACCCTCTTTCAACCATTTCTCAAATTCTCACTCAAACATCAAAGGAAAAGATAAAACCCCATTTCATATCACATTCAGCCAAAAATTCGCAAAATCCAAATTCCAAATCATGAGGAGAAAGCCACAAATTGCAAAATCCAGATTCTCACTTCAAACCACAAATGAGAAAGCCACAAATCGCAAAGAGAAAGTCGTTCCATCGAAAAAAAATGGTCATACCGTTAGAGGACGGAGAGCACAGTAAACAGAGAGCGGGAGTTCAGAGGGAAGATGGAGAGCAGAAAGGCAGCCCGTTGCCACCAGAGATCGAAGGGAAAAGGGAAAGGAGAAAGGCAACTCGTTGCCACTGGAGAGAGGCGAGAGAGAGAAGCGAACGAGAGAGACGATCGAGAGAGATGAGGTCAGAAGAAACGAGAGAGAGAGAGGACAATGGTGAGAGGGGAGCGCATGAGGGTAGGTCAGTAATAAGTTCATGAAAAAACGTGCACCAAGAGGTCGAACTCACGGCTTGTGTTTAACATAGATTTTTAAGAAAAGCGGTTGCATTGTTGTTTCCAAACGCTTCATCCGGCGTTTTCTGAATGCACTGCGCCAAATAAGCTTGCCACAAACGGGCCCTTCTTTAAGTTGGTGGATGGGTTGGAGGTTTCCACCGCCAATAGTGATCGACTTGGAAGATAGCTTACCACTTGACATGATATTATCATGTTATTAATTGTTATTTTAGTAGTCTATTTGTTTAATTTTGATTGTCGTGTTACTCACTGTTTAGTGAGATGTCGATTTTTATTTAGAAATGTTCGAACTGGATATTTGCTTTCAAGTATGAAATGCTTCATATAAACAGTTATGTTACAAACAGTATAAGAGTACAGGGACAGAAGGTCATTTGGTCAGAAACAGCTGCAGCAAGCTATTTCAAAACTGCAAAAAATAAACAATCAGCTTATCCACATCAGCTTCTTGTCATAGGTGTTGCGCGGCAGCTTTTAAGACTAAAACTTTTCCCATTTGGTATTCCTAATAATCAGTTATGAAAACTAAACTTAAAAATTTTTGAAGATAATACTACAATCTTAATCGAGAGTTTTATTAAGAAACTTTATTGTTTAAGATGTAATTAACTATATGGGTTTTCCCTCACAGAAAGTTAACAACCCGGAATAATCTAAATTATAAAAAGTTTTTGAATTAGATAGAATAATGATCTTTTGGTTAAACGTAGACTGTGCAAATATCCAAAATTTCTTCATTTCAATAATTGAACCCATTCTAAAGTGAGATTTCTATCTTTTTACAGTAGTATATTACTTTTGATGTCATGTTCGATTATTTAAATAATAAAATATTTTAGATATTTTTATTGCCTTATTTTCAAAAACCAACAAATATCAATAGAAATGTGCAGCATGACCGAGAGATCAGATAGAAGATTGCATGGATTTCTCGATGATTTCCATTCATACAAGGGAATCAAACTCTAAATTTTAAACTTCAAATCAACATAAAATTGAAGGAAAAAACCTATATACACTGTATGCATCAAAGCAAACAATAAAACCAGTATCTAGAAAAAGGTAACATACCCTCTGTTTGAGTGGACAAATTCTGCTCATCAGAGGCATCTCTTCTTGCAAACTTACACTGATCACTTTCCTCATTGCTTGGACTTTTGCAAGAGCTATCATCGTCTATGGATGGAGGCATATGCACTGCATGGCTGCCAATAGTAATTTGTGCTAAAAAATAAGAAAAACAAATGGGAAAACAATCAGAATGTTTACTAATCCTCCAATCATTCAAGTCAACTGCAAACATCAAAAAACAAGAAATTGGCATTGCACATTAAGTACCAAATAAAACTGCCATGAAAGTTACTTACCTAAAGCAACAGGCACTTCATTCCCAACATGGGAAACTACTAATAAATTAGGGATGTCATCATTTCCTTCTTGAAAAGGACCATGAGCAACGGCATTCCCCTCCAGTGGCAGAGTTTTCCCACTTCTAACACCATTCCCTGCCAAAGATAGAATATCATTTTGAGGTTGAATAAAATCAACACTTCGCAATAAAGATGGAGTTTGCACTACAGCATTTCGAAGGTGATCTGTTGAAGTATCCTTAACGCAGTTGAAACCTGTAATTTCCCCACTAAGAGATTCCTTATCTACATTATTCATAAAGTTTGATAGCATAGAATCTCCAGAAAGCTTCATGTCATTTTCTTCAGAATTGAATGAATCTGGTACGGTTAAATATGGTGACGGTCCTTTCAGTTCTGTGGCTAAGTTCAGGCCAACAGTAACTTTTGACGGCTGAGAATCGGTTGGTTTGACCGGAGAAGCTAACTGAGCACCTGTTCCAAAAAAGTGAAAGCATAGAAACATAAAACCTCAGCATTAACATCCAAGTAATGGCTTCCCCAAAAAAATGCATCAAGGCAATTCAATAAATAAATAAAGAGTAAATTGCTAAAAATAGTCCCTCAACTATTTACATTGGGTTATGTTAGTCTTACAGTTTATAAAAGTGTCAAATTAATCCCATAACTATTTTAATGGTGTAACTTCACTGAAGACTATTTCAACCCATACTAAAAAAAAATTGGGGATTAAATTGGCATGTTTATAGATTATGAGACTAAAATGTCCCCTGCAAAAAATCGAGATCATCATGACACTCTTTCCAATATCACCAGAATCACCTTCGAAAATTTTTTCTGAGGGTGTGTCTCTCATGTTTAATGGATAAGAAAATGAAGCTAAGTCACTTTCTCTCTCTTCAATTGAATCAATAGTTGAAATTGATGAGGCCGTAGCTCCAGTAATCTTCACATCCTTATTATCAAAGTGGATTACATTTGACGCAGATAGTACTTGTATCAACGATTCACTCTTTCCTACAGCCAAATCAATGTTAGTAGTATGCTCCGGAGATGACAAGTGAAGAGAACTAGATTTCTCCAGCGGCAGAGATAACGGGTCAAAATCTGAAAGCAAAACAAAATTAATATCAACTTCATTTCCCTTAACAGTTTCCTTATTTAAAACTAATAGAAACAGTTCAAAATTAGAAGTTTGCCTATTTTTTCTTCTAACAATTTGTTTTCAGAGCCTTTCAGGGGCAAACCTTCAGCAGCATCCTGAATTGCAGGAGGCAAGTCTCGAGCCTTCTCCATAACATTTGAGATAGGGCCTGAACTAATTTTACTAGGAATGATGCAGGTTATTGTGGTCTCCTTGCCAACTGAAACAGGAACTTGCTCAATATGAACCTCCCTCAAATCAGTAACTGATACAGTCGCCTTATAGAGACTTGATTTACAACGAGTAGAAGGTGACATCCTAGAGTCCGTGTCAGTCACAGTGATTGGTAGACAATATTCATCAATCACAGCAATAGGTAAAGAAGATTCATCAAGGGCTACATCTTTAATTTCATCTAATTTCACCTCCTGTCTGTCAACATCCATATCATTATCATGGTTAACCTCAACAAGCAATTCAGTCTTCTCACAGGTGAAACTCAATGAATTAGTGCTTATCCTTTCACAATCTTTAATTTCAATTACTTGAGTTTTATGATTAGTATGAATAGAAGCAGGTGATTCTATTAGCAGCTGGGGAGCTATTGTAACATCAATATTTTTGTTTTCTACCAACTTACCTTGTAGATCTTGATTATTATCAACGTCTATGTGTGTCTTAAGTTTTTCTCCTCTATCATCGCAAGACATGGCTGAGTTCTTCATTAACTGAAGTCTCATACCTTGGACATCATCTTTCACAGAATCACATGGCAAGCTGTCAACAATACTTCTAGATCCTTCTTTTAATTGAGGCACTGTCTGCAAGATAACAGAACTATGCCCAATTCTTTCTACTTGTTTCATTGCTAATGGGCTCATACACTCTACTTTGGCATAAGATTTTTCAATGGCCCCTCTATTACCATTCAAAGACTTTGTTTGGCATGGGGCAGTCATCACTAATCCAGAGTTCCCAGAAATTACAGAATCAATGCATTTTGTATTCAGCAGCTCCAAAGCATCTGAATTGGATGCCGACTGAGGCTTTGTTTTGTCATCACAATGCTTTACCAAAGATTTTTCTTTATGCATATGATCACATAAGGAAGCGGAACTATCGCGGATATTACTCTGATCTTGCCCAACGCCGAACAACCCAGTGTTCAGCTTTTCAGCTTCTATATCAAGTTTATCTTGATTAGATGCTAGACTCCGGGCATCCACCACACGTGAATCAGACTCATCACTAGATGGAACTTCTGTTTTCAAAAGCACCTCACAAACATCTTTTTCATATAGTACTGCACATAAATCACTGGCATCCGCTTTTGGTTTTGCAATACCATTATACAAAGAAGTTGAAATGTCAACTAATTTATACTGACCAACATCAATCTTTTCATCAGGATTATGGTTTCTGTTTGAAGGTTCTACGTAACTGGCAATTCTTGATTCTTCCCCTTCAGCTGGTTGAAATGAACCTTGAGCATTAGATAACAACTCCAATTGGCCTTCATCTGTACCTGATAAATTTTTCTGATATTTATCGTGTGTAAATTCTGGAGCTACATGTAGGATATCCATCATGGATGATTCATGGGAATCATCCCTCCCCCCATAGAGATCCTCCTGTTCATCAACACCAAGAGATTCATCATTAGCACTCGTGTCCATGATGACAGCTTTATCATTAATGATTTCGTCCTCTCCCACCGATTTCAATAACAAATCAACAGATTCAGATGATGTTGCCTCAGACCAGACATTGCTATATCTAGCTATCGAGCAAGACTCGGCAGCACTTGAACTGAACTCTAAGGTGCTACTCCCAGGTGGAAAATCAATCCAATTATTTTCTTGACCTTCTATGCCAAGAACCTGCTCTTCAACTAAGCCATGAAAACTAAGATGTTCATCAAGATCAAATCTTGGAAGAAGAAATGACCGCAAGTTCACAGAAAATTTGTCTTCTCCAACTAACTGAAAGTTCTGGCTTTGAAAATCATTTTCATCATAATCCATTGATGTATTCCTGCAAAATTATATAGGAATATAATATCATAGTCCTTGTGGAATAATTAACCGGCAGAAGAAACCAAAACTGAATGGTTCTCACCTATGCTCATACAAAACTCTTAAGAGTAAATAATTAACCTAGACTGCAAACACGGTGCCATATTTTAACCCAAAAAAAAACTACTCTGTAGTCTTCTGTTGCAGAACAGCATTCACAAAACTAGTGCTGCTTAGGATGATACATAGCATTGTTTCAAATCAATCAATAAACACTTGGGCTAAAAAGTAAGTTAGGAAAAAAAAATAGCTGTTGAAAATCAGAAAATCATAATGAAAAAAAAAAAAGGAAATAAAACATTAACTTGGACCCGTAGCAGTAATAAAAAGTTTCTTAACAGAAACAATCAAGCTAAAATCAAAAATAACATTTTGTTATCAAGACGAAAACATTAAAAAAATTCATCATCAGTGAAAGAGACATTCACCTGCTTCACAGTGCTCTGCTTAATTGTCACCATTCATTCGTTGGTCTTATCACTCAACCACAGGGGCATCACATATGTATGATACATAAGAGGAGCCACTATAACCTTCCAAAGACATGCATATACACAGAAAATTGAGACCAACACTATCTTATGAAAGAAAATGCGAGCATCGGCAGGGTATGACAAAAATTTAAGGGGAGCACATGTTCCCTCGGGCCCCACCCAAATCTGCCATTGGGGAGGAGAGACGTGTACTTATTTATTAGAGAAACTCTCTAAGGTCATTTTGGGGCAGCTATAACTCTAATGTAAAGTTACTGTAAAAGTTGTTCAAGCTATATTTTTTTTCATTGGGTGAGGTGAGGTGTCGGGGAGGGAAAAATGCAGGTGATACCAGCACTATTTCGTGAAAGGATCAGGTGGCAACAGGGTTCGCAAACATTTGAGGGGGGGCACAAGCCCCCGCCCAAATCAGCCATTGGGGAAGAGAGACGCTTACTTGTTTATTAGAGAATCCCTCTAAGGTCAATTTGAGGCAATAACAATTCTATGTAAAGTTTATTGTAGTGTTCAAGTTAAAAATTCTTTTTAAAATATAGATGATTGAATTATAAAAAATTTGGATTAAGAAACCACAAAAAATAGCAAAAACAAAAGAAGATGAGCCCGGTCATAAAAAAGGTGTTCTATACAACAAAATTTCCTGAAATGTTGTCAAAATGTTGCCAGCCAAACGCAAGTGTAGTTGCAGTTTGGAAGGCATGACCCATAGGAAGCCAGCCCAATAAAACATAATCTATCAAGAGGTATAACATCCAATGATTTTTTTTTTTTTTTTGAAGTATCAGCCACTAGATTTTAACTAATGACATGAGCGACAATCTTTTAAAAAATATCAAGTATGATATGACAATCCAACTCAATATGATTGTCCCTATCATAAAACATGGTGTGAGTGACACTTAGATAGCAGCATGATTATAACACAACACAAAGAAAAAGTTGTGCAACAACAAAATCAAACTATCCTGAGAGAGTTTTTATCGTTGTCATTTTACAAGCAAAATGTGACTTTTGACACTGTCTCGATGTTAGAACTGGCTTAGAACTAGCAACAACAGTTTACTTCTTAGTTTTCCAAGTGGCTAATTCTATGCAACAAAAAAGTAAGATCCTGATGTTTGCTTTATGCAAGAAAAAAGCAAATCTATTACTATTAGGCTAGTGATTTCGCATCACATTGTGTATCACCTTGTACATCACATCATGAAGCCGCATATTTCTCTTTGATACCCCTGCATAAACATGTCCCCACATATTAGCATCACATTGTGTATCACCTTGTATTTCATATTGTGCACATGCATTTATCTTTTTTTATGTCTATACACCCCTATATGCTCATGCGGATATTTGCATATCACATGAGGGGGTAGCCAGTCTACAAAGCCCACCTAGCATTGTCATACTTCACCTAGCATAAGACTTCATCTAGCATATCATGGTATTTCACCTAGCATTGCCATGTATCACCTAGCATTGCCATGTATCACCTAGCATGAGTAATACCACCAAGTATATGACTTCGCCTAGCATATAATGATGCCTCACCTAGCATTTTCATGTATCACTCAGCATGAGTCATACCACCAAACATATGACTTATCCAGCACATCATGTCACTTCACTTGGCATATGACCTCACCTAAAATTAGTCATACCACCTAGAATATGGCTTCACCTAGCAATACCAATAGACATATCATGTTTATGTCAACACAATCATTCCACTTAGCACGATTGTGTATATTATTGCTTTTGTTTGCTTTCAAACATGATCGTTTCACCTCGTATGATAATGCTTAGCAAGTAAATTACATGTATTTTTACATGTTATTTCATGTAAGTATTTGCACCTAGTATAATACTCACATCCAGTATACCACCTTGTCCATGGTATGATTGCTCACACTTACTTTGAGTATTCATATCATGTTAAAACCACCTAACATATCCTTTTGCATTTTTCTCATCTAGCTCATCACTCGCATGTAGTTTTGAGAGGGTTGGCACATTAATGGCAAGTCTTCCTTTTTTAGAAGAGTGAACTGATGTTAGTTGCAATGCTTTAATGAGCATTGCTTGCGAGTATATTTCAACGAGCAATTCATATTATTGCATTACAATCAACACTTGTATTGCACTAAAGATCCAAGATATCTAAAATGTCACTTTAGTTATTTAGACCAAGTATGTGATGTCATATTTTAAACATTAAAAAAAAAACATTTTCGCATTTATACTATTCATCATCTATTTTAAACATTTTTTAAAAATTAAAAACTAAAGCACATTATTTTGATCATAAGTTAGGCCTTCACTCAAACATTATTTTTACCTGAAACCATCATTTCTTAGTGATGTATTTTAGCTCCCTTGGATCTTTAAAATGGCGTCAGTCTTGGTGACCCCATCAAAATCATAAACCCAGCTTCAGTGACACTTTTTGCACACACGTGAGTGCATGTGATTAAGGCACCTTCCTTTTAGATGCTTACCTAAAATTGGGTAGACTATAGTTAAGGTTTTCATGTGTCTGACTATTGCTCCATAGTTTATGCCTAGCCAGGCATTTTATATATTATTTTTTGTGTGTTTATTAGGTGTGAGATCTGCACATTAGCATGTTAGAGGTGATTTTCTTGCAAAAAGTCAAGTCCAATTAAGAGGAGAATCATAATTTAGACTAAGGCTTTTTTTGTAGGTGTTGCTTAGCTTTCTTCTTGTTGGATATTGTTTAGTATATGTTGCATAAGATAGCCCGTGCTAACCTTCGATTGCAGGTTGAATCTTTTTTTGGAACTTTTTTATAAAATCCATAGATTGGAGTCTATATCGAAAGTAAATTATGAGCATGTGTTCCCAATATGATTGATGTGCAGAACCACATAGCAAAGACCAGGAGTAGCATACCCATAACGCATATTTTAGTTCTTAGTTCATGTTGTATAGAAATTAGGATCAAGTTTGTACAAAGGTGTAAACGAGTCGAGTCGAGCTCGAGCCGCCCTCGGCTTGAGCGAGCTTCATTGATTTTATCGAGCTTGAGCTTAAATCTACGAGTTCAAGTCGGCTCGCGAGCCAGCTTGTTTAATATAAAAGAGAGAGAATGATATAAATTTAAGCTGACTTTACAATAAATTGACAAATAGAATGAATAATTAGGAGATAAATAATATCAAATCACCTAATATACAATGAAAAATATTATTCTTTAACATTTTTAATACCTTAAAAGATAAAATTTTTAAATTTAATATATTTTGAGTATATTTTATGTTAATATTTTTTAAACGAGCCAGCTCACAAGTTAGCGAGTCGAGTCAGGACTGGCTTGAGCTTGGCTTAGCTCATCGAGCTCATTTCACGAGCCACTTAGCGAGTCGAGCTCGAGCCATTTTACGAGCTAGCTTGGCTCACTTGCGCCTCTATGCGGAGCTTAACCGCAATCATTCTGTCTTCTGGGATATGTTGCCGACCAAGTGGCACCCGGCCTGTCATCTATTTTATTACGTGGTGTGTTTTCCTCTCCCTTGCACAATATTGAATTCTTACCTTATTGTGTTCGTGGATTACTCAGGCTCTTGTATTTGCGCTTAAAATCTATAAGACAAATCATTTCTACAAAATCCTAATAATAAATGGACATTAATCAAAATTTAAGATTAATATTATATCATTTTAAAGTGAGAATTACTTTTCTTGCATGAATTTCGAGCCAGATTTAAACGATTTTGCATTACATGAGATTATCCCAAATCATAATAATAAGACGTCTGCGTTAAGAACATCTCTAATAATTGCATCAATTTGCATGTAGCAATAAAAATTACTCTTGTTCTTTCAATCTAACTGGACAAGCATATTTTACATGCTTAAGATGTTGTATAGCACGACTGGGATGTTAGAGGCTCCCCTGACCCAAGCGAAGTGTAAGTCCTTTGCGGGGCGGTTCGCTATTATAGTGGATCATTCTTTCTCTTTCATTAAAGAGGCCTCCTTGCCATTTCTTTGACAGGTGCAAGTCTTATTCCTATCAATTCCGTCCAAATAGGGTCATAAGGAATTAAATGTTTCTTTTTATTGATTTTAGGACTACTGAGATTTCTTGGACGATATAAAGCATGGGTTATTCACAAAGAATCTCAAGTCGAGTTGGGTCGACTAGTATACTTAGAGTCTTAATAGCTTGTGATGATGGATCCATGAAATCTCGACTATCTCTATCAACTTAGGAATTTCTCACATGTTTATTAATATATCACTTTTGGGCAATCCCAATCTTTGACACATCATTGATATCATTTTATAAGCCACGTTTGTTAATAGGTCACTACCAATTTGGGATACGATAATTCACCATCTATCTTATGGATCGATATTACTTTGAAGCATTGGGATGATCCTATTTGAGATGGCAATATTAATGCTTAATATTCCATTTCATTTTATTTTAAAATGCAAGCAAGATTCCTTTACTGAAACTCTTTTTGGGTATAGTATCCCCAAGATGTAATTAACCAAAAGGACATATTCTTTTGAAACTTACTCATAATCTCAGGACAAAAATATATTTTTTTATTCTCAGGTTATATGATTAGATAATTTGTATAGAGTATTCTTCGTTCATATGTTTTCAAAATGCTTTAATCTAAATTTATTTTGGGCATACATTATTGATCTATCGAACAAAGGCAATCTTGTAGAAATTCTCCATGTCTTCTTTCTTTGTTTGTCCAGTTTCATTGTATTTTCTTCCTTTCTAATTCATGTTCTTCAAATCATTTTGATGATTCAGGAAAGAAAGTTATTTAGAAGGGAGAACTATCAAACGAATATTAGACAAGATGGCGACTCCAAGCTAAATAGAACAAATAGATAATTAATTGAATAAAGTGTAATCATAAGATATTTTCAATTTTACTAAATAAGTTGGAGTTAATTTGAAATATATAATATGTCCGATGTTCAAATAGTTGATTGTTGTTAAACATGACTTTTCATAATATAAGCTAAATTTATATAATTAAATTTTATTTTTGCATCATTCATTTTTGTGATATATTTAGTAGATAATAATTAAAAATTATATATTTTTTATTCATAATTTATCAACATAAAAAAAGTGTATATGATGTGTCATGTTCAACTTTTTATAATTATTTTGTGTTACCCTATCGTGCCGTGCCTTGTATGTGTTCATGTTTCATAGCATGTCATATAAGAAGCGGCTAAATTTAAAACCTCAGTCATACACAACGTGATAAAAGAAGTAGAAGGTCAAGAGAAATGATAGAAGAAAATGCTAGAGAAATGTCTTTGATTGATGAAATATTTGGTTAGTCTTCTTGAGAAATAGAACCTATCCAAATGAGGGAGCAAAATGAAGTAGCAAGGGAGTTCGGATTGTTATAGTGTGCTAAGCAATATTGAATTTCTCCCAATATTTAGAAGGGAGATTGGTGCAGATGCAAAATGAAAACCATTCGGAATGGATCACATGTGAGCAGGGGAGAAAGCAGGCAAGAGTAGAGGAGACAGTACATGGCACGGTTGTGTGCAATGCAGGTGGCCAAGATTAGGAGCTTTGAATGCTGATTGGATAGAGAAGAGGAGGAGAGGCTAACTAATTTTTCTCTAATACCAACTTCAGTGAACTTAACAACACCCCCTCCAATAAATCCACAATAAGGAAATGAGTATGATATTATTAAAAATATCCAAATAATATAAATCACACATCAAATAGGGTGTGCTAATTTCGACATTTTCCCTGGGTTAACAAAAACAAATCTCTACTTTAGTTACTTAAATATTAAAAGAAAAATAATCATTTGATAAAACTAAAAGGGTATTGTTTAGCATGCTACAACAACACAGTTTTCTAACTTCAAGTATATAGTCATTTCATATTAATAGAAGAGGTTAACTAAAAGTTTACAGCTAAATTTTCTTCTTGATTTCAACTTGCATATAAGGGTATGTTTGGGAACACTTTCTATTTTCTATTTTTATTTTTAGTCTTTTTTTTTTTATTTTGTTTACTGTTTTTAGAAAATGTGTTTAATATTATTACGAATTTATATGTTTTTAAATACAAAAAATATAAAACATGTTTAGTTGCGTATTTTTTATTATTTTAAAAGAAAAAACTATACTTCTTATAAAACGGTTAGGTTCACATGCACCTCAGTATTAAACTCTACTGCACATGGCATATAAGACGTTTTTTCGCTCCACCGAGCACTAAGCATTACCTATGGGCGGGCGGGCAAGCGGGCGGAGATCAGCGTCGAGCGCCGGTGGCGGCTACAGCTAGTGAGGAAGGCGGCAGCAAGTCGCCCGACGGCAGTGGGGGGCAGGCGGCGGCAGGAGGGGGTTGGCGTCAAGCGACGGCCGATAACCGGCATGCTGCAACTCGGCGAAGCCTCGCATAAGTAATGCTCCAAAAACATGTTTTTAAAAAAGTGAAACACAATTTGTGTTTTTCATGTCTTGAAAACAAGTCTTATGTGCTTTAAAAAGAAAATTTAAATAATAAATGAATAAACAAACATTATTTTTTAGTTTATTTTCTATTTTTTGTTTTAAAAAATAGAAAACAAAAAGTGATCCCAAACATAGCCTAAATTTCGAGATTAATATGTATTTTCCATAAGTGTGAGATTTAGTAATAAAGAAGTGATAAGAATAAAATATTTTTTCAGTACAAACTAACAAAGAAATAAGAAAAAAGGAAAAAAAAGGTTAATTAACCTGAACCATCATCATCCTATGAGGAAACAACACTATCGTTAAGCTTAGGCCCCATTTGATTCAGCTTATAACTGCGGGCGGCGTTTTAAAAAAGCCGCACTCCCATTTATTTCATGCGTTCGGAGAGCTTAATTGGAAACGGCGTATGGATTTCTTTAATAAACGTGACTGTGGAATCAACCTCGCGGCCTTCGTTCGTTCCATAATTTTTACCCCGCTGCCCTCGTCTCTCTCGTGTCCCCGCTGCCCTCGTTGCTCTCCCGAACCCTGATTCGAGCTTCGTGTCCGCATACCGCAAATACCGCAAAACCGAACCGCCACATTGGTTGTCAGTGCCAACTCCCCTTCCCTCTGCTTAGCTGAAAATTCTCTCAATTCCAATAAACGAGGCAAGTTGTGTCCTATCTCATGTGCCCTGGGTTAGCCAAAGCCTACTGTTGTTTCCTGGAAGAAGCTGATTAAGAAGTCTGGTTCTGGATTTGTGGAAGCCCCTGACCCGATGGAAAATAAGAAGGTGGTTGAGGCCGGACCCGTAGCTAGAGTAAGCTTCCCACATCGAATTTCATCTTTTTTTTGCGTTTAGTTTTGTTGTAACGGTGCTAAGCCCTACATTTTGTCTTCTTCTTCTCTTATGGTGTTTATAATTGGTTTGTGTCTTCTGGAAGGCGAAGATGGTGGTCACCCTGCTTTATTTTTGTGCTTCAGACATGGTTGAGTTCTATTAAGCATAGGATTCATTTGGCTGCTTGAAAATATAGAGCTTGCTTTGGAATATGACGATTTCATTTTTCCTCCTATTTTTTTTGTGAAATTGAAATCATTACTCTTGTGGAGGAAATCCTTTCATTTAAAGAGAGTTCAATATATTTTTAGTATTCAAAATCAATTTTGATTTCTAACTGCATCCAAGCCAAATGATGGAATCTACAAAAATGCCTATACTTTCATAACATGATTTATAAACTCAAGTAACCAAATGGACCTTTATGCTGCTTCACATTTTGGGGAAGTTCTACTAGGCACCTCCTGTTTGAAAATTTTTTAAGAATAATGAATTAAGAAATCAAATAAATGTTATCAGAGACATTGATGAAATACAATAAAACCATGGAGCTAATTTTTTGTTGGAGTGGCCTTATAAGATCGTCTTTGATTTTAGCTTGTACAGCATAGATTATAGATGTTCACTCTTAAGTGGAGTGTATATTTTTTTTGTACTATTATAAAGTGGTTTTTGCTTCTAAATATCAAATATATAACTATGACAGTTATATTGCAAACAACACTATCCTGCACGGAAATGAAATGATCGTTTATCCAGAAAGCAATGCAAATTAGTTGTTTTTCGAATCTGTAAAGCAAAACGATCAGTGACACTTATCTGGATTAGCTGCTGATCAGCAGACTATCTAGATCAGCTCATTATCAACAGATTACGGATTAGCTGCAATTGCCCAAAATAGACCCATAGGCTCTATTTGGGTAAACTTTTACCTAATTTAATTTAGGAAGCGTGAAAATAGAATTGTTTGAGTATAGCTTTTAATATGAATTCTAAAAATTTTGGCATTTGAAAATGGACTTTAGCCTCATTTACTCCCCACCCGCATTTGTTCTTTTTCGTTATTTTGATTAGCTTTACTGACAAAATTAAACATTCATTTTGGTA